>CM060314.1:25120890-25128390 GCA_030674185.1 Monoplex corrugatus
CTCCGCTGTGTCTTGTCACCCTTCTTCCTTCAAAATGCCCCAATGACATTTTCCCTCCCATCCTTGCCCCCATTCCCAACAACCGCCTTCCTCCTCCCCTTCCTCTCCCCCTCCTCCCATAGTCTTCCCCCCGGCAGCACCCACGTTCTAACGTGTGTTCGTCAACGGCGGAATGGTGGGTAAGCTAAGTTTCAAGTCTTTGTAAGGAACCGATTTGGGTTACCAGAAAAAGACTGGTAAACTTCGTACCTCCTTTTGGTTCGTGATCTGTTGAGTTTTGTTGCCTTATTCAAATGGAGAAGTGGACTTGAGGTCAGTGTGCAAACCTTGGAAGCGTGAAGTTCTAGGTTCCAATCCAAAATGTGACATAGAGATTTTTACTTCTTTCACAAGACCTGTGCACGAGGGTTTCTTTTTTCTTCTTTTTCTTTCCTTTTCTTTCTTTCTTTCTTTTTCTTTCTTTTTCTTTCCTTTTCTTTCTTTCTTTCATTTTCTTTTTTTTTTTTTAGTTTTTGTTGAGACATTATACAAATCTTCTGATCCTACACATCTCCAACCAACAGCTACTCTCCCAACGCAGTGAAGACAGCATGGACACAGTCATCCCGAAAAGACTAAGAGATGGATCGGACAAGTAGATCACTCATAAGGAAGATTAGGAAAAGACAGGCAACATTTATAGGCCATTTTATGAGGAATGGGGGGTTTGGAGCACCTGGTCACAACGGGAAAGCTGGAGGGAAAGAGAGCACCAGGTAGACCCAGGGAGAAAATGCTAGACGGACTTGCGGAGTGGCTGAAGACGAGGAGGGTGGAGGATATGCTTGAGGCAACGAGAGATAGAGACAGATGGAAGTCCATGATCGCCAACGCCATGCGGCAAGGCACCTGATGATGATGATGATGATTATACAACTGAGATCACTTGTACAACACAGGGCGACCTTACCGAGCTTATTACCCTCCACTAACGGAACCTGGGAAGAATTATACAAATCTTCTGGTACTACACCATCTACAACCAACAGCTACTCGCCCAACGCAGTGAAGGCAGCATGGACACAGTCATCCCGAAAAGACGAAGAGATGGATCGGACACGTCACACGAACACAGCAGGAAAACATCAGCCGGATTGCCCTTCACCGGACACCAGAAGAAAGACGCAACAGTCAAAGACCGTCCGACGACGAACACTAAGTGGAAATCTCAGGACTCTGAAACACACCTGGGGTACCATACACAAGACTAGCTAAGAACAGACAGGTGTGGAGAATATTCGTTGCTGCATTACATGCCAATGGCAAAACGGACAGCGAGCAAGTACGACGTGCAAGCAGTGACCTCCAAAAGTCTCTCCGGTGGCTGCAGAAACCCCATTAGAATAAACATGAACGGCAAGATATAATGGCTCTGTTTCTACCTGAATTATACAACAAGAAACAACAACAACAACAACAACGACAACAGCAACAACGACAACAGCAACAACAACAACAAGACGAAAAAAAGTTACAAAAATACGCGAATACAGAAAAAGAGTGTGTTATATGGCCACACGCCCTTCTTGAGAATACAGCAGCCTAATGTCTTCATCTGATGTAACAAACTTTATTGTGAAGAGGAGAAAGAAACACGAAAGAGAGAGAGAGAGAGAGAGAGAGAGAGAGAGAGAGAGAGAGAGAGAGAGAAGAGACAGACAGACAGACAGAGAGAGACAGACAGAGAGACAGAGACAGAGAGACAGAGACAGACACAGAGAGAGACAGACAAACAGACAGACAGAGACAAGAGAGACTAAGAGACACACAGAGCGAGAAAAAAAGAAGAGAGAGAGAGAGAGACAGACAGACAGAGAGACAGAGACACAGACAAACAGAGACAGACAGAGACAGACAGACAGACAGAGAACAGAAAAAGACAGAACAGACATAAAGAAATTTAGCCGCCAGGTTAGTTTTGTTTTAACGAAAACTTGTCTCCGGTCTCAACCGGGAAGGGAGGATGGGGGGGTCAGGGAGGGAGAGAGGGAGAGAGAGAGGAGAGAGGGGCAGCTCGGTTGACCTGACAGGCAAAGTTTCAGAACGTCCCTGACCCAGTATTATACAAAATTCCCTGTCGCCCTGAGCTGCCATCTCGTTTTCAGATCAGCTGCATTTCAATGATGGCCTGGGGTGGGTGGGGGTGGGGGTCAAATGTCTCGGGGCATCATTTTGATAATTTAGCTTATCCTTTAATCTGTCCCCCTAGTCTTTCCCTTCATCCATACAGGATCAGACTCTGCTTCGGTTATAACCACGCGCATGATTATCAAGCCTTGTCAGAATGGGATGATTGATGTTTCTCTGTCACGTGCCAATTAATTATGATGTTAGAAGAGAGGCCGGCTGGACTTCAAAATATTCCGCTATACATGACTTTAAAACCCCTTGACTCCCGCACCCTATCTACCAACTGCAAAAAATTGACCCTTTGACTCTTCACCCTATCCACCAGCTTACTGCAGGAAGCTGGGGATAGGGTGAGAGGGGCAAAAGGGTTAAGTGTTTGTTTTGCTAGCATGGTTGACAATGCAGGATACCGCTGGACAGGGTGCAGGAGTCCAAAGGTTAATCAAGACACCTACGCGTGTGATGGGCTAAATAAAGGTCGAAATATTTTCCCGATTTCCCAGGTCAACATGTGTGCAGACCTGCCAGTAACTTAATCCCCTTCTTGTGAAAACGCACGTAGAATAACAAATACGCACGTTAAAGATCCTGTAAGTCAGGTCAGAGGCTGGGTCATGGAAATACGAAAACATCCTGTCTGCACACCTTCTGAAGGTGAGACCGGCAGCAAACATATCTCCTGACAGTGCGGGCAAAACTGATGTGCAGACACGAATCCGAAAAATAACAAAACGATTAAAAAAACCTGTACAGATAATAAGAAGAGAGAGAGAGAGAGAGAGAGAGAGAGAGAGAGAGAGAGAGAGAGAGAGAGAGACAGAGACAGAGACAGAGACAGACAGACAGAAACAGACATTCAGAGACATTCAAAGAGCGAGCGAGCGGAAGGCGAGAGAGAGAGAGTCAGACAGACAGGACAGATACAGAGAGACAGAAGACAGGACAGAGACAGACAGATAGACAGATAGACAGACAGGCAGACGGACAGAGAGAGAGAGGGACAGAGAGAGACAGAGAGGCAGACAGACAGACAATCAGAGAGAAAGAGACAGACAGACAGAGGGACAGACAGATAGGTAGATAGTCAGACAGAGAAGACAGATAGATAGACTGTCAGAGAAGAGAGAGAGAGAGAGAGGAGGAGAGTGAGAGAGAGAGAAGACAGACAGACAGACAGCAGAAAATCAGAAAGTGACACAGAGAGAGAAAGAGAGAGCACCGTATCAGAGTACTGAACGGCAAACCAATTCAACAAGGCGCTCAACCAGACAACCAACCAGAAATAAAGAAGCAGAGGACCAACGGTTGGAAAAATAAAAAAACACGTGATGACTCAGCCCGGCCGACACAGACAGAAATTGGTCAGACAACTCTCTTCTGACTTGCCTGTTTAATAAACACCCCCGTCTGGAGAGGGAATGAGTGCAACAAAATGAAACAAAACAAAGAAACCAAGCACACACACACAAGCAGACAAGACAGACAGACATATCCAACCACTTTCAACAATTTTCATTCAAGGCTGCAAATATGTTCTCTTTCGAAGGAAGGAAACTGTTAGGATATGTATGTATGTATGAATGTACGTATTATGTACGTATATATGTATGTATGTACGTATATATGTATATATGTATGTATGTATGTATGAATATATGTACCTATCTACATATCTACATATATATATATATATATATGCGTGTGTATATATATGTATGTATACATATATATATTTGTGTGTGTATATATATATATATATGTATACATACATACATACATATGGTTTGTATTTACGTAAAACTGCACGTACAACAGCAAGAACAATCTGTAAGACAGGTACTACTTTCCGTGAGGAATAAAGCGTTTTCAAATCTCTCTCTCTCTCTCTCTCTCTCTCTCTCTCCCTCCCTACCCCATCTCTCTCCCTCCCTCCCTCCTCTCTCTCTCTCTCTCTGCCTGTCCTTTTTTTACTCTTCCACTCGTGTCCAGTCTCAGTCCCAGTCACATAAAAGAGAAACAATAATTATATACACGTCGTCCCTGGAACTTAAAGTCGGACAACGTAAAAACTTAGCAACGCCACACACACGCATCTCTAGGCACAAACGTCCACGACCTGGTTTTTACACCCCACGCCCCAATGTCTTTCTGATGAGAAGGAACCCCGTCCACCCATATTCATCATCCCTATCGGAACGTTAGCTAGCCCACGTCCAGCGCCACTCCCACCACAACGAACGCCGTGACCATCACTAAAAATGAAAAAGGGGGGCCGAAAGGGACACACGTCCTCGCATAATGATGGTTATCGAGACCTGTAGCCAGTGTCCAGCGCCACTCCCAGCAAATCCCCTCCCCTTCCCCCAACTTGACCAACCCAACACTCTCTCTCTCTCTCTTTCTCTCTCTCTCTGTTCAAACAAGAGATAAGATTCAGAGTTAGCGGAGACGTCTGGTTTCGCTTTCACTTTGGTTTTAAGGAGTATCCCTAGCCTCCCACTTCCCTCATCCTCCACCCCCCCCCCCCCCCGCCCCCAAGGGAGGATAATGGTTTTGAGTTTCATCAAGCATGTAGTGGAGATAAAGCAATTCCTGTTTGCCTTCTCCTTTTCTCTTCAACAACTCTGTGGTTGTGGGTGGTCTGTGGGTCAGAATTGGTTTATGTGGACTTATTGACCATTTCGTCATCTCTGTCTCTCTCATTCTATGTCTCTCTGTCTCTCTCTTCTATGTCTCTATGTCTCTCTCTGCGTCTGTCTGTCTGTCTGTCTGTCTCTCTCTCGCACGCGTATGTCCACAAAGATCATGTCAGCACACAAGAATTTGAAGAACACAGGCCAGGTATAATTACACAGACCTGTAATCATTAGCAAATTATTCCTCTAGTTATGTATGTTTGTTTTGCTTTTTGTTTTGTTTTGTTTTTGTTTGTTTTGTTTGTTTATTTTATTTTGTTTTGTGTTTTGTTTTGTTTTTTTGTTGTTTGTTTGTTTATACAGCACTGACTAGAAGCCATGTTACCTTAAGAAGAGGAGGAGGTGTTTGGAATCTGGCGTTGTTCAAGAGGAAGTCATCGCACTTGGACAATTTCATATGCGCTCCACCAATCTGCCAGCACTTACCTAGCAGGCTTCCTGAGACTGCTCAAAACCCTAAGTGCTGGTTAAGGTCCTGGAACTGGGGTGGAGAGGGGGAGATGGACGTAAGAAACACAATGAAACACTAAGCTGACATCGCACAAAATAACAGATAGATTCAGATCGGCAGCGAACGGTACATTTTTTAATGTTCATCATCATCATCATGTGCCCTGCCGCATGACGTTGGCGATCGTGGCCCTACATTACTAATCCATCTTTTGACGCTGCAAGTATATCTCCCACCCTCTGTGTCTTCATCCACTCCTCAAGTCCGTCCAATATTTTCTCCCTGGGTTTAACCTTGTTGCTCTTTCCCCCTCCAGCTTTCCTGTTGTATGACTAGGTGCTCTAACTTCTCTTGCCTCATAAAATGTCCTATAAATATTGCTTGTCTTTTTCTAATCTTCTTCATTAATCTTCCATGGAACTCTGAACATAACTTCTTACAATTCACATTTCAGCTGCCTCAATCTTGTTCCGACTTGAATGACATTTTTTTTAAATGTTGCAGAATGGAATCTGACTGGAGATAACAGCTCTTGAGTTCACTGCTGTACCAAAAGAACCGACCACACCGCATAACACAATGATAAATAAAAAGGAAGGCGACGACGTGAATGCAGAAGGAGAAGAAACACAGAACTGAAAGTAGAAAGAAAGGAAAGGAAGAAGAAAAAAACAATGCATTAGTACTCAACCAACGAACGAACGAACGAATCAATGAATGGCTGAGGTGGAATGGCAGGCATACCTTCCTCTCTTATACTCCTTACAGAAAAGAAAGAGAGAAGGGGGGGAAAAACGACTACCACTTTAGATGATGATACTCTTGTCGATGATGACGATGATGTTTATGATGATGATGACGACGACGACGACGACGATGATGATGACGATGATGATGATGATGATGATGATGATGATGATGATGATGATGATGATGATGATGATTACAACGTAGAAGACAAACTAACAGAAAATACAGCTGGCCATCTTCCTTTCAGACTTCAACCCTGATAGTTGACTGGTTTAATTAAGCTACAACCCTTCATGAAACGTAGTAAAATACAAACATGAACTTTCAACAACAAAAAGTGCGGCAAAATATCATGAATTTCACTCACGAAGAAAATTTCACTCTCTTTCGTTATACAGTACAGTCACTGTTTGCTCAGCATGTTTCTCAATTGAAATCGGGTCGAAGACCCACTCCACAACTGTCTTCCTCTCTCTCTCTCTCTCTCTCTGCGCGTGTCTACCTGATTTCCGTCTTTTTACCGGACGCACTGTCTGTTTGTCTGGATGGTGTAAGAGACAGATAGCAAGGAGTCCCTCGTGGACGGCCCCTTTAACCACTAAGATAACATTGGAATCCTTATGTGTCGTGCTGGCTGATATTATCAAAGTTGTCTGTGGGTTACGCCTTTTCACTTCCCCCTTTTCACTCTCACCCTATCCACCAGCTTTCAGCAGAAAGCTAGTGGGTAACAACAAGACTAAGATCACACTCTCTTTTTCTTCATTTTCAAAGGTAGTGGCATTAGCACATAATCCTAGTTTTGTATCTGTTTTGTTGTGCTTTACATCCAGCCCTCAAAATGGAGTGAGGGTTAGAGAGCAAAAGGTTGATGGATAATATTTCGATAGGGCTGATGGATCTATGATATTTCAATAGGGCTGATGGATTTATGATATTTCAATAGGGCTGATCGATAACGTATAACACATAAAGGTGAATGGACCAGCAAGGCAGAAAATGATAGGAAGAAATGACAGAAAGCAAAGGAACAAGGAAAAAACAAAGTGACAGATAAAAAAGAAATTTCTAGCCAGAATTTCCAGAAGGTGAGGATACTGTTTATACTGAAAGAAAGCCCCCGGCATCCCCACAGGAGGCTTTGCTGGACAACGGCACAAGATACCAAGAAGACGGACCTGTTTGTACCACTAAGGAAAACAACAATCCTGT
Source organism: Monoplex corrugatus (assembly GCA_030674185.1). Lineage (NCBI taxonomy): Eukaryota > Metazoa > Mollusca > Gastropoda > Littorinimorpha > Ranellidae > Monoplex > Monoplex corrugatus. Next base: position 25,128,169 of record CM060314.1, read on the forward strand.
CTAAGGTCCTCAATTTTCAAAATCTCCCTATCTTCCTATTGTCTGTTTATCTGTCTGTCTGTCCGTCTGTCTGTCTGTCTTCCTGTCTCTCTGTCTCATGTCTGTCTGTCTGTCTGTCTGCCTGTCTCTCTGTCTCAGTGTCTGTCTGTCTGTCACTCTTCCGTCTTTCAATGGTCCTATCTGTCCTCAATGGCGCAAGATGCTGATAGCAAGGTGTATCTA
>CM060314.1:25133390-25135890 GCA_030674185.1 Monoplex corrugatus
TCTCACCACACACACACACACACACACACACACACACACACACACACACACACACACACACACACACACAAACTCAAACAAGTTCAGATAAGTTCATACTGCTCAATCAACTCACACACACACACACACACACACACACACACACACACACACACACACACACACACACACACACACACACACTCCTCTCTCTCTCTCTCTCTCTCATATCTGAATAAACATTTATGGCCACAACAAAGAGTGCGCATTTGACCAAATGTCGCGAAACAACTGAGATACCAATCTTATGTGAAACAGTTTAACATTTCCCGCAAAGTGGATCGGAAAAAATGGTTGCCGACACAGTTTCTTGTCTAATCGTGATCTACCTCAAATTATTTCATACGAACAAAAATCTGGTTCATCTCGTAAAGAATGTTTACATGTGTCTTTTTGCGTATCTTGTGTTTGTGTGTATGCAAATCTGCCTGCCTGTCTAATTGTTGCCGTCTAATTGTCTGCCTGTCTGTATTGTTTGTCTGTGATTCTGTTAGCCAAAAATGCTTGTCTAGATATCTTTCAAATCTGTCTCTCTGTCTGTCATTCAAACAATACGTTTGTTTTGCTCTCACTCACTTTCTGCTTTGGTCTATATCGCTGTGTACTCGTAGCACTTGACCGAAAAATTTTGACATCTCCATTTCCCTTTTTCACTTACTCAAAAATCAATAACGCCCAAGTTTGTTCTCTCTCTCTCTCTCTCTCTCTCTCTCTCTCTCTCTTTTTTTTTTTTTGTTTGTTGTTGTCATACTTACCTACTTCTCTCCCTCACTCTCTGACCCAAAATGTCACACCAAACAGATTTTAACAACGGCCGAAAAGAACAAATGTTCTCTCTGTGGGAAAATATAGACACTTCACTTCTCTTCTCTCTCTTTTTCTCTTCTCTTCTCTTCTCTCTTCTCTCTTCTCTTCTCCTCTCTCTCTCTCTTCTCTTCTCTCCTCTTCCTCTCTCTCTCTCTCTCTCTTTCTCTTTTCTCTTTCTCCTCTCCCTCCCCCCCTCCTCCCGCTTAAATCTTCCCCAATCGGCACTTTTCAGAAATGTGTGTACTATCCACTTTCTCCCATGAACTGCTGAAAATATCTCAATTCTGTTTTCATTGTTGTGACAGAAAACCATTTGTCCTCGCTTCCCGTCAGATTTATACTTCATCGATGCATCTTCAAAGGGGACATACTGATCTAGAGAAACACAAAAACCTTTTAGTTTCTATGTTAAGTTTTGTATAAAAAAAAAAGGAAGGAGTTTCTCAGAATAGCTTGACCATTTGCGGTTACTGTTTACCTCTGGTTAACACAAAAGCGCAAGAGCAGTTAACTACTCTGTACTTCAGGCAGAAGACGATAATATGGAAGTCTGGCAGTCAACTAGCACTGTTGACCCAACCATAACCTAAGTCAACAGAGAGAAGAGAGAGAGAGAGAGAGAGAGAGAGAGACAGAGACAGAGAGACAGAGGAGAGACAGAAAGAGAGAGAGAGAGAGAGAGAGGGGGGGGACCAAAGTGTGTGCCTAGCGCTCAAAACCATGATTTACTAAAGGGGAGGAGGGTAGGTAGGTAAGTATAGGTGGATAGGTAGGTAGGTAGGGTAATACATGGAACTGCTGGAAACTCTCCCATTTACCCCCCCCCCCCCCCCACACACACACACACACTCTTTGTTCCTTATATTCCTACTTATAGATTCGTAAAGCTCATCTCCTCCTTCCCTCTCTCACCCCTGAATTCTCCACCCCTAGATTTGTGAGGGTGCATTTTCAGGGGTCGATCCAGGTCAAGGCTCTCTCTCTCTCTCTCTCCTGTCCCCCCCCCCCACACCACACACAGAGATAGACACAACAACACACACACACACACACACTACACACACATACACACACACATGCACAAAATCTGAACACAAAACTTAAGCTGACAAGATTTGACCCCCACCCCCATCCCCACCTACCCACCTCCCCACCACCCAAGCCCCCCAACCAAACTTAGGATCGAGAAGTTCAAAACTGAGACCTAGTAGATAACGAGGGCGTCAGCTGCACGTCAAAAAGAAAGGGCTCAACTGATGAAAGAGATTCACCATCAGACTGACAGAGTTCTGTCTCTAGCCACCCACCAACCCCCCTAGGACTTTTAATTAGCCTCAGCTGTCCCAATGTCCGGGCGTGTGAAAGGTAAGATAGAGCACGGTCCAGTTTCCTGCTAAAGCTTACCTGGGATTGGGGATCAAAGAGATAGGGGGAGCTGTGAGGTCCTGTGTTCTGTCTTTGTTGCCGGCTGTTGTAAAGGTGAAAGAGAGACAGACAAAAACATCTGGTAGGTGGGGGTAGGCTGGATGGGTGGGAGTTAAGGTGATCAAGGATTTTTCCTTTTCAGTTTTCTTCTTCTGTTTCCCAGGCGAGGTTTTGTGTCCCATTTCTGTTGCTGAGGCAATGATGAAATTTACGGGGGGGGAAAAGGAGA
>CM060314.1:25140890-25153390 GCA_030674185.1 Monoplex corrugatus
CTTCTGGGACTTTGAAAACACCTTTCTTCCTCAATGGAACATTGCCCTGCCATACCCTGGGCCCTGACAGAGTAAGTTTCAGCCTGTCTAGTTTACGCCCATGGAGAAGAGAGAAGAGACAGAAAGCACAAAAGTGAGGCCTGTGTAATTCTTACAATTGTCCTAATACGTAAACGCACCGAGAGCCATTCTGCCATATCATGAGCATAATTATATTCATGTGTTATTTGTGGCATTCTCAGACTTTCAGAAGGGGCATGCTGAAGTAAAATTTGGAGTTATGTTGTGTAGTTCTAATTTTCCTGAGATGTTTCCAGCATTTTGCTTTTTTTTAACTTTTACTTTCATTCGTATGTCTAAGGTGAAGAATGTATCTGAACAGCAGTTTCTCGAAAACTTCTGAGAAAATTTAAAACATGATTTCACTGTTGTGACAGTCAATCAACGTCTTTCGTACACATTAACTTTTTCACATGAAGTTTTGTTCAGGGTCACAATCACCTTATGAAAGTACAAAATCTTTTCTTTTTTTTTTTTTTGGGGGGGGGGGGGGGGGGGGGGGGGGAGATAATTTCTGCATAAATAGAGGATTATTTGATTGGTTTGATGACCTTGGCTTTTTTTTTTTATCTTCCTCCTTTTTCTCACTCCACCACACCCACCCGCGCCCCCATCCCACCTTTTTTTCTTCTTTTCCATGCCGTTTCTTTTCTTTGTTCCTTTCTCTTTCTTGTCACTCCCACTACTCGTAATCATTTCACTCCCACAGCACACGTGTCTCCAATGGGGACGGGCCAGCAGTCTGGTAGACTACGAACTATTTAGAAGAACAAGTGTTTCGTGGGCTTTCTACTCATTTATACCTATCATTACAGGGTCAACCCGGGCGGAAAGCGTCGACGCTCAAGATGCTTACCTACCAACCTTACCTTACCTTACCTTACCTTACTCCTCTTTTACCTACCTACCCACCTGTCTGCCGGTGTCCTTCAGAGAAGACTTATAACCAGAGACATGTAGACAGAGATCGGAGATGACACGTTTTCCATCATCATCATCATCATCAGATGCCCTGCCGCATGGCGTTGGCGACCATGGACTTCCATCTGTCTCTATCTCTCGTTGCCCCTAGCATCTCCCCACCATCTCGTCCCAGCCACTCTGCAAGTCCATCCAGCATTCTCTCCTTGGTCTACCGGGTGCTCTCTTTCCTCCAGCTTCGTTGTGACCAGGTGCTCCAAATCCCTCTTCCTCATAAAATGGCCTATATATGTTGCCCTTCTTTTCCTAATCTTCCCTATGAATGATCTACTTGTGTCTGCCTCCATCAAGACTGTCTCGTTTGTTTTCTTTGCTGTCCACGAAACTCTCAACATTCTTCTAAGAAACCACATCTCGGCTGCCTCAATCTTGTTCTGGCTTTGTTTGTTGACTGTCCACGCCTCGCATCCGTACAACAGTATTGGTTCTATATAACATTCAAGGACTCTCTTTCTGACGTTTTCCATACCTTCCTTATTTCGCTTCACCGATGCCAGTGCTTTAACCCTTGGCCTCCAACCCTGTCCATCAGCATCCTGCGCTGTCAACCATACCAGAAAAGCAAAAACTTGACCCTCTGACTCCCTCATCCTATCCACCGCTTCTGCAGAAGCTGGTGGATAGGGCGAGTGAGTCAAAAGGTTAAGTTTTTGAAGTTGGTGGTAATGTGCAGAGTCAAAGGGTTAAGGAAAATTTATTTTCAACTCAGCAGTACGGCGTACCATTCCCAGCCCTGCAGGTCACACGTGGCAGGTGGCGGATTGTTGTTTGTTATTGTTATTGCTATTTATTGATATTTTTGTTTAAAGCCCAGCCGATTGCACAGAGTCATATCAGGGCTATAACCGTTTCAAAACATACACAATACTATCAACAGGGATGAAAAAAAAGGGAAAAAAAATTAAGTACACATATCAATGCATTCGTGCACATGATTTAAAGAGATGCCCTTGGCGTTGACCACGCCGTCCAATTCACCACATAGGAGATTTAGAAAATATATATACCTGAATACAATTTTAAACATAACTAAGGACACTAAAAAACACATAAAAACGGGCCTAAATTATACCGAAAAATACTTGCAACCGCGTATCACATTTCCTAAAGCCAAAAATGCACCCAATACATGTACCGAATTATCAACCCTACGTGTACTAGAAAGTACGTAAGCCTTTGGGAAGTTGTCTACCGAAAAAGACAGCAGACAATGCCAAAAGTTTTACGTTATTATTGCCAACAACAACCACTCGGTTGCGGACAGAGCGGGTTGCCGATCTATCTCTCCTCTTGTCCTCTCTATCGGACAGAGCAGGTTGCTGATCTATCTCTCCTCTTGTCTCTCTATCGGACAGAGCAGGTTGCTGATCTATCTCTCTCTTGTCTCTCTATCGGACAGAGCGGGTTGCCGATCTATCTCTCCTCTTGTCCTCTCTATCGACAGAGCGGTGCCGATTATCTCTCCTCTTGTCCTCTCTATCAGGCCAAAGCAGAACATTTCACGTTTTCTGGGCATCGCTGTTCCCTGTCCTATCCGAAACCTCGTGGGGTTTCTTGTTAACAATAGTTTCAGTTTTCAGTTTCTCAAGATGACGTCTCCGCGCTCGGAACGAATTCCATACGCACTAACGTCATAATCCTGCGATCAAGCTTCACATGGACTTATCCCAATCTCATGTGTGTACACTGAATCATTCAGACATTAAGACCGGCATACAACCGACAGAGCTGGTAGAACTTGGTGAATAGTTGTTTAGTGCAGTGCAGCGCCCTATGGAATCTTTATAAAATTAGGGGAGAAGAAGAAGAAGAAGAAGAATGCCTGAGGTCGTAGGGGACCAAAAAGTGATAGAGACTCCAACCTTCTCTACTTTTCTATTTTTTTACGTGCTAAGTGTTGTGACATTTAGTCTATGTTGTCTTTTTGTACACGCTTTATATCCAGTTACACGCAGAGGCTGGAAGGTCGCCATCGCATGACAGCGAAACGCCGGAGAGCGGGTTGCCATCTATCTCTCCTCTGTGTCCTCTCTATCAGGCCAAAGCAGAACATTTCACGTTTTCCGGGTGCTCTACCATAACGTCACGGATCACCGACCCTCGACCTCACAAATGTCAGGTGAGCCAGCCACGTGAAAGAAGATACCACCAAAGGAAGAAAGGAAGAAGACAGACTGAAAGAACGAGGAGAACGAACGAATGAACGAAATAATGACACGAAAAATACAAAAGAAAATGACCTGGCAGGCTCACGTTGAAAAAGTGAACACGATCTCCTGAAAACAGAAACAGAGAGACGAGAGAGAGCAGAGAGAGCGAGAGAGAGAGAGAGGAGAGACAGAGACAGACAGACAGATAGATAGACACACATACACAAACGAACTGAGAGAGAGAGAGAGAAAGAGAGAGAGAGAGAGAGAGAGAGAGACAGAGACAGAGAAAGAGAGACAGACAGACTGATAGCCAGAGACAGAGACAGAGAGAGAGAGGATTCAGATTAATTATGGATACAAGCCATGGCCCCTCAGAAGAGAGATAACGAAACAAAACAAAACAAACAAACAAAAAAAGAAGGCACAATTATAGTATACAGTAATAATGTTTTGGCACCTCTGTTTCGAACGCTTTGGTGCATATAAAATAGCAAAGTATATTTATAACTTTTGCGTTTCAGCGTGTTATAGCGAGAGAGAGAGAGAGAGAGAGAGAGAGTGTGTGTGTGTGTGTGTGTGTGTGTGTGTGTGTGTGTGTGTGTGTGTGTGTGTGTGTGTGTGTGTGGTGCGTGCGCGCGCGTGCGTGTGTGTTTATAACATTAATACACTCAGCTTGAACAAACAAGGCCGCTATGTATAATATTGGGCAGGACGGGGGGGGTGGGGAGGAAATAACTGTTCTCTGACGTATTTTGGCACTAGACAGGTAACAGAAAAAACACGAAAGAAAAATAAGAAGGCGTATTAATACAACAAGACAAGACAGGCGCAAATTTTCGGCCAACTGACCTTTGTCAAACGTAAGATTAAAAACAAACACCACATACAAAAAATAGGAGAAAAAGACTGAAACTTCCCTGCTGCTGGGTCCAGTGTGAGAAAAGGAATAAACCAAGATGACATCATAATGTGATTTTGAGTAAATATGATGTCAGAGCGGAAATAAGAACTATGACGCATAGCGAAGAGTAGTGTTTGGAATGTAAAGGATACCAGAATTAAATAAGCATAAGAGAAAATATAGGCATATGTTCGACTAAATGGGAAAATATTCAATCAAGAGGTATGGCTGATGTAAATGGATCGTGCCTAGTGCAAGGAATCCGGTCTGACCTTGGAATAGGAAGAAAAACATCCTATACCAACAGCCAAGGGACTGAAGGGAAAACCGGAATCCCCGGAGAAAAAAAAAACCTTAGTCAGACGCGGCTGGGCCTGTCTTGTGAAAGGAGAATTCAAACAGATTAAATATAAAATAAAAACAAAAATAAAAAGGCATGTGTGCAGCCCCAAAGCCAATACCTCACTGGGATGGGAAAATGGTGATAATACGGTCTATTTCAGTAAATCATCATCGAGGTAAAACATACATGGACTCAAGGGCACATTAAAAGAAGACGATAGTAGCATAAAATCATCCAAGCAGTATAAACATAAATTATACATGAGGGACAATAAATGTTATACCTATACATTCGAGCGAATACATACGCATACAATACACACCAAGGTAAAATACACGCACACAGAGCCATGTCCAGATAAAAGTACATGAAGTGGCATGATACAGAATTCAGTTGAGAAAATCTTTACGGTTTGTCATTGAGGCCATGTGGCAGGTAAGTTCAAAAGTGGACTCCAAGGTCTTGAAATGGGAAAAGGGGGGAAGGAGGGTTACAGGGAATACGAAACACTAAGATGACACCACCACAAAGACAGAAACATTAACAAATACAGCAAGCAGGTTCTATGTAGCACGCAGACTGGGACTGAACTCAAGACGTCAAATCTGAGTCCACGGCTCTTATCAACAGCGCCGGAGGACAGGGAGTACAGGTAGGATAACATGACTTACCTGTTAGCAGAACAGCCATCGTCACAGCACAGCACATGCAACAGACAAAAAGAAAAAGGCACAATTAATACAATGTCACTATCGCATACACACGAAACAGTAAATCCACAGTACACATAAAAACAGGTATTTCGCAAATCGCGATGTGGTGCGGTGCAAAAAAAAGATAGAGAGGAGAAAGAGAACTGACACAACTGACATTTTTCATTTTAATGTTGGGCCTTCGCAGAGGGAGGGAGGGAGACAGACAGACAGACAGAGAGCTGGAAGGAGAGCAGAGGGAGAGAAAGAGAGTGGAGAGAGAGAGACAGATACAGAGAGACAGAGAGAGACAGCTACAGAGAGACACACAGAGACAGAGACAGAAGGGGGACAGAACAACAGACAACAAAGGAGAGAGAGAGACGCACACAGACACACAACACACAGACACAAGAGCGAGAAAAGAGAGAAAGAGACAGTGACAGAGAGACAGACAGACAAAGAGAGAGAGAGAAAGACAGAAGGAAGAAGAGACAGACAGACAGACAGAGAGAGAGAATGTGGTACAGATCCACCCACTCAGAGCTGAGAAATTGTGTCCACACATACATATTTGCCACTCAAACACACGCATACACACATGCGCTCGCGAGCACACACACACACTCTCTCTCTCCCTCCCTCCCTCTGTACATATATGTAGAGAGATATATTGATATATGCAATATATATATATATATACATACATAATATACATATATAAAATCCATATATAGGTGACACCACCAGAGATATTCTAAATGAAAAAAGAAGACGGGAGATTTAAGCAGTTAAGCAGACACAAAGAAATAAAAGAAAACGGACTGAAAACAAACTAGAGAACAAACTCGGATAAAACAAGCTGATAAATGCATAAATGATACACCCAAGCAACCAACAACAAGAGGAAAACACATTTATCTTCGTTGACTAACAAACAGACAAACAGACAGACACAGACACAGACACACAGACAGACAGACAAACAAACAATCATTCGAACGAATGAACGAACAAATACCAAACAAAGAACCAACCGACCACCAACCCACCAAACCAACAAACCAACAAAAACACAACAATAAAACCAAAAGAGAGAAAGAGAGAGAGAGAGAGAGAGAGAGAGGAGAAGAGAGAGAGAGAGAGAGAGAGAGAGAGAGAGAGAGAGAGAGAGAGAGAGACTGACATACAGAAAGGACGTACAGGAAACAAAATGTCAACCGTCATTTCAAACAATGGGGGAACACCGACACGTCAAAATCAGCACACGTCTTAAAACAAAATTAAAACGATGGCTAACTGACGCTTGAAAACGAGGACAGCAGCTGTTTGTGAACGAGGCTAACACAACAGATGCTGGGTTTCCAGTTGTTACACGCGGAAGGACAATTCCTAACAATGGTACTCGCCACCATCACCCATACCAACATCACACCTTCCACTTGTCAAAGAGAGCACCGCCAGCCATTGCCTGAGGGAGGGAGAGAGTGACAGAGAGAGAGAGAAACAGAGAGAGAGAGAGACAGACGGACAGACAGAGACAGAGAGAGAGAGAAACAGAGACAGTAAGACAGACAGAGACAGAGAGAAAGATACAGAGAGAGACAGACAGAGTGAGAGACAGACAGAAGAGTGAGTCAGAGGTAGGGAGGGAGGGACGAACGGAGAGAGGGAGAGACAGAAGGAGAGAGGGGGGAAGGAGAAGGAGAAGAAGGAGCAGGGGGAGAGGGGAGATAATACAGTGACAGCGAGGCAGCAGGGACTGGGATGGTTTATTTACTGTATATATACAGGCCATAGAATTTCATGATGGGCACAAGTTGCATATCATGACAATTGTTCAATAAAAAAAAAAATATTGTGTGTGTATGAATGAGACAGACAGACAGACATGCAGACAGGCATACAGAGACAGGGAGAGTGAGAGAGAAAGACAGAGAGACTGAGAGAGAAAGACTGAGAGAGAAAGAGAAAGAAAGAGAAAGAGAGAGAAAGAGAGAGTGAGAGAAAGAGAGAGAGAGAGAAAGAGAGAGGACAGGAAAAGACAGACAGACAGACGGAGACAGGGACGACATACAGACAGACAGAGACAAGGAGATACGAGTGAGAGAGAGAAATACGATACGATGTGATAAATATTTTGAGGGTAACAGCTGCACGAGAGTCTGTCTATTAGACAGAGAGGGAGGGAGGAAGAGAGGAGAGAGAGACACAGAGAGAGAGAAGAGAGAGAGAGAGACAGACAGAGAGACAGACAGACAGGACAGAGAGACAAACAGACAGACAAACAGACAGACAGACAGACAGAGACAGAGGCAGAGAGATGAACATCCACGGACAGACAGACAGCCGGAGACAAAAGAGGCAGCAGAGAGCCCGAGACGCCAACCAAGAGGGACACACATACACAGACACACACAGACACACAGACACACACACACACACACACACACACACACACACACACATATAGACAGAGACACACAAAGACAGACACTGTAGAAACAGAGCGCTCACGAGATGATTTATGCGACACCCGGAATAACCGGCGGTTTCATGTCGGGGTGGGAAATAAAAATTGTTGTGACCGAGAATACGCTCAATGGCTTTATGGCTCCCTCAAACCCAGGGCCGCTTCAAACACGATCTTTGTGTCACAGGAAGGCAGGTAGACAGACGTCCACATTACTGTAAACCTGCAGTCCAACGTTCAGTTGTGTGCGTGGGCAGTTAGGAGAATTTAAACACTGTCACTGCAAACTACTGTGTACAGAAAAGCAGGTTCTTAATGTTGCTTAAAGCCCAGCCGACTGCGTAGAGCCTTATCAGGGCTATAGCCGTTTCAATACACACACAATACGTCAACAGGAAAAAAAAAAAAAAAGGGAAGAGAAACTGTAGTTCACATATCAAAGCATTCGTGCATATAATCTAAGGAGATGCCCCTGGCGTTGACCATTCTCTCCAATTTATCGCACAGGGGATTTAAAAAAACGTACCTGAATATATATTTAAACATAACTAAGGACACTAAAACGGGCGTAAATTACCTAAAATTGCTTCCGCATATCTCACCTCCCTACAGCCAAAAATGCACTTAATACATGTCCCAATTATCAATCCTAAGAGAAAGTATTAATACTTCATGGAACACATACAGGTGAATGGACCAGCAAGGCAGGAAATGACATGAAGAAATGACAGAAAGCAAAGGTGCAAGAAAAAAACAACGAGAGTGACTGAAAATAGGAAAAATCTAGCACAGAATTTCCAGTAAGTGGGGATACTATTTATACTGTATGAGCCCCCGGCATCCCATCATGCTGGAGGTACCTAGGCAGAATCAAACCCGCACCTTTCGATTGAAGTCCGACATTTGACTATCCTGACAGCTACTCCCTCAGTAAAATACTTTAAACCTTCGACTCCTGCACGCTATCTTCCCTAACTGCAAAAACTGAACCCTTCGACTCCCTCACCCTATCCACCAGCTTCCCGCAGGAAGCTGGCGGATAGGGTGAGGGAGTCAAAGGGTTAATTTTTGACTTTGCTAGCATGGTTGGCAATGCAAGCTGCTGGTGGACAAGGTGCGGAATTCAAACGGTTTAAGAGGAAGACTACAATCATGCAAATCTAGTATATGAGAACGCGAACACTTAAGTCTTCGTCTTGTTGGTTTCAACGCTTTCACCTGACAAAAAGTGTCTGGAATTTGTTCCAGAGCAAGATTAGTCGCGCTCTGACATTTCCATATGCACTCCACCAAATCTGCCAGCAAGTTACCTGGTAGATTCTAGATCCCTTGAACTTGCACCACACCCTATGCGCTGGCGTGATCTTCAAATGGGGATGAGAACGAGGCCTATGAAACATTGATGCCACCAGACTGACTGATTGGAGCATGAACTTAATGGGCAGGAAACAAGCCGCTTTTATGTCTCCGGGTTGAGGGGACTGAACTCTAGATAGGAGACCTCGCTCCAGTCTACTACGGTCGTATCAAAAGAGACACCCAACCGCTAAAGAACCGTGACACAGAGCACAGGGCTCCAACAAGGACGATAAACACACACACAAACAAGAAGCCATGGTTTTATGTAGGTGAAAGTACGCACATATTTGTTTCACAGTTTGTTAATGTTTCAGTTTCAGTTCCAATTTCTCATCACGACATCTCCGCGCTCGGAATGAATGATGTGCACTAATGTCACAGGTGCCATGTGATGGAGAAGATCCAGAATGATCACGGCACAAGCCTTAAAGCCTGCACATAAACCCATGTGCCGGCCAGGTCCTGAGGTCCTACCTAGATAGTTCCATAACCCTGGGGTCGTAGGGGGAATGAGGTGGCAGAGACCTCAACTTTTTCCGGGGCCAGCACCACGAGGGCGGCGCCCATCCCCTCTCGTCGATTCAAATTCATATTCATATTCACATTTTTTAAACCAAGACTTCCGTAAGGCAAGAAGGCTAATTGGTCTTCAAGGGGTGGGATCTGGGAAATCAACCTATCTCTTCAATGTTTTATACCAAGGCAGCCGGGCAATGCCTTGCTCTTCGCGAATTTCAACTGCCGTGGGATCTTTAGCGTGCGCAGCCAGAAGGCACACGGGTCCGCCATTATGTAGGTGAAAGCATGCACATATTTGTTTCACAGTATGTTAATGTTACAAACATGAAGCCATAGTGTTATGTGGGTGAAAGTATGCACATATCTGTTTGTTACAAACATAAAGCCATAGTGTTATGGAGCTGAAAATACGCACATCTTAGTTTCACGGTTTATTATAAACATGAAGCCATAGAGTTATGCAGGTGAAAGTATTGAAAGTATGTACAAATTCGTTTCATAGTTTGTTACAAGTCATAGCATTATGTAGGTGAAAGTATTGAAAGTATGTACAATTTGTTACAAGTCATAGTATTATGTAGGTGAAAGTATTGAATGTATGTACAATTTGTTACAAGTCATAGTATTATGTAGGTGAAAGTATGTACAATTTGTTACAAGTCATAGTATTATGTAGGTGAAAGTATGTACAATTTGTTACAAGTCATAGCATTATGTAGGTGAAAGTATTGAAAGTATGTACAATTTGTTACAAGTCATAGTATTATGTAGGTGAAAGTATGTACAATTTTTAACAAGTCAAGGCATTTGTAGGTGAAGTATTGATATGTACAATTTGTTACAAGTTATACCATTATGAGGGTGAAGTATGAATTGTTTCAATTTTACTAGCCATGATTATTAGGTGAAAGAGTACATGTACAAGTCATGCCATTATGTAGGTGAAAGTATTGAAAGTATGTACAATTTTGTTACAACATGAGTATTTATGTAGGTGAAAGTATTGCAAGTATATACTTTTGTTACAAGTCATAGTTTATGGTAGTGAAATATGTACAATTTGTTACAAACATAGTAATTACGTAGTGAAAGTATGTACAATTTTGTTACAAGTCATAGTATTATGTAGGTGAAATGTATGTACAATTTGTTACAAGTCATAGTATTATGTAGGTGAAGATAAAATTGTCAATTTGTTACAAGTCATAGTATTATGTAGGTGAAAGTATAATTGTACAATTTGTTACAAGTCATAGTATTATGTAGGTGAAAGTATGTACAATTTGTTACAAGTCATAGTATTATATGGTAGTGAAAGTATGATACAATTTGTTACAAGTCATAGTATTATGTAGGTGAAAGTATGTACAATTTGTTACAAGTCATAGTATTATGTAGGTGAAAGTATGTACAATTTGTTACAAGTCATAGTATTATGTAGGTGAAAGTATGTACAATTTGTTACAAGTCATAGTATTATGTAGGTGAAAGTATGTACAATTTGTTACAAGTCATAGTATTATGTAGGTGAAAGTATGTACAATTTGTTACAAGTCATAGTATTATGTAGGTGAAAGTATGTACAATTTGTTACAAGTCATAGTATTATGTAGGTGAAAGTATGTACAATTTGTAACAAGTCATAGTATTATGTAGGTGAAAGTATGTACAATTTGTTACAAGTCATAGTATTATGTAGGTGAAAGTATGTACAATTTGTTACAAGTCATAGTATTATGTAGGTGAAAGTATGCACACACTTCTTTTACAGTTTATTACAAACATGAAGCAATAGTGATATGTAGGTGAAGAAGGTGTGCACATATTTGTTTCACAGTCTGTTACACACATGAAGCAATAGTGATATGTAGGTGAAGAAGGTGTGCACATATTTGTTTCACAGTTTATTACACACATGAAGCCACAGTGTCATGCAAGTGAAAGTATGTGAAAGTATGCACAAACTTGTTTCACAGTCTGTCACAAACATGAAGCCATACTGTTACGTAGGTGAAGGTATGTGAAAGTATTCACATATTTGTTTCATAGTCTGTTTGCCTGCAGTGTTTTTTCGACATAATTCATTCCCTGCCATTGATTAGCTCGACTGGTTAAAACACCACGCAAAGTTTCTAGTTCAGAGTTTGTTCAAGAGGGAGTCCTTGAACTCGGACAATTCCATATGTGTTCCACCCAACTTTGTCAGCAATTATGTGGCAGACTCATTGAGCCTGTGCAAAATCCTATGCTCTGGAAAAAGGGGAAGATTAGGAAGACGGGACCCATGAAACACAAAGCTGATACTACCAGGATGATAGAAACGTTCAGATGGGCAGCAAACAGGACAATTTGTGAATGTTGCAAGGAATGGATTGAACTCGAGATGTCTCATCCTGAGGTCCCACTGTTCTATCAAAAAAACATCCAGCCCGTTATAAAGTATGCAGAGAACACAAGGGGTCGATGGTTCGATCCTCAGATGAACCATGGTCGTTTGTTTGTTTGTTTCTGTTGTGTTTTTCTTTCCTTTTGTTTTTTTTCGTTTTGTTTCTATTTTGTTTTGTTTCGTTTTTGTTTTGTTTTGAAGGGTTAGCCAGTGCATTCGACATAGGTATGGGTTCAGATCTTATGACTCAGGTTCAACTGGCTTGTTCATTCACTGCACATTCTCGCTTCGATCATTCTGATGGTACCGGCAAAGAGAACAGGCAAGTCATTATTCTGTTTGGTACGAACGATTCGTAGGTAGTTCCCGTACCTTTCCACGTTTCAGTATCTTGCCAGCGGAAAGGGATTTGCGCAGGGTCAAGGGGTCTATCAGATAACTGAACAAACTACAGGATCCACTACTTCATTGCCATCACTCACAAAAATCACACAAGGACCCTTAAAGCAAAACTAGGCAGTCCGAAATGGTATCTCGAAACGATCAATCTCCCTGTCTGTCTGTCTGCCTGCCTGCCTGTCTCCCTGTCTGTCTGTCTGTCGTCTCTATTCTTCCCTTCCCTTCTCTCTCTCC
>CM060314.1:25158390-25165890 GCA_030674185.1 Monoplex corrugatus
CTGCGTCAGCTTCCAAGTCTGGCACTGGTATGTCGATGAAGACGGAACTAACGAGTTTGGCTCTTGTTTTGACAATGATGTTGGGGTGTTTTAGAAACGAGGTTGTTGATAACTGACATATGTCTGCTGTCTGGATTCTGGTCTCGATCTCTCTGCCTTTTAAGGTTCTTTGTCCGCTGCGAAGCTGGTCTTGGAAACGAAGGAAGAAGTTTTGAAAATAAGCAGCAACACTGATTGTTAGATAGAGAAATGACTGTCACTGGTGTCAGGCAGTGATCTGACTGCTACGCAAAAGGAAAAGTTACGAAAAAGATGTCAGATCGGCTTACACCAATGACCTTCTTCAGTCATCCCTCCTTTAATTTCACGCTCATTGTCATCAAGACAAACAAACAACAGTAACAACACATTAATAAGTTTAACAAACACTTGTAAACAAGTGTGAGGAAAACAAACAACCCGCAATCTTCTTCTTCTTCTTCTCCCTTAGCTCTGTGAAGAGTTCCTGGGGCGCACCTCTACATAACTTTTCACCAGGCTCTTCCAGCTCCGTCCGCTGTGTGCTAAAGCCTGGGTCCCTGGTCAATGGTTTCTCCCGTCCATTCCGCAATGTAACCCATGGAATTAATACGAAATAATATCCACTCCAGTATTGTCAAAGGTACTCTGTCAAATACCTGTGAAATGCTTACACAAAATTTGAGACTGTAGAAAGGCAATGCTTTCAACATTGGCCAGGGAAGGACGCAACGTAATGAGGTTCACCGGAAACGTGAAAACAAACAGACAATGTAGGCCAACGAACAGAGAAACTGGAGTATAAAGTCGACACAGTATCAAGGACAACAGACAATGGAACCGAGGCTTAAGTCGACAAAATACGAGCAATGTTAGCGGCAGCAGGTGTTCAAGGCTGAATATAAGAAGCGTTTCAAGAACTATCAAAAGTAGCATCAACTCTGTACTGTGAACCAGAAAAGTATCAAGAACTATCAAAAGTAGCATCAACTCTGTACTGTGAACCAGAAAAGTATCAATATCAAGAACTATCAAAAGTAGCATCAACTCTGTACTGTGAACCAGAAAAGTATCAATATCAAGAACTATCAAAAAGTAGCATCAACTCTGTACTGTGAACCAGAAAAGTATCAATATCAAGAACTATCAAAAGTAGCATCAACTCTGTACTGTGAACCAGAAAAGTATCAATATCAAGAACTATCAAAAAGTAGCATCAACTCTGTACTGTGAACCAGAAAAGTATCAATATCAAGAACTATCAAAAGTAGCATCAACTCTGTACTGTGAACCAGAAAAGTATCAATATCAAGAACTATCAAAAGTAGCATCAACTCTGTACTGTGAACCAGAAAAGTATCAATATCAAGAACTATCAAAAGTAGCATCAACTCTGTACTGTGAACCAGAAAAGTATCAAGAACTATCAAAAGTAGCATCAACTCTGTACTGTGAACCAGAAAAGTATCAAGAACTATCAAAAGTAGCATCAACTCTGTACTGTGAACCAGAAAAGTATCAATATCAAGAACTATCAAAAGTAGCATCAACTCTGTACTGTGAACCAGAAAAGTATCAATATCAAGAACTATCAAAAGTAGCATCAACTCTGTACTGTGAACCAGAAAAGTATCAATATCAAGAACTATCAAAAAGTAGCATCAACTCTGTACTGTGAACCAGAAAAGTATCAATATCAAGAACTATCAAAAGTAGCATCAACTCTGTACTGTGAACCAGAAAAGTATCAATATCAAGAACTATCAAAAAGTAGCATCAACTCTGTACTGTGAACCAGAAAAGTATCAATATCAAGAACTATCAAAAGTAGCATCAACTCTGTACTGTGAACCAGAAAAGTATCAATATCAAGAACTATCAAAAGTAGCATCAACTCTGTACTGTGAACCAGAAAAGTATCAATATCAAGAACTATCAAAAAGTAGCATCAACTCTGTACTGTGAACCAGAAAAGTATCAATATCAAGAACTATCAAAAAGTAGCATCAACTCTGTACTGTGAACCAGAAAAGTATCAATATCAAGAACTATCAAAAAGTAGCATCAACTCTGAACTGTGAACCAGAAAAGTATCAATATCAAGAACTATCAAAAAGTAGCATCAACTCTGAACTGTGAACCAGAAAAGTATCAATATCAAGAACTATCAAAAAGTAGTATCAACTCTGAACTGTGAACCAGAAAAGTATCAATATCAAGAACAGTCAAAACGTAGGAAACAAGGTTTGGGGGAGAGAGTTGGTGGTGGGGGGTGGGGGTGGAAGTGGGGCCTATAGGCTTAGAGTCAGATGAATGTCGAAACTTGGTTAAGCGGATAGGCCCGTGTCACTCCGGCGTCGTCCCGTCATTAAAGGCTTGACCACAGGGGCAGACCAGACGGTCCACCACCAGAAGGTTGTCTTCTATCCGCTAAGAACTGTCCATCCATCCATCCATCCATCCATCCATCCATCCATCCAACACTTGCATTATGCACCCCCACCCCATCCCCCTGTCATCCTGGGCTTGTCGTGTCAGTCTGCGGAATGTTTTCCTGTCAGGACTGGCCGACACACTGAGTCCTGACTTCTGACTCAGCCCGCTATCTGTCTATCGCAGGATTTCTGTCAACTCACAGTGGGCGAGACACGAGAAACTGAAGAATCAATGTTGCTATTGTCCTCTTTGTTGCTGTTGTTGTTGAAAAAAAAAAGAAGAGAAAGAAAGAAAAACAAGAAGAAACAGGAAAAAAACATTTTAGTCCTCTTCTCCCACTGGACGAAGCAGCAGGGAAGTTTCAGTCTTTTTCTCCTCATTTTGTATTTGGTGTTTGTATGTGATCTTACATTCACGCTTGACAAAGGCCAGTTGAACGAAAATTTGCGCCTGTCTTGTCTTGTTGTATTAAATACGCGTTCTGATTCTATTTTCGTGTTTTTCTGGTTCCGGAAAACACAAGGGAAGAGCCAAGAAAAGGAAAGAGATATGACAAAGAATAAAAGAAAAAGATGAAAAAGCAGCAAAGAGTAGAAAAGATTATGGCAGACAGAAGCGATTCATCTCTATCAATCTAATGTCCACTCTTCTCTTCTAAATCCTATTACATATTCGAGTCAGCTTTCACTGTCCCTCGCTAATTCACAACAGAACTGTCAGCTTAAACTAGCGTCAGCGGAGACTGTCAGTTCGCTGCCCATCTTAACCCTTTGCCTCACGCACCATGTCCACTAGCACGTCCTGCATTGTCAACCATGCTAGCATAGCAAAAACTTAACCGTTTGGCACTCTCATTCTATGCACTAGCTTCCTACAGGAAGCAAAAACTTAACCCTTTGACTCCCTCACCCTATCAACCAGCATCCTTCATTGTCAACCACGCTAGCAAAACCAAAAACTTAACCCTTCGACTCCCTCCACCCTATCCACCAGTTTCCAGCAGGATAGGGTGAGGGAGTCAAATGAGTTAAGTTTTTGCCGTTGGTGGATAGGGTGCGGGAATTAAAGGGTTAATTTCAGTCGCTCGCCATCCCAAAACAACAACAACTAGAACGTCATGTTATGTATCAAGACTTTGCCTCGAACAAGGAATTCAAGCTGTGTGGTCTTTACTGGCTAGAGTCACACTACGATGTCAGTGTTATCAGACCTTGCCTCCAAACAACTAGTTCAAACTGTAGTGATTGCACGCTGTATCTGTGGCCGCTACTATCGGTATTATTATCACAAGGGAACACTAATCTGTGGATCGACAGACCAACGACCCTCTGTACCGCTGCTGACAGACGATCGGATGATAGTTATGTATAAAGACACGGACGTGATGATTGTGACTGTGGCCTTGTTTTGCAGAGATAATATACAAAGGCCTTGTGTGTATTGATAGAAGTATAATACTACCTACAATACAACAGACAGCAGCAATACTAGCAACAATACAGCAACAACAACAACAACGACGACGACAACAAAGGACTTGTATATACAGACAGAAATAATACCAGCTACAATACACAACAACAAACGACGACGACGACAATGACGACAACCAAGGACTTGTATATACAGACAGAAATAATACTAGCTACAATACTAAACAACAACAACAACAACTATAACAACGACGACAACGACAACAAAGGCCTTGTATATACAAATATAAATAATACTAGCTACAATACAACAATAACAACAACAACGACGACGACAACAAAGGCCTTGTATATACAGATAAAATAAACACTGGCTACAATAACAACAACAACAACGACGACGACAACAACAACAAAGGACTTGTATATACCGACAGAAATAATACTAGCTACAATACAACAACAACAACGACGACAACAACAATTAATGAACAGAGCTGAGCCATCTTCATTAACCCTTTCACTCCCTCACCCTATCTATCAGCTTTCTGCATCATCAGCCATGGTAGCAAAGCAGATACTTAAACCATTTCACTCCCTCACCCTACACACCAGCTTTCATTCCCTCAACCTATCTACCAGCTTTTTGCCTCATTTGCCATGATCATCATCTCATCTCACTCCCAAGCCGGGATCGGCGGCGGTAGAAGCCACGCTCGACGTCGCAAGTCTTCTCCGGGTCACACGACTGAGACATCTGTGGGACAACCTCCTGGATCTCCACAATCCACAGACTTCAGCGAAGTTGTTGAAACAGGTGTGCTGACGTCCCTTTCTTCTCTTCCCCTGCAGGACCGTTGATATCAGATCTGTTTGGGTGTTTCTGATCGCATGGCCTACGTATTTCAGCCGTGATAGCAAAGCGAAAACTAAATCATTTCATTCCCTCACCCATACACCAGCTTCATTCCCTCACCCTATCTATCAGCTTTCTTCATCATCAGCCATGATAGCAAAGCTAAAACTTAAACCATTTCATTCCTCACCCTATCAACCAGCTTCCTGCCACAGCATCTCCGTCGGGATTGTTAAGCGACAATAACCAACAGAGACGTTGCACAAAAATCACCAACCAACCAACCAACCAACCAACCAACCAATGGAAACTAGGACAGGCCAAGGTATCAGTCAGCTAACTAAGCAAGCAAGCAAAAAACAAGGATAGACGAAGGACCACAAACACGAATGTTAGATAATCATACACACACACCACACACAAAAACACACACATGCAAACACACACACACACACACACACACACACAAAACAAGAGACTATGCACAGCCACGCAGCCGAAAAAAATATCTGATCTAACCTGTGAGGTCACCATTAGAGGTCACCACAGAGTCAAGGTCGTTCTGAAAGCCACACCATCCGTGATACTGACACTACGGTGACACGCTAATGGCTTGGTAAAAAAAAAAAAAAAAAAAAAAAAAACCTTTGACGTGAGGTTTGTAAATCATATGCCTTCGCGGAAATCCTTTTCTTCAATTTCTTCAATCCCACATGATCCCCCAGCTTATCTCCCCTGCGTGCTAAAGGCATTCAATATGCTTATTTCACAGCCACCTCCCCCCTTCCTTCCCTGCCAACTCCACACACACACACGGTGTATACACACACACACACACACACACACACACACACACACACACACACACACACACACACACACACACACACACACACCAATTCATGGCAGGATGTCTCGTATTCAAACAGGAAGCCACAAGGCTTGCATACCGGTATATTAAAAAAAATTGAGACAAAATACACATACATAAATTTTTTCCCCTTCCGCTATGATTGGGGGATACTGGCGTCGCTTGAGATTTATTTCGTTGTGACGGCAAAAGTAAGCACCGCTATTATTAGAACCAGCGCGTTGCTTTTAAGAATCCTCGTATGATTTGATACCTACCTAGACTTGGCAAAACGAAAAGATCTGTTTTACAGGTAAGCCCGTTCAACTTGGAAATGATGGACGAGCGTTAGGAACCTAAATTGGAAATGTAAATACAGCAAAAATTAACGCAAACAAGTGTCAAAGCATAGTCCAGTTGCAAGTTTGGCTATTTTTCAATCCCTGACTCTGCCGCTTTTAAATGTTTTTGTTTTTGTTTGTTTTTGTTGTGTTTTTGTGCTTCATATTTTGCAATAAGTTTATGCAGCCAACAATGGCACCTTGGAGACAAAACCGCGCGTGGTGTCGTGTGTGTGTGTGTGTGTGGTGAGTGGTGCGTGAGTGTGTGCGTGTGTGGTGCGTGGTGTGTGTGTGTCGTGGCGTGTGGTGTGTGGTCGTGGTGCGTGTGTGTGTGATGTGCGCGCGCGCGTGTGTGTGTGCGTGCGTGCGCTAAAGTTCTCTGCACGCATATCTGTCGTAGGCATATGCGTATGCGTTGGTGTGTAGAGAACGCCTGTGTGATTGGGGGGGGGGGGGGAATTTGCAGTACATGTGTGTGTGTGTGTGTGTGTGTGTGTGTGTGTGTGTGTGTGTGTGTGTGTGTGTAAGTAAGTAAGTAAGTAAGTAAGTAAGTGCGCGCGTGCACGTGTGTGTGCGTGTGTGATGTGTGTTTGTGCGTGCTCGCATGTGTGCGCGTGTCTGTGTGCGTTCGAGCTCGCGCAAAACGTGCATGCACGCGCGTGTTTCTCGAGGAGGAGGGGAGGGGACGGTAAGGGGAATTGAACCTATATTCACAAGGTTTTCTGGGCTTTATCTAGCTCGATCTTTACCGCCAAGTATTACAGAAAACTTTCGAACATTTCAGTATGGAGAACAGCACAGCCAAGATCAAGGTCACGTCGCTTAACAGAATCCAGATGACGGCTTCACTAGGTTAAACACACACACACACACACACACACACACACACACACACACACACACACACACACACACAATACACTAGATATACATATATAACACACACACACACACACACACACATACACACACACACATAAATTGGACGTACGGCTCCCCCTCACCCACCCCACCCCCTCCATAAAATCTTGCCCCGTGAAATAACATCCAACTTCAAGATGCCATCAACCTCTACCACCATTTTCCCCAATTTTATGCCTTCTCCAACCCCCTCCCCCAATGTATCACTTTCTCCCCCCCCCCCCCCCCCCCCCCCATTTCACACACACAAAATCATTAAAAAAAATTCATACCCCGAGGGGTTGTATTTTTTCATGTGCTGATGGTATTCTGACAATCAGGTAAAGATCTCTCTCTCTCTCTCTCTTTCTCTCACACACACACACATACACACACACACACGCACGCACGCACGCATTTACACAAAAATACAGACACAAAACACGTACGCACAAACATTCACATGACCAAAGACTTTATGCCCCAAAGACATATACACGCGCGCGTACCCAATGATACACGCGCGCGCACACAAATTCAAAGATACACACGCTCGCGCGCGCGCGCGCACTCACACATACAAACACACACGCACACACACATACGGGCACATAAGCACACAAACACGTACATACACATACACACGCGCACACATACAGGCGCGTG
>CM060314.1:25173390-25180890 GCA_030674185.1 Monoplex corrugatus
GCTTGTTTTTTTCTGGTGGTGTCAGTACAGGATTAGATAGGTCCCCCTTCCCCCACTTCCCCGGGGATGGCTATCCTCGTCGGCCATATCACCTGAGGTGGATGCCGACGTAAAAAATGAACCAAATCAATCAATCAAATCAGCCAAAGATACCACGTGACGAATAAGATCCAAAATGGTCATGGTGTTAACCCTACGCGCTGTCAAGGTCTCGTGGGGAAAAGGGTTGCCAATCTTACGTTACTGTGTCTTCAATGGTCAGCCTTTGCCGGCATGTAACATGGAACGAGTTGAAGTCATCTGTCAAAACGACCTGCCATGTAGCTATATCCGCAAGATTGAACAAATTGATGTCGTCAGCGAGTTTATTACACCTTTGACATACATCACGATCTGGCCTCCAGCAACGTAATTAAGTACGGTGTACCTACAGCACTGAACTATTTCATACCCTCTACTTACAGCAGCGAGGTATTTCAGGCAGAAGTCATTAGTAACCTGACATAACATTATTACGTACGACATGACACGATGACTTCATGATCAACATGATTAAGCGCGCTAAGTTAAAGAAGCCTATGGTCAAGTTTTGACCCCAAAGGTCTGGACTAACTAACTAGCTAACTCCAGCTCCCCATCCCAGTAATCCCGCTCCCACTAGACTATAAGTTCGAGCCTTTCTTTCATTTTAAGCCGTTGACTCCGGCACCTTATCCACCCATGCAAAAACAACCTTTTGACTCCCTTACCCTATCCACAGGAGTTACGATACACTCTTGACATTAACATCGGATCATACGACACACACACACACATGGACTTTCAAAACTTACCACACGATTTCCAAATTGCTTCCTTCAATCTCCTCTTCATCCCCTCCCTCCCCCACCCCTAAGTCCCCCTCTGCCCTTCCTACCACTCTCCATTTTTCATTGTTGTTCTACCAAACTGGCCACTAGATTGTTATCCCCCGTCCTGGGCACTACCTCAGTCTAATCAATGTGTTCATCACTGTCACACAAATGGATGTTTATGGACATCACGGTTATTTTTACGGTCTTCCCGTAAACCCTTTCACCCCCTCACTCCCTGTCCTACTCAGCAGCTTCCTGCAATCGTCGGAACCATTTCATTCAGAAAGTTGACATACAGGACGAAGGAGTGGGAGAGTTAAGCAAACTAAAAGTTTCCAAACGAGGTGCGATTGCCTGCGTTCAAGCAGACAGGAACCAGAAAACCACGAAAATAAAACCTGAACGTGTATTTAATACAACCAGACAAGAACCAGAAAAACACGAAAAAAACAAAAAATCAGAACGCATATTTCATACAACCAGACAAGACAAGCGTACATTTTCGACCAACTGGCTTTTGTCAAGCGTGAATGTAAGATCACAAACGAACAAACAACTAAACACAAAACTTAGGAGAAAAAGACTGAAACTTTCCCGCTGCGAAAACTAAAGATAGTTGTCCCATTACCCTGAGGTTCGTAGGAAAGTGAGGTGGTAGAGACCTCAACTCTTCTCGGAGCCAGCATTATGAAGGCGGTGCCTATTTCCTCCCCCTCTCTGTTTTACCTTCCCTAATTTTGAAGAGAGTAAGTTACATGTTTACAGCTGGGTAGTCTGGACGCAGCACGAAAGAAGCTTTGCTCGGTTATGATTCTGTTCCTGTACAGACCCCTGCAGTCAGGTTAAAAGACGTCCCCCGTGGGGATGCCGGGGACTCTTTCAGTACAAATAATTCCCACCTGAAAATTCCGTGCTAGAAATGTCCTCTTTTCTGTCACTCTCTCTGTTTCTTTCTTCCCCCTTTGCTTTCTGTCATTTCTTCTTATCATTTCCTGCCTTGCTGGTCTATTCATTCACCTGCACGTGTTCGATAAAATCTTACGTACCTTTTCTTAGGACTGATAGTTGGGCAGGCCCTACATGTATTAAGTGCATTTTTGGCTCTAGGGAGGTGTGATATGCGGAAGCAATTTTACCTAATTTATGCCTGTTTTTGTATGTTTTGGTGTCCTTAGGTATGCTTAAATTTGTATTCAGGAGTGCTTTTTAAATCCCCTGTGTGATAAATTGGACGGAGTGGTCAACACAGGGGGCATGTCCTTAGATTATGTGCGCGAAAGCATTGATGTGTGCACTTAATTTTCTTTCCTTTATTTAATTTTTTTTCCTGTTGAAGTTTTATATGTTTTGAAGCGGTTATAGCCTGGATATGGCTCCACGCAGTCGGCTGGGCTTTAAACAACAACAGGTTACAAGACAAGCTTGAGTTGTCTCCACCTGGACGCCAACCACGCTTTTGTGATAGGGTTCAAGGGTGAACAAATTCAAACTGGCCAACCCACAGTACTCTTACATCAGACACTCTATCCAGAGCTTTTTGAGTGACTGTTAATGGACGGATTGATCTGGTTGGCTGGAGAAAGAGTGGAACGGGTTCCTGTTTAGCCTCTTCTCTTTTTTTTCCAGTAAAAACAATCGACGAAACAATTATGGGATGACTCAGGAAAAACTGTCTGATCACAGACCGTTACGAAGACTGGAATTGCTCTCTTTTGAATATGTACTCTCTTCTGTCTGTCTGCTTGTCTGTCTGTCTACTTGTCTGTCTGCTTGTCTGTCTGTCCTGTCTGTCTGCTTGTCTGTCTGTCCTTTTGTCTGTCTGCTTGTCTGTCTGTCCTTCTGTCTGATTCTGTCTTTCTTTCCTATCTTTTTCTTTGCATGTGTGAGTACTTGCAGTTGTTATCGTGTGCGCGCGCGCGCGCGCGTGTGTGTGTGTATGTCTGTGTGTGTGTTTGTGTGTGTGTGTGAGTGTGTGTGTTTGTGTGGTGAGTGTTTGCACTTACACGTGTGTGTGTGCGCGCGCGCGCGCGCGCGCGTGTGTGTGTGCGTGCTTGCTTGCATGCACGCGCACCGTGTGTTGTGTGTGTGTGTGTGTGTGTGTGTGTGTGGGCGCGCGCGTGCGTGCATGCGTGCTTGCGTGTGTGCGTGTGTGCGTGCGCTCGAACGCGCAAACGCGCGTGTTTGCGTGTGTGCTTTCATGTGCGTGTTGTGTATGTGTGTATGTATGCGATATGTGTCTATGAGCGCTTGCTAGCCTATGTGTTTATTGTGATGATGATGATGATGGTGGTGGTGGTGGTGGTGGTGGTGGTGGTGGTGGTGGTGGAGAAGACGTCAAAATAGGGGTCTTGTGTGAAAACATACACAATAAACGAGCGGAACGCCCAAACGAAACACTCAGCGAACCTCTTCACCATAATTCAAATTTACCCTCCAAAGCTTCTTAACGCCCTTTAACTCCTTCCTTCCTTCCCTGTTTTTTGAAGGACAGGTCCAAAGAACCCGCCATAACACCAAAAACGATACGTTATCCCAACACTGCCCACGCTTCACTTCGTCTTTTTTCACTCACAATGTCTTGGTCAAACTCTCACGTCCAATTCCATGTTGTTGTAACAAAACAAAAGTCTCAAACTCTTGACTTCTTGACCATTAAATCTCGATTGTCCAGTCCTGACTTTTCGCCCGTAAATCTCTTAGCGTTCAAGTCTTTCCCACCTACCTCTCGGTGCGGATTTGTCGTAGTGTCAACACTCTCCTCTTCAATTTGATAGGTTTTCCTTTTTTTCTTTCTTTTTCCTTTTTCTTTCTTTTTTTTTCTTTCTTTCTTTCTTCTTCTTCCTTCTTTCTTTCTTTCATTCATTGCTTGATTGATTCAGTCAGTCAGTCAGTCAATCAGTCAGTCAGTCAGTCAGTCAGTCAGTCTATCTTTTTTTCTTTCTTCCTTCCTTCCATCCTTCTCTTTCTCTCACTCACTCACACACACACACACACACACACACACACACACACACACACACACACACACACACACACACACACCACACTCTCTCTCTCTCTCTCTCTCTCTCATCTTTCTTTCTTTCTTGTTTTTTTTTAACAAATTCACAAATTCTTCACTTCACTCTTACAATGTTTTTCTTTCCCGACGGGGGATAGTCAGTGGTCAATACTTTCATTCAGAACATGTGGGTTCGATTCTGCCTTGGTACTTCGCGCCAGGTGGGTGGGTAGGGGGAGAAGATATTTTTCCCCATCCCCAGGTCAACATGTTTGTCTGTCAGTGCGTGAACCCTCTTCATGTCCACATGTACATACTCCCAGATCATAAAGTATGTGCACCTGTAAGTCGTGTTCTGTGTCCGGCGGTTTATGTACGATACTGAAGACGGAGTATGCAGACTGTGCAGCAACATATTGTGTTTGTATAGTGCGGTCAAAATAACCTCCATGCACACATAAAAGTGAGAAAGAAAGAAAAAAAAGAAAGAAAAAAAAAAAAAGAAAGAAAGAAAGTAAGAAAGAAAATCGGAAAATCTAAATTAAAGCACAACAGACACACACACACACACACACACACACACACACACACACACACACACACTCCACCACCACAACAACAACAACAACAACAAACAAACAAACAAACAAACAAAACAAAAGTCAGCAAAACAAGAAAGTTACCATATTGTCCAGTCTACCAGCCACCTCAATATTTGGACAGATGAAGATTGTCAAAACTTTCCACTTCAGTTTGTATCCTTGTAACAAATTCTCAAACATCTGACCCCGGACGGCTTTTTCTCTGTTATTATTGTCCATTTGGAGCCGTGGACTCAAGATCTGATGTCTCGTGTTCCATCCCAACCAGCGACATTAAAAACTGTCCTGTTCGCTGCCCATCGTAATGCTGCATTCGTTCTGGTGCTGTCAGCTTTAGTGTTTCATGGGTCCTATTCCCTCCATCCCCCTCCTCCCTCTATTCCAAGGCCTCGCCAGCGTATACAGTTTTGCGCAGGCTGAAGGAGTCTAACAGACAAAAGCGTGGAAAACTGGGAAGGGGGCCCGTATATGGAATTTTTCGAGTATATAATGAATCCCTCTTGATGTAAACTCTCAACTACACACGCCATCCTACAAAAATGTTGGGACACAAAAATCCTCCACAATCTTTGATATTAACGTCTGATTTCCCCGAAGTGGAGTACCGCGGATGCAGAAATTAACCCTTTGACTCCAGCATCTTGCATTGTCAACCGTGCCAGGAAAGCAAAAACTTAACTAACCCTCTGACTCCCTCACCCTATCCACAGCTTCCTGCTGGTGGACAGGGTGAGGGAGTCAAAGGATTAAGTTTTTGCAACTGATGAACAGGGCGTGGAGTCAAAGGGTTAAGTTTTTGCAGCTGATGAACAGGGTGACGGAGTCAAAGGGTTAAGTTTTTGCAGCTAATGAACAGGGTGACGGAGTCAAAGGGTTAAGTTTTTGCAGCTAATGAACAGGGTGACGGAGTCAAAGGGTTAAGTTTTTGCAGCTGATGAACAGGATGACGGAGTCAAAGGGTTAAGTTTTTGCAGCTGATGAACAGGGTGACGGAGTCAAAGGGTTAAGTTTTTTGCAGCTGATGAACAGGGTGTGTGAGTCAAAGGGTTAAGGCTGCCTGCTGTTCTAGAACAACAAAAAGCTACCTAGTTTGCTTTTCAGGCAGATAGGGTTCTTTTTTCTGTCATGCTCTTTTTTCCTCACAAGACTCTTTCTTACTTCTGCCTTCCAGACCATTCACTTAAGTTCCTTCCAGATTCTCTCCTCAGCTCCCCAAAGTCGGGGTAGGACTATGACTGCCTTTAAGGCGGGATAAAGAACGGTCATGCATGCAAAAAATCTACTGCTCCCTCTGCTAGGGAGTTACGTGTAAGGTTGTTTGAAAATATATGTGCTTTGATAGGTAATGATCGTAGGTGCTCTAGCCTGCTGCGTAAAAAAAAAAAAAAAGAAAAAAAAAGACAAACAGACAGACAGACAGAGAGAGAGCTCTTGCCTGCGTAAGAAGAAGAAGAAGAGAGAGAGGGGGGAGAGAGAGAGAGAAAGAGAGGGAGAGAGCTCTTGTCTGCGTAAGAAGAAGAAGAAGAAGAGAGAGAGAGAGAGGGGGGGGGGAATGAGAGAGAAAGAGAGGGAGAGAGAGAGAGAGCGAGAGAGAGAGAGAGAGAGAGAGAGAGCTCTTGTCTGCGTAAGAAGAAGAAACAAAAGTAAAGAGAGAGAGAGAGAGAGCAAGCGAGAGAGAGAGGGGGAGGGGGAGCTCTAGTTTGTGTAAGAAGAAGAAAAACAAACAAAAACAGAGACAGACAGACAGACATCAGACAAACAGACAGACAGAGAGAGCTCTTGCCTTAACAATAATAATAATAAGAAGAAGAAGAAGAAGAAGAACAAGAGAGAGAGAGAGACAGACAGACAGAGAGAGAGAGAGACAGACAGACAGACAGAGAGAGAGAGACAGACAGACAGACAGACACAGAGAGAGAGAGCTCTTGCCTGCGTAACAAAAACAAAAAAGTATAGAGAGAGAGAGCGAGCAAGCGAGAGAGAGAGGGGGGAGGGGGAGCTCTAGCCTGCGTAAGAAGAAAAAGAAACAAAAACAAAGAGAGAGAGAGAGAGAGAGAGCCAGACAGACAGACAGACAGACAGAAAAAACAGAGAGACAGAGAGAAGAAGAAGAAGAAGAAGAAGAAAGTCTGATCCATACCCCTAGGTAAAAAGCCAGGCCCTGCCTCTCTCCCTCCTCAAAGGAAGCCTCTTTCGTAAAAAGCCGCGAAAATGACGCATTCACTCGAAAATGACACAATCACTCGAAAATGACGCAATCAATCGATGACGACTGTAGGGAGGATGACGTTTTAATGGCGGGACCCCAATTCAATTAATGACAATCTGTCTCTAGCTGCACGACCAGCACGGAAACAGGCAGCAGGCAGAGACTTTCAATCAGTTAATCCTGTTACCTCGCCACTTTCGCCTTTTCTGTGGTGTGAAATGTGATCCAACGGCAATCGGATTTTCCGTCACAAGTGGAACTGTTTTCCTCTGGCTTGCCTACCACTACAGCATTACCCGACTGTGAAGCGAGCAAAACAAGCCTCTTACTGTGACTTTGACCTAGACACACACGAGCGCGCGCGCGCGCGCAAACACACATACACACACACACACACACACACACACACACACACACACACACACACACACACACACACAGAGTGTGAGTGAGAGAGAGGGGGAGAGAGTGAGACTATTTTCCAACGGTAAAAATTATTAGTTAAAAGTAAAGAGAGAGAAAGAGACAGACAGAGGGAGACAGACAGAGGGGGAGAGAGAGACAGACAGGCAGACAGAGGGAGAGAGAGAGAGAGAGTGCGGCAGGAATATTAATTGACTTACCTGTTAGCAGAACACCCAATGTGACGACACAGCACATGAAACAGAAACAAAAAGGCGCATTTGTTACAATTCATCAATCACACAAAAGACATGTTCTTTAACGTGCACAAATATACTTTGCATGCGTATACACAAAAAGGAGGGTTGGGCAACAGAATGAGAGACAAAGAGAGGAGATGAAAAACAAAGAGGAGGAGTAAACTTCAAATCG
>CM060314.1:25190890-25195890 GCA_030674185.1 Monoplex corrugatus
TCCCTCCCTGTCTCTCTCCCTCTCTCTTCTTCTTCCTCCTCCTCCCTCTCTCTCTCCCTCTCCTCCCTCTTCTCCCCTCTCCAACTCTCCCTCTCTCTCATATCCAACCTCTCCATTTCTTCTCCCCCCCCCCCCCACCAACTTTCCGCTCATTTCCCCTCCTCTATTTGTCTCCCCCTGTCCGTGTATCTGCAGTTTAAAATCTACTCGGTGAGTCAGTCACCTTAGCGCACTAGCCGGACTAAGCACTAAGCATACAAGCACAGGACGCTCTATTGGATTTGCTTCTGAAAGGCAATATGGGTTTTCGATCTTCCGCTGTCCTTTCACCCTTTGACATCCCCAGCCCCCCCCCCCCCCCCCCCCCATACTCGCTTCAGCCATGACATCAGCAGCTTAACCCTTTTCACTCCTCACCCTATTCACCAGCTTCCTTCAGGAGAGAGACAGACGACAGATAAAGAAAGACAGAGAGAAGAGAAAGAGAAAGAAGAGAGAGAGACAGACAGACAGACGACAGACAGAGAAAGAGAACGAGAAGGAGGAGGAAAAAGAACGAGAAGAGAAGAAGAAGAGGAGAAAAGAACGAGAACGAGAAGAAAAAGGGAGGAGGAAAAAAAGAACGAGAAGAAGAAGAAACAGGAGGAAAAACAGAACGAGAAGGAGAAGAAAACAGAACGAGAGGGAGAGAAGAGAAGAGAAAAAGAACGAGAAGGAGAAGAAGAAGGAAAAAAGAACGAGAAGAGAAGAAGAGAAAGAGGAAAAAAGAACGAGAAGGAGAAGAAGAAGGAGGAGGAAAAAGAACGAGAAGGAGAAGAAGAAGGAAAAAAGAACGAGAAGGAGAAGAAGAAGGAGGAGGAAAAAAAGAGGAAGGAGAAGAAGAAGAAGAAGGAAAAAAGAACGAGAAGGAGAAGAGAAAAAAAAAGAACGAGAAGGAGAAGAAGAAGGAGGAGGAAAAAAAGAACGAGAAGGAGAAGAAGAAGGAAAAAAAGAACGAGAAGGAGAAGAAGAAGGAGGAGAAAAAAAGAACGAGAAGGAGAAGAAGAAAGGAGAGAAAAAAGAACGAGAAGGAGAAGAAGGAGGAAAAAAGAACGAGAAGGAGAAGAAGAAGAAGGAGGAAAAAAGAACGAGAAGGAGAAGAAGAAGGAGGAGGAAAAAAAGAACGAGAAGGAGAAGAAGAAGGAGAGGAAAAAAGAACGAGAAGGAGAAGAAGAAGGAGGAGAAAAAAAAGAACGAGAAGGAGAAGAAGAAGGAGGAGGAAAAAAAGAACGAGAAGAGAAGAAGAAGAAGAGGAGGAAAAAAAGAACGAGAAGGAGAAGAAGAAGAAGGAGGAAAAAAGAACGAGAAGGAGAAGAAGAAGGAGGAGGAAAAAAAGAACGAGAAGGAGAAGAAGAAGAAGGAGCAAAAAAAAGAACGAGAAGGAGAAGAAGGAGGAGGAGGAAAAAGAACGAGAAGGAGAAGAAGGAGGAGGAAAAAAAGAACGGAGAAGAGAGAAGAAGAAGGAGAAAAAAAAGAACGAGAAGGAGAAGAAGAGAGGAGGAGGAAAAAAAGAACGAGAAGGAGAAGAAGAAGAAGGAGGAAAAAAAAAGAACGAGAAGGAGAAGAAGAAGAAGGAGGAGAAAAAAAAGAACGAGAAGGAGAAGAAGAAGAAGAGGAAAAAAAAGAACGAGAAGGAGAAGAAGAAGGAGGAGGAAAAAAGAACGAGAAGGAGAAGAAGAAGAAGGAGGAAAAAAGAACGAGAAGGAGAAGAAGAAGAAGGAGGAGGAAAAAAGAACGAGAAGGAGAAGAAGAAGGAGGAGGAAAAAAAGAACGAGAAGGAGAAGAAGAAGAAGGAGAAAAAAAAAGAACGAGAAGGAGAAGAAGAGAGGAGGAGGAAAAAAAGAACGAGAAGGAGAAGAAGGAGGAGGAAAAAAAGAACGAGAAGGAGAAGAAGAAGGAGCAAAAAAAAAGAACGAGAAGGAGAAGAAGGAGGAGGAGGAAAAAAGAACGAGGAGAAGGAGAAGAAGGAGGAGGAGAAAAAAAGAACGAGAAGGAGAAGAAGAAGAAGGAGGAAGAAAAAAAAGGAAGAAGATCACTTAAAAACACCTCAATATGATCAGGACAGGAAACTGGTGGATAGGGTGCGGGAGTGAAAGAGTTAAGGAATGGAATGGGCACGATTTGGTGGCTCGTGAGACGTTCTGATCAACGCCTGGTCTCGTCTGTCCTGGTCATACTGAGGCGTTTTCAAGCTTCTTCTTCTTCTTCTTCTTCTTCTTCTTCCTTTCTTCTCTCTCTCTCTCTCTCTCTCTCTCTCTCTCTCTCTCTCTTTCTCTCTTTCTTTGATGCTTTTTCTTTTCTTCTTATTTTTCTCTTCTTTCTTCTCCAATTTTCAAAGATCTAATGTGGAGTTTTAACCCAAGTAAGCAATCCCGGAGGAGATTATTTCATAATCTTATATCAACCGGAGAAAAGTGTATGTTATGATAATGTTACCTCAAAATATAAATTAAAAAATAATATACAAATAAATAGATAAATGAACGAATAAATAAAAAAAAAAAATTAAAAAAATGAAGAGCACAAATAGTGCAATGATCCTAAAACTGTTTTCTCAAAGTTTCATTTCATCTCTAGCGTATTCAAGGTCATAGTGATTTAAAAAAGTACAAAATCTTAATCTCTATTTTTCTATGAAAGGGAAACTATGAAAATGGCTTTACTCTTTTTTTTCCCTAGTAAAACGTGTCACAGCCAAATTACGAACCGGACATTTTTTCACTATGGCACGTCTTTCGTCAACCACAAACCACAAAGTCTCTCTCTCTCTCCTCTCTCTCTCTCTCTCTCTCTCTCTCTCTCTCTCACACACACACACACACACACACACACACACACACACACACACACACACACACACACACACACACACACACACACACACACCTTCACGAGAGGACACGAACAGCACGTTCGAACCACCACATGTGCCCCTAACCAGTGACCTCAGCCAAGGGGTCAGAGGTGAGAGAAAGAGAGAGAGAGAGAGAGAAAGGCTGACCTAGCGCGCGCCGCCTCGTTTTCAAACAGCCCTCGCACGTGACCTGATCTATTTTTAAGCATGTGTGGAAGCTCTCTGGTGCTTGTTTGAGACAGTGTGTGTGTGTGTGTGTGTGTGTGTGTGTGTGTGTGTGTGTGTGTGTGTGTGTGTGTGTGTGTGTGTGTGTGGTGTGTGTGTGTGTGTGTGTGTGTGTGTGTGTGTGTGTGTTTCTTCTTCTTTTTTGTGCTTTTGTTGTTGGTGTTGTTTTGCTGCTGTTTTGTATACGCTTCACAAAGGTCAATTGGCCGAAAATTTGCGCCTGTCTTGATTTTTTATATGAATACGCGTTCTACTTCTATTTTTTTCCTGGAACGCTGACAGTCACTTTTTTCAGGAGGGTTTTCTTCCTTCCTTTCTTTCTTTCTTTCTTTCTGCCTGTCTGCCTGTCCTTTCTGTCTTTCTTTTTTCTTTCTTTTTTTCAGCCATAGTTTTTGTGCTGGCTACCTGCTGAATCCCAAATCCTCCTGCATTCCCCGGTTGTAGTTTGCCTTTGTCCCTCTCTGATCTTTGTTCTAGTCTGCGCGCGCGTTGTGTGTGTGTATGTGTGTGTGTGTGTGTGTGAGTGTGTGTTAGTGAGTGAGTGAGTGAGTGTGTGTGTGTGTGTGTGGTGTGTGTGTGTGTGTGTGTGTGTGAGTGTGTGTGTGAGGGACAGAAAGAGACAGACAGACAGACAGAGAGACAGACAAGCAGAGATAGATAAAGACAGACAGAGACAGAGACGGAGAAACAGAGAGACAGAGAAAAGAGAGAGAGAGAGTCTGTGTGTGTGTGTGTGTGTGTGTGTGTGTGTGTGTGTGCGTGGTGTGTGCGTGTGTGTGTGTGTGTGTGGTGTGTGTGTGTGTGTGTGTGCGTGTGTGTGTGTGTGTGCGCGCGCGTGTGTGTGTGTGTGTATCTATGTTTACCTGCCCACCCTCTCCACAAAGCCGAACAATAACAAAATAACCACAACAAAAGACTGCTCTCTCTCTCTCTCTTATTCTCTCTCTCTTACTCTCTCTCCTCCCTCCCATCCCTCCCTCCATCTCCTGTTTTTATCTCCCCATCCCATCAGAACCTTCACAATTGTCCACCACCTAAAATTGACCTCAGGATCTCGATTTCCCAGACGGGACGCTAAGTATAACCCCGGCTCTTTAACTCCGTCCGACTCCCACACACAAATCAAGAGCACATAAAGTCCTACCATTACCACAGACGTATGAATGAAATCTACCCATAATATCTTTTCCTCTACCACCCACCCACCCACCCACCCTCGCTTCCTTTCCTCCTACCCCCCACCCACCTACCCACCCTCTCTTCCTTTCCTCCTAACCCCCCACCCCCCCACCTCCTGAATAAATCTTATCTTTGAACAACCGTACCGAAAGAAAAAGAAGCTATACATCTCTCCGCGTCAATATTAATTTCCTCGTACACACCTTTCAAACAAATCACTACAAGTGACTAACCTCCTCAGTTCACATGCGAACCTGTTAGTATGAAGCACAAAGACAGTGCCTGCCACCCAGCAAAGATCAGAATGAAAGGTACGGGTTGGGAGGGAGACAGGAAGGAAAAACATATAATGTACGTGCCTAGAAAGAAGACGGCAGAGAGAGGGAGAGAGGGGAAAGAGAGAGAGATGAGGGGGAGAGAGAGAGAGAGAGGGAGGGAGCTTGACAGAAACAGAAAAGAGGGGAGGAGAGAGAGAGAGAAGAGAGAGAGAGACTGAGTGAGAGAGAGAGAGTGACAGACAGACAGAGACAGAGAGACAGAGAGACTGAAGAAACAGAGACAGACAGAAACAGATGATAATAGATAGATAGATAATAGATAGATAGATAGATAGTAGATAGAAGTAGATAGAAAGAAGAGAGACAGAGAGAGAGCGAGAGAGAGAAAGAGAGAGAAAGAGATGAGAAAGAGAGAGCGAGACAGA
>CM060314.1:25203390-25210890 GCA_030674185.1 Monoplex corrugatus
ATGCATCATCCAATAACGACAATGTATTATATTTTGTATTTGTATGTTTATAATGTGTTCAAAATCCCTCCAAATGGGGCTTTGGTCTAACTGAATAAATGTCTTCTGATTCTGATTCAGCTTCAATCTGCACTGCTATGTTTTATCAACAGACATCCGTTTTCTACAGTCGGAATGTTTTGACGGTATTCCGGGATGGGGGGTGAGGATTGTTGTGATGATTTCTTTTAGTCTCTGTGGCCATCACAAGCAATCAGGTTCTATCGTTGTCAACAGATTCCACGGTGTACTTGTATGTCAAAAGATGTACAAGTTTGTAGTATGTGTCAGCAAACTTGCTTGAGCCTTCGTGACTCGATAAGAGTTCTTCAGAGTTTGAAGCATATGACTTGTCTTGTAAACCCAGGTTAGAGTATGCGATATGTGTGTGCGTGTGTGTGTTGCGTGCGTGTGTGTGTGTGCGTGTGTGTGTGTGTGTGTGGTGTGTGTGTGTGTGTGTGTGTGTGTGTGTGTTGGTGGGTTGGTGTTTGTACATGCAAATGATGTCTGACTGTTGCTCTCTCTCTCTCTTCTCATCTCTCCTCTTCTCTCTCTCTCTCTCTCCTCCAGTTCCCTCCGCCTCACTGTCTGTTCAAATGTTTACATACCTGTCCGGTCCCCTTCCTTAGGGAAACGATTTACATATGAATTAACTATCCATCTGTCTACCTGCTCCCCGTTCCTGCACAATTTCTGACTAAATGTGTAACAATGGAAGGTATAAGCTTTGACTGTATTATTACAAGAATAACAATGTCATTTTCTGGTGTTCTCAAAATGAGGTTTTAGCCTTTTAAGACAAATCGTATTCTGATTCTGACTCTCTCTCTCTCTCTTTCTCTTTCTCACTCACACACACACACGTGTTCACACACACACACACACACACACACCTCACTCTCTCTCTCTCTCTCTCTCTCTCTCTCTCACTCACACACACACTCTCTCTGTCTGTCTCTCTCTGTGAGTCAAGGTTCAGTCGTGTATGTGTGCACACCTGTGCCTTTCAATACATACATGGGTGTGTACGTGGCCTGTGTAGTTTACTCAGATCACGTTGCAGCAGGATGTAGAAAAACCTGCAATCGAGTTTGATTTGATTCCTCCCCCCCCCCCCCCCCCTCTCCCTCCTCTCTCTCTCTCTCTCTCTTGTATGTGTTTGTGTGTGTATGCGTGTGTGTTGTATTGTGTGTGTGTGTGTGCGTGTGTGTGTGTGTACGTGTGTGCATGTACGTGTGTGTGCGTGTTGTATTGTGTGTGTGTGTGTATTGTATTGTGTGTGTGTGTGTGTTCGTTCTTTGATTTAACGTCTTTTCACTATGAGTGATATTAGACGGAAAAAAAAAAAAAAAAAAGAGATGAGAGATGGGCGGGTTGGTTTGGGGCATAGAGGAGACAGAGTTATAGACATAAGTAGGTGGGAAAATAGAAAAATGGAACAAGAACTTAACTCTAACATTTAACATCAACAATGTGTATGGAAAATTTAACTCTAAAGTACAAACTTCATAAACTTAAAGTAATGCATTAACAGGACTGTGAACCAACGATTCTGAAATTTTAACTGACAAAAATTATCGGAAGTTACTTCTTTAAAATGAGTTTCAGAATAATTTTCTTGTGTAAACATTTTTGGTAAAAAAGAACGTAGCATTTTGCAGTAAAATAGACAGTGAAACAGTGTGAATTGTTCGCCGCAAATACACTTGACATTTTTACAGTATTTTGTTTTCAATGCATTTAGCTGAATACGAAAATGAACAGCAACAATCGTTCTCAAATGATATATGGAAGAAAACTGCAATTTTTTACATACATTTTGAAATGAAAGTTTTATCATTTGTTGTGACACAAACTTTTCACGGAAATGTTCATGTGTGTATGTGTACGTGTGTGTGTATGTGTGTGTTTGTGTGTGTGTTGTATTGTGTGTGTGTGTGTGTTGTATTGTGTGTGTATATGTGTGTGTGTACGTGTGTGTGTGTGTGTGTGTGTATGTGTGTGTGTGTGTACGTGTGTGTGTGTTGTAGTGTGTGTGTGTGTGTGTGTGTGTGTGTGTGTGTGTGTGTGTGTGTGTGTGTGTGTGTGTGTGTGTGTGTGTGTTGGACAGTCTGCATGCGTACACACACGAATGGCACTGTCAGGTCTGCACACATGTTGACCTGCCAGAGATCGGGGAAAACTTTCACCCTTTGCCCACCAGTGCAGGAGGAATTCTTCAGGTGATCGAACCCAGGACCTTCCAATTGGAGGTCGAACGTTTATCCACTTGACAGCTGCATCCTTCGTGCCCATACCTGATATTTTCCCCCTGAATTTCCCATTTTGTCTCCTTTTATTCCCTTTCTTCTGATCTATTTCAGTAGTATTTGTTCAGTTATCATTTACTTATCTGTGATCTATTTTAATACTATTTGTCCATTTAATAATAATAATAATTACAATATTTATATAGCGCAAAATCTTGATAAAATCAAATCTAAGCGCTGAAACACACACACACGCACGCACGCACACACACGCACGCACGCACGCACACACACGCACCCACGCACACACACACACACACACACACACACACACACACACACACACACGGCTATAAATGGGGAGAAAGAATAAAAACAATGGAAAATTATAGAGAGCATATTATATACAATTATATATTACAATGTGATTCCCCTCCGAGTCGAGACAGGCTGCAGAGGGGATTGAGTGAGGTCAGGATTTTATGCAGAGGAGAAAAGGTGAGTTTTGAGAGCGGACTTGAAGAAGACAAAAGTAGGTTGCTGACGGACTGAGAGAGGAAGTTTGTTCCAGGAGAGCGGACCAGAAACATAGAAGGCTCGTGGACCATAGATATTGAGCTTAGTGCGTGGAAAGCGAAAAGTCAGAGGATCGGAGGCAGAGCGGAGGGTACGTGAGGGAATATAGATCTCAAGTAGGCTTGACAGGTAATCGGGGCTGCGTTATTGAGGCTTTTGTAGCACATGGTGTCTTCATCATCATGACGTGCCCTGCCGCATGGCGTTGGCGATCATGGCCCTCCATATGTATCTATATCCCTTCCTGACGCAAGCGCATCTCCCACCCACTCTGTCATCAGCCACCCTGCAAGTCCGTCCAATATTTTCTCCCTGGGTCTACCTGGAGCTCTCTTTCCCACCAGCTTTCTTTTGTCCACTTATCATTTACTTATCTATGATCTGTTTTAATAATATAGTGTTTGTATGTCCATTACTTCACGAGCATATACAAAAGACAACAAAGTGTGACTGCAAAAAGTATGGTGGAAAAATGGGGAAAAGTTAACAGTTTATGGCAGCGTAATGGGAATGCTCTCTCTCTCTCTCTCTCTCTCTCTCTCTCTCCTCTCTCTCTCTCTCTCTCTCTCTCTCTCTGTCTGTGTGTGTGTGTGTGTGTGTGTCTATCTGGATGTATGCCTGTCTGTCTGTCTGTCCTCTCTCTCTCTCTCTCTCTCTGGATGTCTGTCTGTCTGTCTCTCTCTCTCTCTGTCACACACACACACAAAACAAAACTGTTAGGAAACATCAGAGAGAATCGTTAAGCCCGCAGGCAGACTACGTGCATTCTGATTGGCTAACGAACAGACATCATGGATCACGTGAGCCGACTAATGCGAGGATCAAATTAAAGTCGTGCATTTTAATTGGCTCACACGCTGGCGGCAGACTTCACGTGCGCGGAAAACAAATGCAGGTCGTAGGCTCTGATTGGCTAAGGAATGACGTCAAACGTCACGTGCTTTGAAACTCCCCCACCTCAAACAGGGATTTTAATGAATTTTTGCCAACAGCTCTGTTCGGGGATGCATGGTGGGTAGGAGGGATACACGAAACACTATCAGACACATTTACGTAGTGTATACGTGCGTTACTGACTGGCACAGATAAGTATGTACGTATGGTTTCCGTATTGTTGGTATGTATAATCTCTTCATGCTCATCAACGTATATTTTGATACTTATCTGTAATACATGACAAAGTATTGTTTCTGTATATATTACACTCTGTCGTTCTTATTCTTAATTAATTTTCATCTCGAGTTTAATTTTTTTTTTTAAATGAAAATGTGTGTGTGTGTGTGTGTGTGTGTGTGTGTGTGTGTGGTGTGTGTGTGTGTGTGTGTGTGTGTGTACGTGTGCGTGTGTGTCTACGTGTGCGTGTTGTACGAGTCGTGTGTTTTACGTGTGCGTGTGTGTGTGTGTGTGTGTGTGTGTGTGTGTCTGTGTGTGTGTGTGCGGTGTGTGTGTGTGTGCGTGAGAGAGAGAGAGAGAGAGGAATGAGAGGAAAGAAAGAAGTGAAGAAGGAATGAACAAAGAAAGGTTAGTAGGTAGGTACGGAAGAAGAAGAAGAAGAAAGAGGAGAAGAGGAGGAGAGAGAAGAAGAAGAACAACGAAGAAGAAGAAGAAAGAAGAAAACAAAAAGAAGAACAACAACAACAACAAAAATATTATTTTTGTTTAAAGCCCAGCCGACTGCACAGAGCTACATCAGGTCTATAATCGTTTCAAAACATGCAATACAGCAAAAAAAAGGAAAAAGAAAATCTACGCACACATATCAACGCATTCACGCGCATATCCAACGAATTGCCCCTGGCGCTGACCACTCCGTCTAATTTATCACACAGGGGATTTAAAAGCAAAACAGACCCGACTACAAATTTAAACATAATTCAGGGTACTAAAACATACATAAAAACGGGCTTGAATCACCCAAAATCGCTTCTGCACAAAGCAGATTGCACAAGGAGACGTTGTACGCCGA
This sequence comes from Monoplex corrugatus, assembly GCA_030674185.1. Classification (NCBI taxonomy): domain Eukaryota; kingdom Metazoa; phylum Mollusca; class Gastropoda; order Littorinimorpha; family Ranellidae; genus Monoplex; species Monoplex corrugatus. The sequence goes on from CM060314.1 coordinate 25,208,221, forward strand.
GCATTTCACGCTTATGTATCCTCCTTCCATCCCACCAACGAACCAACCTTTCACCCCCAACCCCCCCCCCCCAACTCACTCCCCAATCCCCCCCCCCCCCCACTCTCCCAGGACCAAAAAATGTACCACTCTATAAACTTTAATGTGATCCTGAGCGGATTACCGAAAGCTTCGCGGTAACACCTTTCTATCTCCCCAAAAGTATCCCCTCCATTTTTTGTGTGTTTTAGTTCGTGCATACATTTGCATGCATTAACCTTTAAACGGTACCGACCGCATGCCCTTATAGTTTTAAAGCGACTTTAACCCTTTGACTCCCGCACCCTTTCCACCAGCATCCTGCATTGTCAACCATGCTAGCGAAGCAAAAACTTAACTCTTTGACTCCTTCACCCAATCCACCAGCTTCCTGCAGGAAGCTGGTGGAATGGGTGAGGGAGTCAAAGGGTTAAGTTTTTGCAGTTGTGGATAATGTGCGGGAGTCAAAGGGTTAATAGCAAACACTAGTATCGCAACCAAAGCGAGAGAAAGCAACAGACAGGCCGAGTCAGAGGCAGACGGGGACATCCCCCCCACACACGCCACTCCACCCCCATCACACACACACTACGCATGACACAGACAGAGACAGACAGACAGACAGACAGAGACGAGAGATACAGAGAGGGACAGACAGACACACACACAGATACAGAAAGACAGCAACACATAGACTAAGAGAGAGACAGAGAGATATAGAGAGAGAGAGCGAGGAGAGAAAGAGGGAGGAGGAGAGGGAGCGAGCGAGCAAGCGAGCGAGATAGAGATAGAGAGAAGACAGACAGAGATAGACAGAAGATAAGGTAGAGACAGACAGAGACAGACAGACAGAAAAGATAGATAGATAGATAGATAGATAAACAGACCAGACGAGAGACAGAGAAAAGATGAGAGACAGACAGAATCAGACACATGAAAAGGGACATCCTACGACATATATCAGATTTCAGTGCACCACAGATAAATAAACATACAATAGTACACAGACTGTTGCCATAGGCACTGAGCAAGGTGTACTATGTTGTATATACAAAAAGGACCCAGCACACACCCCACACACACACACACACACTACACACACACACACACACACACACACACACACACACACCACACTCACACAACACACTCACACACACACACACACACACTACACACACAACACACACACACCACACACACACACACACACGCACACACACACACACACACACACACAACACACACTCACACACACATACACACACACACACTCAACAACACACATCACATAAGCAAACATACAACTTTTTCTACATACATCAACAATCTTTTTCCAGCATAAGCATTACAATCTTTGTTCGCTAGCTGGTTTTGAGATAATTTTAAGGCATACATACAATCTTTGTTCGCTAGCTAGCTTTGAGATAATTTTAAGGCTAACATACAATCTTTGTTCGCTAGCTGCTTTGAGATAATTTTTAAGGCATCATACAATCTTTGTTCGCTAGCTGTTTGAGATAATTTTAAGGCATCATACAATCCTTTGTTCGCTAGCTAGCTTTGAGATAATTTTAAGGCTAACATACAATCCTTTTGTTCGCTAGCTTTTGGTTTTGAATTAAAACTTTTTATAGCGAGAATAACATCATACAATCTTTTGTTCGCTAGCTAGCTTTGAGATAATTTTAAGGCAAACTACAATCCTTGTTCGCTAGTGGTTTAGAATTTTTAAGGCATAACATACAATCCTTGTTCGCTAGTGGTTTGAGAAATTTAAGGCAAATACATCCTTGTTCGCTAGCAGCTTGAGATAATTTTAAGGCATAACATACATCTTTGTTCGTAGCTGGTTGGATATTTTAAGGCATAACTCAATCCTTTGTTCGCTAGCCTGTTGACTTCTAGATAAACTGTTAGTTAAACTTTTACACAACTCTTAAAGTTTTTAGCAAACGACGGTGACTCTTACTACAACGTATCTTGCTCCTACGTTTGCTCGCGTCCACACGATTCGTCACACGATATGAAACATGATGAAAATCACACAACATGTACATCTCAGTCTCTCTGTCTCCCCTCTCTTTAGTCGTACCCTCTTCTCTCTCCCTCTCTCTCTCTCCCTCTCTTCTCTCTCCTCCCCTCTTTATCACCCCTCTCTCTCTCTCTCTCCTCTTCCCCCTCTCCTCCCCCTCTCTCTCTCCTCTCTCTCTCTCTTTCTCTCTCCCCCCTCTCTCTCCACACACACACACACACATACACACACACACACACACACACACAACCAAAACACCACACACACACACACACACACACTTTGGTTCAAACACATACAACAGAAATGAAGTCAAACATCTGTTCCCTTTCCGTCATTGCAAGCCCAAAACTGACATGGATATATTGGGGTTGAAAACAAAAAGCTGGTGGTAACGGAGACGTGAAGGTCAAACGTAGACCCTGTCCCACTGACCTGGGGTCGTAAGGGAGTGAGGTGGTAGAGACCTCAACTTTTCTCGGGATGGTTGGTGGGGGGGTGGGGGGGGTCAGCATCATGAGGGCGGTGATCACTTCCTCTCTCTGTCTTTCGGTGATTTTACTTGTCCAGATAAACAGGGTCATGTGCCCATTTGCAGCTGGATGAGTGGACTGGAA
>CM060314.1:25215890-25218390 GCA_030674185.1 Monoplex corrugatus
GCATAACTAATGCGTGCAGCCCCCACGCCAATTTTACACACACACACATACACGCGCGCGCGCGCGCACGCGCACACACACACACAAAACAGCACACACACACACATCACGCACACACCACACACACGCACACGCACACACACATAACACACAAAAGACACACACAGAGAGTATAGAAAAACGAACCACTACCACATACACACACACGTACACAACACACACACCACACACACACACACACACACACACACACACACACACACACACACACACACACACACAACACAGGGTGAAGAAAACTGGAACACAACACACACACACACACACACACACACACACACACACACACACACACACACACACAGGGTGAAGAAAAATGGAATACATACACCCCACACACACACACACACACACACACACACACACATACCACAAAACTACTCTCTCTCTCTCCCTCCCTCCCTCTCTCTCTCTCATACACACCCACACACATACACATACACATAACACACACACACACACACACACACACACACACACACACATACACACACACACATTCACGAAGTGAACACAAACGAACCACAAGGGAAAGAAAGAAAAGAAGAAAAAAACTGTCACCCCCGTCTTAACAGAAACCCAATCCAAAGAGGGGAGGGATAATATTCCAAACATTTGGGTAGAGACTGTACCCCCTGCCGAACGGGTGGAGGGCAGATCCCTTTTCATACCCCCGACAAAAAAAAAAAAGCCTTAAGCTTTGCGAGAAAGGGATAGATACGAGAGAGAGAGAGAAGAGAAGAAGAGAGAGACACAGAGACAGACACAGAGAGAGAGACAGACAGACAGTGAGAGAAACAGAGACAGAGATAGAGACAGTCAGACAGACAGAGAGGGAGAGAGAGAGACAGAAAGAGAGACAGAGAGCAGTCAGACAGACAGAGAGGGGAGAGAGAGACATAGAGAGACAGACGTCAGACAGACAGACAGACAGAGAGAGACAGAGACAGAGAGAGTCAGACAAACAGAGGGTCAGACAACAGAGAGAGATAGAGAGACAGAGACAACAGACAGACAGACAGACAGAGAGACGAGAGAGAGAGAAGTGTACCCTCATTCGATTTAGGCAGTAGCTCCATACCAATAGAGACGCCATAAGAAATCAAATTGGTCAAGCCATACTACTACTGCCATCATGAAATATTCCTTTCATTTACTACAGAGACAGACAGACAGAGAGAGACAGAGGCAGAGAGGCAGATACAGAGAGAGAGAGAGAAGAGAGAGAGAAAGAGACAGACAGAGAGACAGAGACAGACAGAGACAGACACACAGAGAGCGACACACAGACAGAATGAGAGAGAGAAAGACAGATAGAGAGACACAGACAGAGAGACACAGACAGAATGAGAGAGAGAGACAGACAGACAGACAGAGATAGAGAGAGAAAGAGAGAGAGAAAGAAAGAGAGAGAGAGACAAAGACAGAGACAGACGCCACAGGCACAGACAGACAGACATAGACAGAGAAAGTCAATATAGCTTAAAACACTCTCGCCAGCTTTTTTAACGAAACGGAATAAGGGCGGAATATCATGTCCGTGGAAGGAAGTGAGAGGGATGACGGGAGGGAACAGGCACGCAGAAATGACTTGCATTTGACGTTACCCTGAATGGGCTGTGCGGTGAGAATTCTGACACACCTATTCAAGTTCCGCGCTCTCTAAAAGAGCGTATAATTATTATTATACTGCAACGAAAAAGATATCTATTTTCTCTACTTTCTCTACCCCTAAAAAAAGGATGAGTCACAACGGTGCGAGGGAGGGGGGGGGGGGGGGCTGGGGGGAGAGAAAGGAGACAGAGCAGGAGGGGGAAGGAGAGACGGGAGAGAAACGGAGACTCTGGAGTTTCTTCAAGAAGAATTCACCCGCACTCGCACAACTGAATATACTATATTCCACCCAATTTTTCACCTGCTACTCCCACTGGCAAAAAAAAAAAAATATATATATATATATATATATAATAATATATATATAAATATATGCTCTGGAAAAATCTTGATATGGACGGCAGAGATGGGGGTGGAAGGAACAGGATTTACGAAACATTACGCTGATAGCACCACGGTGACTGTAGTACCAAGATGCCTTTTCTTTGGCAAAATGCGGAGAACAAGCACAAGAACAAGAACAAGAACCAGATCAAAAACAACAGCAAGAACAGCAACATGAACAGGAACAAGAACAAGAACAAAACAAGAACAGCAACAGGAACAAGAACAAGAACAAAAACAAGAACAGCAACAGCAACAGGAACAAGAACAGGAACAAGAACAAGAACCAGACCAAAAACAAGAACAAGAAGAACAGCAACAGGAACAAGAACAAGAACAAGAACAAAAATAAGAACCATAACATTATTTTCAAGTGTAGTGGCATAGGGACATTAATATTTGTTTCGTTTTGTTTTTTCTTTGCATCCAGACCTCGCCATGG
>CM060314.1:25220890-25245890 GCA_030674185.1 Monoplex corrugatus
GTTGACAATGCAGGATGATGGTGGACAGGCTACGGGAATCATAGGGTTAAAGGAACACATTACTATCTTATTTATTTACCTATTTATTTATTTCAACTTATTTCTTTATTATCATTTTATTTTTATTATTATTTTTTATTTATTTATTTGTAGGCTGTGTGACGTCGGCTTTAGCTGACTGGGTGGGTAGTAGTGCAAAGAAACACCAGTGAATATAAACTGTGTTGTTACTGCTATACAGCTCCTGTTTGCTTCAAGTCTCAGTGCTTTAACAAGCGGGGAAACACAAGTTGTTCAATCAACAGCAACTTCAGTCTTCAGTTTTCGAGTTGTTTGTTTCAAGTTTTAAAAAAAAAAAAACTGCTCGCGAAAGAGGCAAAACACAAGGATTCAAAAGTTTGGCGATGGCTGTGACGGTAGTGGTGTTAAGAGATTGTGGTGAAGTCATTATACTATCATCATCATCATCCGTACGCTCGTCGTCGTCGTCGTCGTCGTCGTCATCATCATCCATCATCATCATCATCATCTATCACCATCACCATCATCATCATCATCATGTGCCCTGCCTTGCCGCATGGCGTTGGCGATCATGGTCCTCCATACGAATCTGTCCCTTGTCGATGCAAGTACATCTCCCATCCTCTCTGTCCTCAGCCAGTCTGAAAGTCCGCATTATACTATAGGTATACTTTATATTCATTTACTGATTATTCATCTATTCAATCACTCGTTCATTCACTCATTTATTTATTTACATCTCTAATTACTTGTTAAATCAATCATTCATTCATTCGTTCATTCACTTTCGTTCGATCTCATCCTTTACTTATTTATTGATCGTTTGTGGGTTAATTGTCCAGACATAAACGCCTACGAACAAAAAAACAACAACAAAAATACAACAAAGAACCCCACACACACACACACAACACACACACACACACTACACAGCACACGCACACACACACAACGAGGGGGGGGGGGGGGGGATTCAGAGTGGGGTTTCGGCACGTGTTCAAAATAATTTGTTTCGTCTGATTATCTACACCTGCGTAGCAGATGCGTGTTTCTGATTAGTAAACCACACAAAGGAACATTTGTGAAAAATAAATGATATAACACGAACACACGCTCCAAACCCACCCACCTCTGTCCCTACATAAATACACACACACACGACGACCCACGCGCACCAGTCAACCAACTGCTACACATACACGCACACACACACCAGCACACGACGAAGGGAGAACAGAACACACAGCAACACATGAGACACTGACGAAAAGACAAGACGAACAGAAAAGATCTAACACACACACACACACACACACACACACACACACACACACACACACACACACACACACACACACACAAACACCACAGACACACCACACACACGAGACAACACACACACACACACACACACACACACACACACACACACACACACACACACACACACACACACACACACAACAACACACACACACACACACCACACACACACAACACACACAACACACACACACACACACACACACACACACACACAACACACACACACACACACACATACACCTGAAAGGAAACAGAGACAGAAAAACAGTGTTAATGAATTCAGCACGGGTCTGTGACTGCCACGGGGGCGATGTATACATGTACATTATACAACTGTACGATAAATACCCCACGCCTCCTTTTAATTTATGGGGTCTATCTCTTCTCCATGTCCGTTTTCACTCTCTCGAGTTGAGACAGTAAAATCAAAAAGAAGCAGACTTAATACTCGTTACCTTTGACACTTTATATGCCTGCATGCACGGGGATTAAAGCCATGATGTTATGAGATTAGTATCTAGTACGTAGGTACGTGTTCTCTTTGATGCGATGGAGCTCCTTCTTCGGCGTGACAGTGCTGTGCTCTTATGTTCACCTTCGTCACGTACCTTGGCGTCGAACCAGGCCCGACAGGAACGCGCACATGCTGTGCTGGGTCACAAAATTTGAGTAACAATGAATGACGCATCCGTAAAACGGATGAAACTCGACAGTGTGGTTCCATAGAGAGAGAGAGAGACAGCGAGAGAGACAGAGAGAGAGACAGGAGAGAGACAGACAGAGACAGAGAGAGAGAGACAGAAGACAGACAGACAGAGAAAGAGACGGAGACAGAGAAGAGAGAGACGAGAGAGAGAGAGAGAGAATTTAAGCTCCCCTACATTTGATATGCCTATGGGTTTAATCAAGCGGCTTCACATACATATTATATATTTGCTTCTGATTATAAAATGCATACGGATGCCAGAAGGCTCAACCGTCGTCGCATCACTTAAATAACCTTCACACACACATGCTCACACGCACGTAAATGAGAGGAAGGAGGGAGGGAGAGAGAGAGGGAGAGAGAGAAAGAGAGAGAGACGAGAGAGATATACAGAGAAACACAGAGAAAGAAGAGAGCGAGAGAGACGAGACAGAGAGACAACAGACAGAGAGACAGAGAGACAGAGAGACCGAGAGAGAAAGAGGAGCACAGAGAGAGAGAGACAAGACAGGAAACGAGAGAGAGAGAGAGAAGAGGGAGACAGAGAGAGAGAGAGAGACAGACAGAAGACAGAGACAGGCAGACGAGAGAGGAAGAAGAGGGAGACGAGAGAAGAGGGGAAGAAAGAGAGAGAGAGGAGGAAGGGAGGGGAGAGAAGAAGAGAGAATGAGAGAGAGAGAGAACAGAGAGACCGAGAGACACAGACAGACTGACAGAGACAGACGAGACAGAACAGAGAAATACACACACATTTTACTTCTCTTTTAGCTGGGTTTTACCTTTTACGAAGAAGAGCAAATCGAAAACATGCCTTCGAGAACATCTCTGACAACAAACAAACAAGACAACAAAACAACAACAAAACAAAACAAAACAAACACACCTCACTTTGCAGTCTATTATCTATGTACATTATTCAGTTCAGTTCATATTGCTTATAGCCAGTTAACGCATTCACTCACCACAGACTTTGAAAAGAGCCTGTCGCTTCTAGCTGTTACATTGGAAAGTTGTAATATCCGTGCTATCAGTCAGCCTGTATGTACGGCCCACGTTATTAGGGCCTCTCAGCTGTTTTCTGATGAAGCGTTATCTTCAGAATGTCTATCGAAATAGGTTTATTTTATCATCTCTATTTCAGACCAGCTCCTCCCCCCCCCTCCTTCTCTCTCTCTCTCTCGTCTCCCTCTCTTGTGCCTGTCTGTCAGTCTGTCTGTCGCTCTGGCTCTTCTACCGTCTGTTTGTCTCTGTCCTGTTCGCCCGTCTGTCTGTCGCTCTGCCTGTCTCTTACCGTCTGTTTGTCCTGTGCCTGTTCGCCTGTCTGTCTGTCTGTAGGTCTGTCTGTGTCTGTCTGTCTGTCTGTCTGTCTGCCTGACTGCCTATCTATCGGTCTGTCTGTCTCATACTATCTGTGGCTCTCTCTCTCTCCTCTCCTCTCTCTCTCTCTCTCTCTCTCTCCCTCTCTCTCTCTCCCTCTCTCTCTCTTTAAATATCACGTTTTGTGGAGTAATCTGGTAACAACAAAAAGCAATGCTCACACGTAGAAAGACTTAGCACAAACCAAAACACCACAGGGTCTACGTCTATAAGCTGAGGGGAAAATGATCAAACCATATTTACTACAGTTTTTTTTTTTATCGATAAACACACACACACACACACACATACATACACACACACACACACACACACCCGACACAACACAACACATACACTACACCACAACAACACATACATACATACACACACACACAACATACATACACACACACACATACATACATACACACACACACACACATACATACAACACACACACACATACATACATACACACACACACATACATACATACACACACACACATACACACACACACACACACACATACATACATACACACACACACACACACGCGCGCACACATACATACACACACACACACACACACACACACATACATACATACACACACACACATACATACATACACACACACACGCGCGCACACACACATACACACATACATACACACACAAGCGCACACACATACACACGCACACCACACACACACACATATATATATATATATATAATATATATACATATACATATACACACATACACAAAATTAAACACACAACACACACGCACGCACGCATGCACGCGCACACACGACACACCAACACATACACACACGCACGCGCACGCACACAACACACACGCATGCACGCACACACACATAACACACACACATACACACACAACAAGCACACACACCACACCACACAACACAACACAACACACACAAAATGTATACACAAAGCTACTTCGATCTGGGTAACCCACATTTCCTTATTAGACTTAAGAAACATAGAAACGAAAACACACACACACACACACACACACACACACAGACACACACACACACACGGCACGCGACAGGACAGTGAACACACCAATCTTCAAAAGGACCCGAAACAGGGATTTTCAATTTAGAGAACATCCACAAAGAGCGCACAAGCGTAAACAAAACCAACCGACCTATCAGAGAAAGCGTTTAAAAAGAATCAACGCGTTTAAAAAAGAATCAACCAGAATGAACAATGGACCAATCAGCGAGTATTTAAGATAAAAAAAAAAAAAATCCACCGGGATTAAGAGCCGACCAATCAAACAGCTTATACAAAGTCGCTCTCCTTTTCCTCAAGCTTTTTAAAAGCAAAATCGAAATTAACAACAACAAACCAATCATCCAGCTTATAGTTAAAAAAAAATTTTTTAAAAAGCGGAAAACCGAAATATAAACAACAGACCAATCAGAGTGCATATTACAAGAAAACAGAATTAAGTGACCAATCACACACACACAACACAACGTATTTCACCGCAACTCGTTTCTGGTTGCACGCGTGCATGCACGCGCGCGTGTGCTGTTGTATATCTCTTTTGTAAATAAATTTCCCTCTGCAGTGGAGGAATTGCTCGGGCTTGTTTGCAGTGTGATTCCTTTTCGCTTACTGCTCACGAGGTTACATAAAGCTTTGTTGTAAGCTGTTCGTACGCAAACTGAACTCGACAGACCTCGAGTGAAGTGTTTTGCACTGAATGTGCCAGCTCTGAACGGTTTTGCTGTTCAATGTTCATCCCCCCCCCCCCTACACACCTGATTATTGCTGTGATAGAGAGAGAGACAGAGAGAGAGAGAGAGACAGAGAGAGAGAGAGAGAGAGAGAGAGACAGACAGACAGACAGACAGACAGACAGAAAACAGAGACAGAAAGACAGAGACAGAAAGAGAGAGACAGAAAGAGAGAGGTAGAGAGAGAGGGAGAGAGAGAGAGAGAGCCATCCAGCCAGCCAGCCAGCCAGCCAACCAGCCAGCCAGCCAAAGACAGAGAGACAGAGAGAGAGAGACGACAGAAGACAGGTAGACAGAAAGCTGGATGATTTGATAAAAATGATTGCGAAGAGAGAGAGAGACAGAGACAGAGACAGAGAGACAGAGACAGAGACAGACAGAAAGAGACAGACAGACAGAGACAGGCAAAGACAGACAGACAGACAGAGACCGAGATAGAGATATAGAGAGACAGAGACAGAGAGACAGAGACAGAGAGGCAGAGGGAGAGCTATTTGGGGGCTGTGTCTGATCCCACATAATAACGATTACAATAAATCCACAAGGCAAGCCCAATTCCCACTTGATTTCTGCCCTGTGTGCTTCTAAGCTGTATAGTTTACACTGCGACTCAACAGACAAATTAATGGCAACAACGTGGCATGCAGACAGAAATGACATTTTATTCATATGGCTTGACTGTTTCCGTAATGGTTTGCTTTTTAAATGCCTCATGTTGCCTGCATTAACAAAAGTCTCCTACACAAACTGGTGGTGGTGATTTTCCGCTGTTAGCGTTTTTATTTCATTTGACCGACTAACCGACTTGATTGATCGATTGATTGAGTGAGTGAGTGAGTGAGTGAGTGAGTGATGAGTGATGATTGATTGATTGATTGATTGATTGATTGATTGATTGATCGATTGATTGACTGATTGACTGATTGATCGATTGAGTGAGTGAGTGAATGAGTGCATGAGTGAATGAGTGCATGAGTGAGTGAGTGAGTGAGTGAGTGAGTGAGTGAGTGAGTGAGTGAGTGAGTGATTTACAGACCGACTGGTAATTTCAACGACTGAAAAATCGACTGACTGACTGACTGACTGACTGACTGACTGATCGATCGATCAATTGATTTACAGACCCGATCGATTGTCTGACTGAAAATGATTGATTGATCAATCGATCGACTGGTTGATTGATTGATCAATCGATTGATTGATTGATTAATTGATTGGTTGATCGATCGATCCATCCATCGATGGATTGATTGATTGTCCGAGTAAATCATGGACTGATTGATTGACAGATCAGTTCTTTGATTGACTGATGACTGTATGAATTGATCGATCAATTGACTGATTGTCTGACTGACTCATGGATTGATTGATTGATTGATTGACAGATCAATTGTCCGATTGACTGACACTCATTTAGTCACTGATATTAACAGAGTGACCGAATGATCGATCGATGGAGTGACAGCTTTTTTGTGTATCGATCACCTTTGTTGTTTGATTGAATACATCAATTATAATCACTAACAGTTGTCGATTGACTTTCTACTTATTAGTACTATCAAATTTTAGGTAAGACTGAGAAATAAACAAAAACAACAACAACAACAACAAAAAACTGACAAAATTCAGTCTTCACTCGGTGAAATCCCCAAGGCGTTTTAATTAAGAACAGACACGAGCGAAGCCACTTACATACGAATATACATTTACAAACAGTACACGTATCATCTGCCCCTTACGGTAGCTATGGCCGCGGTAAAAGTCAATACAAGTCACTTAACGGTCATACGGCTCGCTGCCTCCAGGGTATGGGGTATTTCCCTCGCCTCACCCGCCCCCACCCCCCTGGCCCCCACTCCAACCCCACCTCCACCGTAAACAAGACACTCTTTCTTTTGCCACAAAATCTCTGTACCTTCAGTTCTTCTTCTTCGTCTCCTTCTCCTCTTCTTCTTCTTCTTCTTCTTCTTCTTCTTCTTCTTCAACTCTCCCATCCCCTAATCAGTCACCCCGCCCACCTACCCACCCCCTCTCTCTCTGTCTCTCTTTGTTGTGTGTGTGTGTGTGTGTGTGTGTGTCTCTGTGTGTGTGTGTGTGTGTGTGTGTGTGTGTGTGTGTGTGTGTGTGTGTGTGTGTGTGTGTGTGTGTGTGTGTGTGTGTGTGTTTCACAGTCTCCATTCGCTTTCGTATCAACACTTGCTTTCATTCACTGTCCATGCCCCATCTGCTCGGAAAAAAACTTCCTCTCTGTCTCTGTCCGTCTGTCTGCCTGTCTGCTTGTCTGTCTGCTTGTCTGTCTGTTTGTTTGTCTGTCTGTCTGTCTCTCTCACTCTCTCTCTCTAACACCCCACCACCAGCCCCCAACTTGTTCGTTAGCCTCGGTGGCCAAGCTGTCACATTCCTGACTGTTTGCAAACGATTTGATTCATAACATGCCAATCCCCCTTTTCTTGATGATGAACGTTGTTGGGGAGATTTATTTACTTGAAGCAGGTTGCAAGGTTATCTGCCTGAAGCATAATTACGTCCATCTCTCCCCTCCCCCCCCCCCTCTCTCTCTCTCTCTCTTAGCATAATTACGTCTCTCTCTCTCTCTCTCTCTCTCTCTCTCTCTCTCTCGCTCGCTCGCTCTTTTTACCCTTAATATTCCTATCTTGTATTATTTTGATATTTTTTATGTGATTATGTTGGCACACAAATGACATAACTGTGGGAATCTGCTGAACATTTCTTCAGCGCTGCGCAGTTCAGGGCGTAGAAGAAGATGTCATTATAGTTCATTTGTGTTAGCATGGATTCTTTTGTAACACAGCATTTTAGTTCATCTGTATGAACATGGATTCTTTTAAGATACCATTATAGTTCATTTGTGTTAACATGGATTCTTTTAAAGATATCATTCTAGTTCATATGTATGGACATAAAATCTTTTTAAATATGACAATATAGTTCATTTGTGTTAACATGGATTCTTTTAGAGATGTCATTGTAGCTCATCTGTATGAACATGGATTCTTTTCAAGGTGTCATTATGGTTCATTTGCATGAACATTGATTCTTTTTAAGATATCATTACAGTTCATAATAATGTAGGAACATGGATTCTATTTAGTACTACTTCTTTCAGTGTCAGTTTCTCAAGATGACGTCTCCGCGCTCTAAATGAATTCCACATGCACGTAACGTCACAGGTGCCATGTGAAAGCGATCATGGCACAAGCCTAAAGTCTGCACATAAACCCATGAGCTGGCCAGGTCCTCGAGTAATTGCGGTCATTCGGGTTCGAACCCACGTATCCTGTGTCATCAGCATGACGCTCTGAATAGCTGTGGTGTACTAACGAGGCCACTTGTATTAGTGGAAACCCTCCATGGCAAGGGTTGAACGTTTTAAACCTTTTGACTCCCGCGCCCTCTCCACCAACTGCAAAAACTTAACCCTTTGATTCCCTCACCCTATCCACAAACTTCCTACAGGAAGCTGATGAATAGGATGAGGGAGTAAAAGAGTTACGTTCTTTTGCTTTGCTGCCATGGCTGACAAAGCAGGATGTTGGTGTATAGGGGTGCAATGAATCAAAGGGTTAATAAAAACCCTCATTAATGTGCCTATGTCAATACCCTCCAAATATGACTGTATTTTCGTTTTTGTTCATGTTCTCTGTCTCAGGGAGCTGTGGATAAGGCGGCCGGCGAGGGAGTCAAAGGGTTAAGTTTTTCCTTTGCTGCCATGGTTGACAAAGCAGGATGCTGGTGTATAGGGGTGCAAGGAGTCAAAGGGTTAAAAATAGACTCGTTGACGTGCTTATAAATGTCAATACCCTCGAATAATTAAATAAATGTGTTCTTGTTTTAGTTATTCTTCTCTGTCTCCAGTCTCTCGTCTCCTCCTCAGCAGTCTGCACGCTTTCCCCCTTTCTGATTCATACTCTCGTCTCTGGTGTGCATGTGCATCTTGCTTTGGGCCATGGCGCTCTTGTTGACCTGAGAAAAGAACCTATTGCGCAAATTCACTGGGATTTTCCTACAAGGATAGACTTAATTATACTTCTGTCAAACTGACACGAAGAAGAAAATTTTAAAAATAAAAAAAATAAATAGAAGATACATACATACATGCCCGCATGCATGCATACATACATGCATACATACACGCATACACACACACATACATACATACATAAATACATACATACATACATGTACATACATACATACATACATGTACATACATATACATACATAGACAGACATGCACATGCATACACATACACACACATACATACGTATATATCCATACATACATATATATCCATACACACATACATACATACATACGTACATACGTACATACATACATACATACATACATACATACATACATACATACATACATACATACATACATACAACATACAATAAATAAAAACTAAACCTTGGTGATATTCATGTACGCTTGTTCGAAAATGATTTTTTTAAAAGAGATGTTGCATAGATGCGCAGGTTTTCTTTTTTATTACCTGTTTATATGTTTGCAGCAATATTGTTTGAAATTGCCTCGGTAAATTGTGGCCATGAGTTTCTAGTGCATTTATGGGCAAAAATCTGAGTTTTGACAATTTACACTCAAACATAAATGGCCTATGGCCGAAACGAATAATCAGCTGAGTAAATCTCTCTCTCTCTCTCTCTCTCTCTCTCTCTCTCTCTCTCTCTCTCTCTCTCTCTCTCTCTCTGTCTCTCTGTCACTCTTCTCTCTCTTTCTCTCTCTCTCACACACACACACGCAACACGACACACACACACGCACGCACGCACACACACACACACACACCACACACACACACACACACACTCTCTCTCTGCCTCTAGTCTCTCCTGTCTGTCTGTCCGTCTGTCTGTCTGACTCTGTCTCTCTCTCGATCTCCCCTCCCTCTCCATTCCCCTGTCTCTCTCACCTCTCCTCCTCATCTCCCCTCTTCTTTCCCCAATCTCTGTCTGTCTGTCTGTCTGTCCTGTCTGTCTCTCTCCCTCTGCTCCCACACCTCTCTCTCTCCTCTCCCTCTCTCAAACATACATAAACATCTCTTTCTGTGTCAGTCATTAAGACTACATGCTGAAGTCCCAAGTACAGGGCAAGTGTCACAAGTGGGGGGGAACCCCCAACATGTATGTACACAGCACCTGTGGCCATCCGCTGGTCTACAATCGTCAAAATCTACAACTGTTTGTCTGCCTATACGTGTATACATATACATTTCTTAAACTCAAGTGTTGCGCCCCCCCCCCCTCCCCCTCCCCCTGTACCCACCTTAAGCCATACCCCTTCCTCCCCCCCCCCCCCTGAATATAGCTCAGCTTGACATTCATTAGATTTTATTCTTTCCAATTCCAAACGCTTTCAAAAAAAAAAAATCAAATTAATCAATTGATCAATCAATACATTAGTCAAACCAATACTCTCTCTCCTCTCTCTCTCTCTCTCCTCTCTCCCCTCCTCTCTCTGTCTGTCTGTCTGTCCTCTCTCTCTCTCTCTGTCTCTCTCTCTCTCCCTGTCTCCCCCCCCCCCCCCAAAAAAAAGAATTATTTGATCGGTCGATAATCTCTCTCTGACACACTTTCTTCATTTGCCCACCCCCCCTCTCTCTCTCTCCCCCCCAAAAAAAAATGAAGAAAAAAAATTAATCGATCAGTCGATAATCTCTCTTAGACACACTTTCTTCATTTGCCTCTCTCTCTCTCTCTCTCTCTTCTCTTCTCTTCTCTTCTCCCTCACCCCCACCCCTCTTTCTCCCTCTTTCCCAGAACTACCACATTCTTCACAGGTAATTGGCCCCAATAACGGTAGTCAAACAGATTTTCATTGCAACACACCCACACCCCGTATCAGTGTCACTGCCACTGCCATGCCACTGCCACACCTTTTTCTCTTTCTCTCACATACTATACATACTCATTCCACACCCTTCTCTTTTTTTTTTTTTTTTTTTCTTTTCTTCTTTTCCTCTCTTTCTCTGACATACTGTACATTCTCATTAGAACCAAACATAACAAACACAGATCACACATACCACCATACCTTGACCGACTTTTCAATTTTTGACCCGCTGCTTACGATTAATCTTGACCTTTCGGTTTTTTGACAAGGGGCCAGCCCAAAAATCTAGTGGTAATAAGATCGGTTGGCTTCTTTGGAGTACTTCGAGCCTATCGTGGCGTCAGTATCGAACTAGAACTGCTTGTTCTGTCTGGTTATCGCGTTTATACGTCGAAACAACGTTGCAACAAGTTAAGGTTTGCTACTTGATACAATGATATTGTGTTCATAGTGTGACAGAGTTAGTTGCCCATCTCCCTATCCATGTCTATGGTGTGTAACAGAGATGGCTGCCTGTCTTCCTATCCATATCTATGGTGTGATAAAACTGGCTGCCTGTCTTCCCTATCCATACTATGGTGTGATAAAATGGCTGCCTGTCGCCCTATCCATGTTTATGGTGTGACAGAGATGGCTGCCTTTTCCCTCTATCCATGTTAATGGTGTAACAGAGATGGCTGCCTTTTCCCTATCCATGTTTATGGTGTAACAGAGATGGCTGCCTTTTCCCTATCCATGTTTATGGTGTGACAGAGATGGCTGCCTTTTCCCTATCCATGTTTAATGGTGTAACAGAGATGGCTGCCTTTTCCCTATCCATGTTTATGGTGTGACAGAGATGGCTGCCTTTTTCCCTCTATCCATGTTAATGGTGTAACAGAGATGGCTGCCTTTTCCCTATCCATGTTTATGGTGTAACAGAGATGGCTGCCTGTCCCTATCCATGTTTATGGTGTGACAGAGATGGCTGCCTTTTCCCTATCCATGTTTATGGTGTGACAGAGATGGCTGCCTTTTCCCTATCCATGTTTATGGTGTGACAGAGATGGCTGCCTTTTTCCCTCTATCCATGTTTATGGTGTAACAGAGATGCTGCCTTTCCCTATCCAATGTTTATGGTGTAACAGAGATGGCTGCCTTTTCCCATCCATGTTTATGGTGTGACAGAGATGGCTGCCTTTTTCCTCTATCCATGTTTATGGTGTAACAGAGATGGCTGCCTTTTCCCTATCCATGTTTATGGTGTAACAGAGATGGCTGCCTTTTCCCTATCCATGTTTATGGTGTAACAGAGATGGCTGCATTTCCCCTATCCATGTTTATGGTGTGACAGAGATGGCTGCCTTTTCCCCTATCCATGTTTATGGTGTGAATAAACTGGCTGCCTTTTTCCCGATCCATGTTTATGGTGTGACAGAGCCAGTTGCCTGTCTCCCTATTCGTACTCGTAAATGGTCCGTTAGCTGGTTAAAGCTCCACGCTCCTAACCAAGAGGTCCTTGTTGAATCCTCAGACGGACCAGAAGCCTTTCTATGCTGGTTGATTGGTTCTTTGGATAAAGCCGTGGACTCTTAAGATGTGCCGGATGGCTCGAATTCGGTCCCAACCCGCAACGTATAAACTGACTCGTCCTTTGCCCATCTTATCGGGCCCCAGTAGCTCAGTTGGTTTGAGCGTCGGATTCACATGCTGACGGTTGTGGGTTCGAATCCCCGGGTGCGCTATATCAAAACTGGCCTTCTCATTGTCCCATCTTAACATCATCGTTGTTCTGGTGATGTCCGTATAGGATTAGGCATGTCCCCACTTCCCCTTGGGAGGGTCATTCCCGTCAGCCATATCACCTGAGGTAGGTGCTGTCGTAAAAAACAACTGACCCAGATCTGTCCACCAAATCAAACCCATCTTAACGTTTTACGTCATTCTGATAGGAAAAGACAGGCAACATTTATAGACCATTTTCACGAGGAAAGGAGAATTGGAGCACCTGGTCACAACGGGAAAGCTGGAGGGAAAGAGAGCACCAGGTAGACCCAGGGAGAAGATACTTGACGGACTTGCAGAGTGGCTGAAGACAAAGAGGGTGGAAGAGATGCTAGAGGCAACAAGAGATAGAGACAGATGGAAGGCCATGATTGCCAACGCCATGCGACAAGGCACTTAGCGATGATGATGATGATGATAGATGATAGTGCCAGTTAAGTGTTTTACAGATCCCTTTTTTCCCGCTTCTCTCGTCATTTCAAGACATGGCCAATGCTTGTGTTCGCCTGGGCTTACAGCACTAGACCAAATGACTGTACGTAGAGCACATATGGAAATGTGCGATGAATACTTTTTCTTACAAACTCCAAACTTATGTCTGTGCTTATTGCATAGTGTGTGACAGTCACCTGTCCATCCATACCTAACTATATCTGCTGACTACCTTAACCACACCGAGGGACTTTTTCAACAGGCAGCGAAAAAAAAAAAAAAAAAAAAAAAAAGCGAAACAGCGGACAGAAATTGCCTGTAAGCTGATCAATGAAGGCGAGAGTGTTCAAGAGCTACGAGTGCCAACAAGGATAGTACGATAGTAGGATTAAATGAATGTTTAAGAGCAAGAGAAAGTCGTGTCAAATAGGCGATTAACGATTTAACCCTTTGACTCCCGCATCCTATCCACCAACTGCAAAAACTTAACCCTTTGGTTCCCTCACCCTGTCCACCACCTTCCTGCAGGAAGCTGGTGGACAGGGTGAGGGAATCAAAGGGTTAAGTTTCTACTTTGCTAGTAGTACGGTTTGACAAATGCATGATGATGGTGGACGGGGTGCGGAAGTTAAAGAGTTAAAGAACTGGGAAAAGGTCAGACTGCTGGGATATTACTGGCACGTGGTGGTGCTATGCTCCGGCATGTAGACACTTTGGAGTTCGTTCTAGAGGGGATTCACTGCACTCGGGCTAATGCCATATGCGCTCCACACAAACCTGCTAGTACTTATCTGACCGATTCTTTAAGCCTGTGCAAAACCCTACGCGCAGGAAAGGTCTGGACTTTTTGAGATTTCAGATGATACATGTATTTAGCCACAGCCCCTCATCATCATCATCAGGTGCCCTGCCGCATGGCGTTGGCGATCATGGACTTCCATCTGCCTCTATCTCTCGTTGCCCCTAGCATCTCCCCCACTCTCCTCGTCCCCAGCCACTCTGCAAGTCCGTCCAGCATTTTCTCCTGGGTCTACCCGGTGCTCTCTTTCCCTCCAGCATTCCCGTTGTGACAGGTGCTCCAAATCCCCCTTCCTCATTAAATGGCCTATAAATGTTGCCTGTCTTTTCCTAATCTTCCTTATGAGTGATCTACTTGTGTCTGCCTCCATCAAGACAGTCTCGTTTGTTTTCTTTGCTGTCCATGGAACGCTCAACATTCTTCTTAGAAACCACATACCCCCTCATAAAGGGCTTTAAACAAAAAACAAAAAAAAACTAGCGTCAAGCAAAACTTTCAAAAAGTCTTGACTATACGCAGTAAGTTACTAAGTACTGTTGGAGCGGGGGGGGGGGGGAGGGAGGGAGGATAAAGTCAGAGGGCAGTAGTACGCTTGAGTAAAGACGTTTGAACACGATGGTGGTATGTGGTAATGGTGGGTGGTAGTAGTAGGAGTAATGGTGGTAAGCACATGCAGAAGGTGACTAAGTCTATTACATTTCTGAAGGCAAAGGGGGTTTAACAGCTCTAGTCAAAGACGGCACGAAACAAGAGGATTTCTATGGCTGGGTTTTAGGTCAGATTTCCCCCGAGTCGAAGCGTCAGCTTCCATCTCAAGTACAATTTATGTGTCTGGTCGGTTTTTGAAGGGAAATTTTCATCATGGTCTCTTTCACTGCAAAACGATCTTGAAAAGATAATGATGGGCGACAGGTGAGGAGGAGAGGTAGGGAGGAGGGGGTGGTGGGGCGGAAAAAGACTTACAATAGAAACGTAGGAACAGACGGAATATAAAAGCTGGTTTACACGCCACAGGTGAGAAAAGCTGACAGTGAACGTAGCTTGAGGTAGTGACCAAAGTAACGATGTTAAATGTTAACCCTTTGAATCCCTCAGCCGATCAACTACTGCAGAAACTACAAGTCAAAGATTAACCGACAAAACGGGAACGGTGTTTAACTTAACCCTTTGAATCCTCAGCCTATTAAATACTTCATGCAGAAGGCTGACAAGCAAGGTTAACCAATAAAACCGTGGGAGACCGGTGTTTTAACTTAACCCTTTGAATCCCTCAACCTATTCAATCAACTTCATGCAGGAAGGGTGACAAAAGTCGAGGGGTTAACCTATAAAACCGTGGAAGCCCGGTAGAAACGAAGCCAGAATGGAACTGAAAAAGGCACTGAGACAGAGAGAAACAAAGACAATGACCATGATAACGACAGTACTTTATTTTCCATTGGTAGAGGTTATTGGCTAAAAGAGTTTTGTAGTTGTTTGTTTGTTTCTTGTTTGTTTGTTTGGTCTGGTTTTCAAATTGCAGTTGCTAATCTGCATATCAGCCTAGAGTTTAAAATACTGAAAAAGAAATATACCGAAGAGTGAGAGAGGGAGAGAGAGGGAGAGAGAGAGAGAGAGAGGGAGGGAGAGAGAGGGAGAGAGAGAGAGAGGGGAGAGAGAGAGAGGGAGGGAGGGAGGGAGTTGGCGAGAGAAAGAAAAATGAGAAAGGTACAAAGGCAGAGACTAAGTATGCTGAATTTCAAGTCTTTCACATAACTGATTCTGCTCTCTTTGTAGTTATATTTTGAGGGGGGAGGGGGGGGGGGTTGCTGGTTTTTTTGTTGTTTTGTTTCTTATTTTTTATGTGTACCTTGACAAACATAAATTTTAAAAAAAAAAAAAAAAAAAAAGCAGGCATTTTAAGACAGCTACGAAAAGTTATGACCTGTTCATTAACCCTTGGGCTCCCACACCCTTTCAAACCAACAGCCAAAAAAATTTAACCCTATGACTCCCTCACCCTATCCACCAGCTTCCTACAAAAAAACTGATGGATAGGGTGAAGGAGTCATATGATTTAATTTTTACTTTGCTAGCATGGTTGACAATGCAAGGATGCTGGTGGGCAGAGCGCGCCAGAATCAAAGAGTTAAAAAAAAATTAGTAAAAGGCATTTTCTGACTACTACCAATCAGTATAAAAAGAATTTTAAAAAGACATCTCCCCAACTTTACAGGGAAAACCCAGAAAAAAAAAAGTCATGAACAATGAATCATGGCATGGACGTGTAGTCTCATTTTAACACCCATCCATGGCACTTTGCTACAAAGGCACACGACTGGAGTTGGCAGGTGCATTAACCGTTATACACATCCATAAAGGCGTCTGTCTCATCAGCAATCTTACATCGATATGGCCAAATTGTTTGAACCGAACAGCTGAGTATTACAACAACAACACACACCATATAATACATGTATATATATATAATATATATACACACACGCGCGCGCGCGCGCGCAGCACACGCACACACTTGCACTCACGCACACACACTGCACACACACACACCACACACACACACAACACACACACCACGCACACAAGTACACATCAACAAATACACATAATACAAAACAAAACAACAAAACAACACACACACACACACACCACGCACACAAGTACACACTCATACAAATACACACATATAATACAAAAACAAAAACAAACAAAACAACACCCACACACACACACACACACACACACACACACAACACACCACGCACACAAGTACACACTCATACAAATACACACATATATACAAAAACAAAAACAAACAAAACAACACACACACACACACACACACCACACACACCCCACACACACACACACACACACACACACACACACACACACCACACACTTAACTACACGCACGGATTTTAGACCCCTGCAAAGAAAGGAATGTTTGAACCGAACAATGACAAACGTCATAATTTGCATTCCAATGACACTCGGCAAGTAAAACAATCTCTCTCTCTCTCTCTCTCTCCTCTCTCTCTCTCTCTCTCTCTCTCTCTCTCTCTATCTTCTATCTATCTATCTCTCTATCTATCTATCTATCTCTGCATACATGTATGTATGTACATATATATATATTGATACATTGTGTATATATATATAAATCAAAACAAAACAAAACAAAACAACAGCTCGGAATAAAAACCACATATGCAAAAATATCCAATGCTTAACAAGAAAAACACGAAAATAGAATCAGAACGCGTAGTTAATACAACCAGACAAGAACCAAGAAAACACGAAAACATAATCAGATCACGTATTTCATACAACCAGTTAACCAGAAAAACACGAAAATACAATCAGAACGCGTATTTTCATACAACCAGACAAGAACCAGAAAAACACGAAAATAGAAGAAATCGGAACGTTTTGTCCGGTTGTATAAAATACGGCGTTTGATTCTGTGGTCGTGTTTTTTCTGGTTCCTATATCCGCTTTCTGTTTGAAGTTTGATAATTTGTCCAAAGTGGAATCGTTGCACTCAGACTGTG
This sequence comes from Monoplex corrugatus, assembly GCA_030674185.1. Taxonomy (NCBI): domain Eukaryota; kingdom Metazoa; phylum Mollusca; class Gastropoda; order Littorinimorpha; family Ranellidae; genus Monoplex; species Monoplex corrugatus. Next base: position 25,238,513 of record CM060314.1, read on the forward strand.
TGTCTGTTTATCAGTCTCTCTTTCCTGTGTTCTCTCTCTTTCATTAAAACCATACTTCCTTTCCTTCTGTCTACCTACCTGTCTGTCTGTCTGTCCGTCGTTGTATCTGCTCACATACCATCAACCCCCTACTCTTTCTCCTACCCCCTTCCTCCTCCTCCTCGGATGGGTCAGAATTTTTTTCTCACACCTCCCCCCCCCCCCCCTTTTTTTTTTTTTTTTTTTTTTACGTTGGCTGGCTGTCTTTTTGGTAAGACTAAGAGCCATGGACTCGAAGATCTCTTTGTCTCGAGTTCAGTCCCAACCTACGACATGAAGAAAAAAAACAAGCTGGTCTGTTCGCTGCTCATCTTAATGTTTCAGTCACTCTGGTGGTGTAACGCATATAATGTTTCATGGGCCCCTTCTCTTCTCCCCTCCCCACCCCACCCCCGCCCCCATTACCCCCCTCCTTCCGCTTCAAGATCCTACCAGCACATAGGGTTTTGCGCAGGCTCTAGGCGTCTGCCAAACAATTACTGGCAGGCTTCGATGAAGCTCGAATGGAACTGTCTGAGTGCAAAGAGAGCCAATTGGACAAATATCAAACTTCAAACAGAAAGCGAAAAGAACACTTTACGATCACAGTGAAAGAATAGAAAGGAACCATAAACAATTAGGCAGAGAGAGAGAGAGAGACAGAGACAGACAGATAGACAGACAGACGGACAGAGACAGAGAGAAGACTGACATACAGACAGAGACAGAGAGACAGACAGAGACAGAGACAGACAGACAGAGACAAGACAGACACAGAGAGAGAGAGACAGACAGACAGACAGACAACAGAAACAGACAGACAGACAGACAGAAACAGATGTTGATAGATTTATTGACATACCGACAAACAAATTTGGGAACACCGACAAACACATACTGACAAGCACACGAACTACTGACATCCACTATGATCGACTACACATTAAAAAACAACAACAACAACAACAAACAAATCTACTGACGAAGATACTGACAAACACAATCACCCACAATCACAAACACATCAACCAACGAACTTGGCCAACACAACGAACTACTGACATCCACTATGATCGACCACACATTAAAACAAAGAAAAAAAAAACGCCTACTGACGAACATACTGACCAACACAACCAAATCACCCACAAACACATCACAAACACATCACCCAATAAACTAACTTGGCCAAACACACACACGCGTTTCACCAACAAAAACAAACACGCTGACTCACCTCTGGACTCCACATGACCTGCGCCTGATGGACGGAGGAAGAGGAGGACGAGGTCTTGTTCTTGTTGCGCCATCGTCTCGGCAACAGCCGGTGGGAAGGGGAGGAGGTACCACCAGCCGCCTTGCCCTTGTGCATAGCTGTCGGAGTACGAGAAACAGACACTGATCCAGCACCACCACCATGGCTGAGAAACCCAAAATCATCCCCGTCTTCGTCGTCACTATAGCAACCAGACACGTGACTGGCGCTGGCATCAACGTCATTGTCTAGTCTCAGGTCAGAGAGTGATTTACTACGGAGCCTTAGCCTGTGTGGGTGTTGGTCCTGAATGTTGGAAAGTGTGCTTGAGGTACCTCCGAACGTGTTGCTCAGTTTGCTAGCAGGACGTTCGCTGTTTGTGCTGGGAGTAGGGCTGGGGGTGGCCCCTATCGTGTGGGTCAGTTTTCGAGAATGTTCTTTACTACTACTACTACTATTGTGAGAACTAACGCTGGAGGTGCCTCCGAAAGTGTGATACAGTCTATGAGAATGGTCGTCTTTCGTGCTGGAGATGCCTCCAAATGTGTGCCTGAGATTGCTGTGTTTGGCTAGCATACTATGGATGGGAAGTGCGGAGGGACTGGGGTTGGGGGCAGCGGTGGAAGTCCTACTCCTACCAGAGCTACAGGGTTCACTAGCCGCAAAGTCTGAACTGATGTCGTGTTTGGAGGTGATGCTGCTGCTGCTGCTGCCCAAGTTGGACCTCGGTGTGTTGCTGTCGCTGCCTTGACTGTGACTACTGCTGCCGATACTGTGGTGGTTACTGTTCTTCAGAATGGACTTTGCGGGCTGGTTCGCTCCCTGAACGATGTTCTCCGTCACAGTCTGCAGAGTCTGATGACTGCTCTTCTTCCTGGGCAGAGAGTTCATGCCCGGGCACACGGTCCTCGGGTGAGGCCACAACCTCTCCATGGACATGCTCTTGGTCTTACTCGACCACGGGAGGGTTCCGCTGCGCTGTAGGGAACCCTGGGAAGAACTCTGACTGCTGCTGCCATTGCTTGTGTAGCCGCTGCTGCTGTATCCATCCAGGTGGAAGTAATTGTTGTCGTCGCTGTAGTATTGCCTGTAGTGGCCACTGTCAGAAGGAGACGAGTCGTAGGAGGTTTCTGAAAGTCTGCTTTCCACACTGTCACGCTTGCTCACCACACTAGCTCTCACCGACCTGTCCGGCACATAGGTGTAATCCAGAGTCACGTATTCCGACTCCAGCGGATCCCCTTCAGAATCCGCCTCCGGAACACAATTCACCTCAGGCAGAGACCCCCCAGACCTGCTGCTGAGATCAGAGTTCCGAGGATCCGATCCCACTGTCTGCTGAGGGTCTGCCGACACCGTTCTCCGCAATTCAGGCTTGACCTTGAACCCTGATGACCTCTCCTGCAGGCTGGAGTAGGACAAACAACACGGATCGGAGGAGGGGGACTCCAGAGACATTTGGGACGATCCTCCGTTGAGCTGCGTGGGGATGTCCTTGGTGGCAAGGCTGTTTCGCAGTCCCGTGGAGTGCCTCAGCAAGGAGTCCACACTCACTGTGGCGGGACTCCACTCGTCCAAGTTCATCAGGGACGAATACACCATGTGTGACGTCGCAGGCGACGTCATCGATGACGTCAGGTCACGGGTAGAGCCGCTGATCTTGGGTCGGACCTTGCCGGCGGAGACCCCTTTTATGGGGGTGTCCTCGGAATGGGAGGGACTGTAGAAGTAGCCGTTGGTGTGGGTGAACTCCAAAGAGCGTGTACCGGTGCAGCGAGTGCGGGAGGCGTACCCCAGGGAGTGGGTAGGGGTGGAGGATGAGGAGGAGGAGGGGTCAGAGGAGGAGGAGGAGGAGGGTGGTGGGGCATGTCGCGATGGGCGGGATCCGGCAGGGTGCATAGCAAGACTGCTCAGGAGCACCATTCCGTTCACGACCCTTCTCCCACCACTTCCACCCGCATCCACAGCACCTTCTGCTGCGGCAACCTCCGCATTCAGACGGTACCCAGAAACACCATTGAATCCCCCCACCCCAAAATACACACAAATGTCTTGTCTTGTCTGTGGAAGATTTAGAACTACAAGGTAAACGTCTCCTTGGCGTAGAGCTGGTTGATCAAAAGAGCAGCAGAAAGTTGGTTCCAAAATCTTCTAAGCCTGAGCTACTGCTGCAGAAACCGATAAAAAGCCAATTCCACAAATGATGCCACAAAGCTCTAAGTACCCTCACAGAAATTACTAATGTTTCATTTTCTTAAATCAAGAAACTGATAAAGAAGTGGGGTTTTTTTCAAATTCACGAATGCGAGAATTTCAATAATTGTTGCATAAAATGGCACACAATACAGCTCCAAAATCACAAACGAGTCAGCTTCAAGAACCTAAGCCAAAAACCTGGAACCAGTCCAAAAACAGGACTGTAAGAGGTCCAAGATTTGTGCAATAGTTGCAGACCTTGGTATAATGCCAACGAAGGTCATGAATGAGAGTGTTCCCTTACCAAGAATCAACTACTCGTTGTATTCAAGTCCGTCCGTCCGTCCCACAATAACAGCAGTAATGATAGCTTGTGTGTACTTATGGACTCCGATGGCCGGGTCAACAGCGGAGCCAAAGTGTCTGTCTACGTGTGTGATGTTAAAGTCGACACTTCACAGAGAAGCTATCAGTTGTTATCAGTGCTGTCACTCACTCAGGGACCTGTTACGTAACGGTGTGATCTACTGCTGAAATGGTAGGAAGCTGGCGGTTTGTTGACGTGTTTCAAACTGGTCACCAGTAAAATCACACCTGACACAATAACAAAATCTGAATAAACTCAGTGATACTGTGATATTACTCCCTGACTAATTGACAACATGCATAGTAAATGAGCAGTGGTAAGTAAACGACAGCAGTACCTGCATAACCACCTCGTGCCTTATCTGACAGGACGACTCACAGGTTACATACAACACCATACACAATCGCATATTACAAGGGCTCAAACTGAAGTTATGAAAACACCAGTGTGCACAGTTGGTGTGTGTTAATGCAATTCAAAATTGATCCATGATAAAAAGAAACTGGTTTAGTACTGAAGCCTGGTCAGTGATGATACTGTGATAGTGATTAAATCGAATAAATTGATATTGAAAGAAACTGATCAGTACTGAAGCCTGGTCAGTGATGCAACTGTGATAGTGATTAAATGGATCAGATACAATAAGATGAACGAGGTCTGGTCAAAGTGATTAAATGGAGTCACGTACCAATCAGATGAAATGAGTTTGGTCAATAGGATTATTGGTCCTACAGACGGCAAGAGAAATGACTGTCCTAGAGTAGTAACACAGAACTCAAGACTGGTCAACCATCGTACTGACACATGATATTTGAATTCAGCTTAGGTAGTGATCCAAAGAAATGAATTCGATCAGATAATTACTGACACGTCTTTCAAGATGATCGTACTGACCAAAGCATTCTAAGAAATGAATTCAATCAGATAATTACTAACAAATCTTTCAGGATGACTGTACTGATCCAAGCATTCTATGAATCTAGTGATGCGAAAAGTCAGGGAAATAGATTAGATGTCGTATAGAAACATCAAAGGAAATGATTGAACGGAGGTAGTTTACAGGTTACAAGTATTGACAGGTGGAAGAAGTGACAAGGTAAGACAGGTGAGATGAGCTGACCAGCGATCACAGGTGATGAGCACAGGTTGGCACTAACCCACCTTCCCTCATTACTCTCACACGGAAAAGTTCTGCTTCACTGAGTTCCACGACTGCTGTCTCGCCACAGGTGCACAGACCTTGTGCGTGTGTCTATCCTACCACTTTACTGTATTCTTCACCTGATCTTTCAATTTTTTTTGCCTAAATTTCAGAATGGAAAGCTTCTATACTTTGAAAAAAGACCTGCTTTGAAAAGACACTTGCTTCACCCAATTTCGGACAAAGTTTCGCGCAATTTCAAACACCTTCTAACCGATGTATCTTCTGTGCAGCGAAAATACAAGTGTCATCTATTGATATAAAAGGTACAAGGCAGCCACGCAGCTGGAAATGTGTTACGTCTAACACTCAATTAACTAGCTATTGAGCTGTCCTCTTCTCTCACTGTATCAATGTAGGACACTTGAAATTTTGTATGACGTTTGGGCACAATTTCAAACACTCGCTTCGTGCAAGGCAAAACAACTTTCTGGCCGATTTCGCTGCAACAGTGTGACAGTAGAGGCCTATAGACATGTACTACTATGTTATACAACGCCAAAGGAAACAACGGAAATATCTATGCAGCTGAAAATATCATTCACGTAATACGTATAAATACCTGTTTGAATTATCAACAATGTTTCCACTGTTATCTCCCTCTGCTGATTTTAGAACCCAATTGAGACACACACACACACACACACACACACACACACACACACACACACACTGTAAATCTATTGTATTATTATTTTTTCAGATGATGATAACAACAAATCCCAAGTTTTACACGTATTCTAATATTGTATCACCTGACATGATTCCTTCACTTGACCAAAACAGTCCCAAAATAACTGAAATTCTACAAAAAAAAAACCCACACGAATTCTAACCCATCACATAATTCCGCCAGCCTGATGAATATAATCCACAACACGACCCGAATGTATACCATCCACGTTCACACACCGTCAAGAAGGGCCAAATCCTTCACATCCAAAACAAAACACGTTTCACGTCCCGAAGTACATTCTACCACACATCGCAGTATCATCCGTTAACGAAGATGCACCGTTGCGGACGACGGTAGTAACAGGTGGTCATGTTTGAAGAAGCGTCGTAGTAGTCGCCGTAGTATTACAACCGCCCCTGTCTCCAGCAAACACTTGCACGCGCAGTGTGAACGCCGCACATCCACAACAGGTAACAGAATGAGAGAGCTGTTACTACTTCATTGTCACAGTATGAGAAAAAAAACGAGACCGCTGTAGCTTGCAATACGAATAGAGTACTCCACCTTCTACGTTTTTTTTTTTCTGAGGCCCCGTTGCGACTAACACTGTACTTCGATTTGTGGAGTGTCGCGCGCACACACACACACACCATACACAGACACACACGGAAAGTCGGTCAGCGCGAAGTCATAGGTATGTAGTTGAGAGTCAAGGGGAAAACGAATGGTAGGTGTGTGCACCGTGGCTACAACAGGTAGCCTTGTCTTCGCTGACCGGGCGTGTGTTGGTTTTTGACTCAACACACACACACACGCACACACAAACATACAACACAATCCCCAACACATCCACGCGGCTCGTCGAGTTTCCGGACAACTTTTGCCTTGGTGGTGATAGCGATGGTGGTGGTTTGGTGGTTGGTGGTGGTGGTGGTGGTGATGGTGGTGGCCTGAAGCGTGAAACTGGGCGGGGTTTCAGGGTTTCCCTTTTCCTGTCTCCTATTGGGTGAGATTTCCCGCGGACATAGTTGATTGACAGGAGTAAAGTACAAGTCTGTGTATGTCCTTTTTCTTTCGGGAAGAAGGAAAAACACTAGTTTTACTTTTCAGGTGGGTGAGAGTTGTTTGAACGAGGGATTTACGAACAAGTCGGGGAGGGCAGTGTCGTTGCTTTCGGCGTGGTCAGTGAAGTGTCCCAAGTTGAAGTCCACTGGCCATTTTGGCCTTCCTACTGGCCCCTGTGGCCCTTACGCTTCAGTCACTGTGTGGCTGCGATTGCAGCTGACCGTGTGAAGAAAAACCTGTAGTTTTTGTTGGCGGACAGCCTAGAGTTTGTCCATACAGGAAGGACAGATTGTTGCCGCATTGGCACTGATTTAGGTCTCTATAGGGAGACAGATTGTTTTTGGGTAATGGCAACCATTATTTTTTTTTTTGGTCATATACAGGAGGGGGGGGGCATATGTTTTGGCGAAAGGCATTAGTTTTTTTATTTTGGTCATATACAGGAGGGTGGGGCATACTGTTTTGGCGATGGCATTAGTTTTTTTATTTTGGTCATATACAGGAGGGTGGGGCATACTGTTTTGGCGATGGCATTAGTTTTTTTATTTTGGTCATATACAGGAGGGTGGGGCATACTGTTTTGGCAATGGCATTGTATTT
>CM060314.1:25258390-25260890 GCA_030674185.1 Monoplex corrugatus
CACCCCTCAAACAAACAAACAAACAAACAAACAAACAAACAAACAAACAAACAAAAAACAAACACCAAAACAAACAAAACACCAAAACAAACAAACAAACAAATAAACAAACAAACTTACTTACTTGCCGTTTTTTCTCTTCTAAAAGCACTTATATGAATAGACGTTAAAAGAAATAACGAACGAACACACACGAACACACACATACCTACACAAACACACACACACGTACACACACACACACACACACACACACACACACACACACACACACACACACACACACACACACACACACACACACACACACATATATATATATATATATATATATGTATGACATCTACTATCAATCTACTATATTATAACACGACACACAACAACACACACACATTACACACACACACACAATATACACACACATACACACACGCATGCATACACACAAATACACACACAACACACACACACAACAACACATTACACACACATCACACACAGCGCATACACATACACATACACAACACATACACACACCATCACACACACATACAACACATACACACACACACACACATACCACATACACACACACACACACACCATACACACACTACACACAATACACACACACTCACACACACACACACACACACACACACACACACACACACACAACACACACACACACACACACTACACACAACACATACATACATAATTATATACACACACACACACATGGCGCGCGCGCACACACTACACACACCACACAGAGCGTGCGCACGTACATCAGCACGAGTAACGAAAACACAGTACAAACACACACAAAAAGAAAAAAAGAAGAAAAAAAAAGTAGCCATCAGTTAACTGAATTATGTATCAAAACATCACTGTCTATGATGGAGCTGAACTCTGAATGAACTACAATGCCCTCTGTCTGTCTCTGTCTCTTTGTCTGTCTCTGTCTCTTTGTCTGTCTGTCTTGTCTCTCATCTGTCTATTTGGCCGTCCATCTGTGTGTGTACGTGTGCGCGTGTGTGTGTGTCTCTCTGTCTGTCTGTCTGCCTTTCCGTCCGTCCGCCTGTGTGTGCGTGTGACTCTGTCTGTCTGTCTGTCTTTCTGTTCCGCTATGTCTGTCTGTCTGTCTGTTTGTCCGTCCGTTTGTCTGTCTTTGTCTGTCTGCCTGCCGGCCCGCCTTTCCTGCCTGCCTGTCTGTCTGTCTGTCTGTGTCTGTGTCTGGTCGCGTCTGTCTGTCTGTCTCATTTTTCTGTCTTAACGTCCGTTTGTCTGTCTCACTGTGTCTCCATCTCTCTTGATCTCTAACTGTCTGTTTGTCTGTCTGTCCGTTCGTCCGTCCGTCCGTTCGTCTGTCTATCTGTCTGTCTGTCTCTTACAGACACAGACACACACAGCCACACAGCACAGACACAGACACAGACACACCAGACACACACACACAAACACACAGACACACAGACACACACACAACACACAGACACACACACAAACACACAGACACACACACACACACACAACACACAACACACACACACACACAACACACACACACACAACACAACACACACACAACACACACACACACACAGACACAGACACACCACAGACACACACACACACACAGTACACACAAGACACACACACACACAACACACACACACACACAGAGAACACACACACACACACACACACACACAACACACACACACACACACACACACACACACACACACAGAGGGGCATACAGAAAACAAAAATCAAATTTCAAAGGACACCTATGCTCTTACATTATTTCAGTTGCATGTCATTAATGCATTATGACTAATCGTACCATATTATGATACCATTATTAATAACATCGTTCGAGTTATATAACAGAGGCTGCAATAATGGGGGGGGGGGGGGGGGGGGCGATCCACGATAACGAGGTAACACTAAAATTGCATATTTATTTAAAAACGGCATATGAATATGGTTGTGTTACAATGAAGCATTTTCACGGGGAGGCTTTAAGATAGCGGGACAGAGGGAGAGAGAGAGAGAGAGAGAGAGAGGGAAAGGGGAGAGAGGGGAGAGAGAGAGAGACAGAGAGAGAGGGAAAGAGAGAGAGACAGACAAACACACAAACACACAGAAGGACAGAGACAGACAGACAGACAGAGACAGAGAAAGATAGAAACAGTCGAGAAAGACCAGCCAGAGCGAAAGGCAGACAGACAGCCACCAGACAGACAGGCAGACAGGCAAGGCAGGCAGACAGACAACAGACAGACAGACAGACAGACAGACAGACATACTGTGATACAACAGAGGGTGAATAGGGATGTGTGAAAAGAATTCTGACAAAATTATCATCAGTCGATGTTCACAAAATATCTGCAATAGGATCAGCGGCCCAAGAAGAAACGACCACTAATCAATTATAGCAATACAGGGGGAATAAACCTGACAAGCATTGCACGTTCAAGTTTGCTAAAGA
>CM060314.1:25290890-25300890 GCA_030674185.1 Monoplex corrugatus
AAGCAGACAGACAGAGATAAAGAGGAAGATGAGAGAAGAAGAAGAAGAGAAGAATGATAGAAGAGTAGTAGAATAGATAGTAGATAGATAAAGAGAAGAAGACAGAGAGAAGAAGAAGAAGACAGACAGACAGTGAAGAAAGAAGAAGAGAGAGAGAGAGACAGACAGACGAGACAGAAAGAGAGAGAGAGAGTGATCGAGAGAGAGACAGTAGATAGATAGATAGATAGATAGGTAGAGAGATAGTAGATAGATAGAAGACAGATAGATAGATAGAAGACAGACATACATGTAGATAGATAGGATAAAGAGAGAGAGAGGGGAGAGACATACAGAGGACAGAAAGAGAGAGAGAGAGTGATCGAGAAGAGACAGTAGATAGATAGATAGGTAGATAGATAGAGAGATAGATAGATAGACAGATAGATAGATAGATAGACAGACAGACATACATGTAGATAGATAGATAAAGAGAGAGACAGAGAGAGAGAGAGAGAGAGGACAGACAGAGAGACAGAGAGAGAGAGAGAGAGAGGGAGAGAGAGAGAGAGAAAGACATGAGAGAGAAAGAAAGAAAGAAAGAGAGAGGGAGAGAAAGAGAGAGAGACAGAGAAAGAAAGAGAGAGAGAGAAAAAAAGAGAGAGAGAAAGAAAGACAGTGAGAGAAAGAAAGAAAGAAAGAGAGAGGGAGAGAAAGAAGAGAGAACAGAGAAGAGAAGAGAGAGAGAGAAAGAAAGAAGAGAGAGAGAAGAAGACAGAGAGAAGAGAGAGAAGACAGACAGACAGACAGAGAGAGAGAGAGGCAGACAGAAAGAGAGAGAGAGAGCAGACAGACAGAGAGAGAGAGCAGACAGAGAGAGAGAGAGAGAGAGAGAGAGAGAGAGAGAGAGAGAGAGAGGAGAGAAGAGAGAGAGAGAGAGAGAAACGGCTGGCACTGGAACTGAAAAGAATGCGGAGAATGTCTGTATAAAAGCCAGTACCCTAGTTTTCATCCTGCAGACTGTACCCTCTTTCCCCCCCCCCCTACCCCTCACCAGCCTCCTTCAACTATCCCCTACCCTTACCCCTCCATCCCCTCCTCTCCTCACCATCTGTAACAACCCTCACCCTCCCCTGTATTCAAGAGAAAGGCAAGGAAGTGAAGCGTGTTTTATGCGGGAGAAAACGGTGTCGATCTTTTATTGTCTATGTGTGCGTGTGTATAGTGTGTGTTTGAGTGTATCCTCTCTCTCTCTCGTCTCTCTCTTCTTCTTCTTCTGTCTTCTCTTTCTCTCTCTCTCTGTGTCTGTGTCTGTCTGTCTGTCTCTCTCTCGCGTCTGTCTCTCATCTCTTCTCTCTTCTTCTTTCCTCTCTGTCTGTCTGTCCTCTCCTCTCTCTCTGTCTCTCTCTATCTATATAATCATCTATCTATCTATTATCTATCTTCTATCTATCTATCTGTCTGTCTGTCTGTCTGTCCGTCCGTCCGTCCCTCGTCCATCTCCATCCGTCCATCACATCCATTCCGTCTTTCTATCTATCTTATCTATCTATCTATCTATCTTATCTATCTATCTCTCCTCTCTCTCTCTGCAAATACACACACACACACACACACACACACACACACACACACACACACACACACACACACACACACACACTATATAAAACACATATGTATATATATATACATATACATACATTATATATATATATATATATATATGTCTGTGTGTGTGCGTATGTGTGTGCGCACGTGTGTGTGTTGTGTTTTGTGTGTGTGTGTTTTTGAAATGTGTGTGTAGAGTTGTGTGTTGTGTGGTGTGTGTGTGTGTGTGTGTGTGTGTGTGTGTGTGTGTGTGTGATGTACGTGTGTAGTGTGCTTGTGTGAGTGTGTATCTGTTATGGTGTTTGTTATGTGTGTTGTTAGTGCATGTGTTGTTTATGTGCTGTGTATGTTTTGTGATGTTCTGTTATGTGATGTTGTTTATGTGCATGTATATGTTATGTGCTGTTATGTTTTGTGCAGTTGTTATGTGCTGTTATGTTATGTGATGTGCATTTAGGCGTTAGTGCAAGTGGTTTTCACGTTTCGCAGGATCTTGAAAGTGTACATCTTATTGTTATTGTTGTTTAAAGCCCAGCCGACTGCGCAGAGCCATATCAGGGCTACAACCGCCTCAAAACATACAAAACTTCAACAGGAAAAAAAAATAATAAAAGAAAATTAAGCACACATATCAAGGCATTCGCGCACATAACCTGAGGATGTGCCCTGGAGCTGACCACTCCGTCCAGTTTATCGCACAGGGGATTTAAAAAACACACCTGAATACAAATATGAACTTACCTAATGACTCTAAAACATATGAAGACAGGCTTTAAATTACCATCCCGCATATCTCACCTCCACCTGCGCCAAAAAATGCACTTAATACATGTACCCAATTATCAATCCTAAGAGAAAGTACGTGTACCAAATTATCAATCATAAGAAAAAGTACGTAAGACTTTATCGAACACACACAGGTGAATGGACCAGCAAGGCAGAAAATGATAGGAAAAAATGACAGAAAGCGAAGGAGGAAGAAAGAAACAAAGAGAGTGACAGAAAACAGGAAATTTTAGCACAGAATTCCAGAAGGTGGGGATACTGTTTATACTGAAAGAACCCCGGCATCACCACGGGGAGAAGTGTACATGTGACGTTCTGCATGAGTAATGATACGATCCCTCTCTACAAACTCCCAACAATACTTTGAAGAAATTCAAACATGCACAGACAGACAGAAAGATAGATAGACAGACAGACAGACAGGCAGGACAGAACAGACAGACAGACACAGAAACCACACTATTACTACCACCATCACCACCACCATCACAATATCACAACCACACCACCACCACCACCACCATTACCACCACAGTTACCACCACCACCACCATTACCACCACTACCACCACCACCGCCGCCACCACCACTACCACCACCACTACAGACACCACAACACCACAACACCACCACCACAGTCACATAAAGAGTTTCACAGGGAATGGAACCCTTACCTTCCAAAATAAGGTCATCGAAGCTCGTCACTGTCAAGTTCACAATTGGCACCATCTTTTGGGTTTCTTTGTTTTATCGAATATTTCCTTACACCGTCCACATCTCTTTAAGAGTCGCATATGAATTTATGTATACGTATTTAATTCACGCGAAAGTGAAATAACTGTTGTTTTTTTTCAGTTCAAGTACTTGTCATGATGACATTTTTCCTCCAGTAAAATAACATGTAAAATGTGGTTGAACTGTAACAAATGTCGACATGAATGTCTGCTTCAAGGAAAAAAGAATACCAAGTCTAACTTCTGTTCCACTTGAAATTGTTTTTATGATGAAGTTTAAATTGTTTTATGATGAAGTCTACGCTCTAGGGAAATAACATATATTATATTGAAATCCAACCAAACGCCAGCACGAATATCTGCTTCGAGGAAAGAATACAAATTGTTTCAATTTAAACTGATTTCATGATGAAGTTAACATGCTCAAATACAATAACAGAAATTAGGTTGAATTTAACCAAACTTCAGCACGAATGTCTGTCTCAATGGAGAGAATACTAATTGTTCCAGTTTAAACTATTCTCATGATGAAGTCTATACTACAGAGAAATAACATGACCAAATACGTGTGGTTGTCTCTCTCTCTCTTCTTGTTTCTCCAGGCAGCAGGTCTTACGAGTTCTACACAGAAAGAAACGCATCACTACTCTGGAAGCATCGGACGTTCCCACTGAAGGATCTATATACTGACACAACACTCTGCGAGGACTGATACCCAGCCATCAGCTGTCTTTTTTTGTTTTTCCTTTTTAAAAACATGTTTAATGATGATGATGATAATGATTATTGTATTGTCATTATTTTTTCTTTTTCATTGTCTTCCTCATTTTTTTTATTTTTGTGTTTTAGACCAAACAGTTTATTCTGTCGAATTAAAGGTCTAGTTTGTCTGCTTGTTCTTTGTCTCATTGCCGCTTTACAAGGGAGATAACCTTGGTCTCTGTTTCTTGGGGCTGTCAAAATATCCTCACTTCTACTTAATGTGACAAAATAGGTTGAAATTAAATATCTGTCAGCATGAATGTCTGCCACAACTTTAACGTGCACAAAATACTAAGTCTAACTGCTCTGTTTAAACTGCTGGTGTTATTATCAGATCTTCGCTTCGACAGGAAAACTAATGCGAACAGTTGATTGTTTGGCTGCAAGAAAGTATCACCCACAAACAGGTTCCTCTAGTGATATAAAACTTGGGGTAATTTATTTTGCTTGCAAAACTAATAGTTACAACAACGTTTCTGCGCCAGTGGAAATAACAATACAATGACAAGTGCATCAAACATGTTGACTTGACAAGTCATTGTGGCAAAGTGGTTGGCGCAGCGGACCAAAGACTAGAACGCTGTAGGTTCAAACCCCCATCATCATCATCATCATCATCATCATCATCTCATCATCATCATGTGCCCTGCCGCATGGCATTGGTGATCATGACCCTCCATAAGAATCTATCTTTTTTTTCGCTGCAAATACATTTCCCACCCTCTCTGTCTTTATCCACTCCACAAGTCCGTCCAATATTTTCTCCCTGGGTCTACCTGGTGTTCTTTTTCCCTCTATGAAACCCCCCATCAGCCAAGACAGAAAAAAACTATCGTGGGATTTTTCGGCCATGATCGGCTTCTGCTCACAGCTGAGCGTGTTATGGGCTCGTTGGGATGAATGGAACCGCACAGCCGAGTGTCTTCCACTTTACAGATGAGCCATAGCAGGTATTGCTCGATTTTCACAATCAACACCGCAGGTGTCTGTATTTCTCAGACCAAGTTGATACCAGGACATGATATGAAAGTAAGCGTACAGCACCGCCTAGTCATACACTCTCAATCCGAAATGGAACCCATGGCATCGTCACTGTGTCTCCATTCTCATCATCATGGTATTGTGAATAAATTATCAGCTTTTGTGGCCTTCATGCCTTATTCTAATGGTGACCTGTGTTTTGTGAGTAGAGATGTGTTGGACAGATGAAATGATCAGTACAGGGGTAGTACCACAAGGGTGGTGCAGAAAATAATGTTGGCATGCACTCTTTACTTCAGTGAAAATATTACAAAGAGAAGTGGATTTTATTTCAAATAATTTGTGGGAATGAATTATCTGCTGTGATAGAAATGATATCTTTTCGCTTCTAAAAGTTGACAATCACAACCAGCCTGTGGTCAGAATAAATGTTTTTAATGTAACTAAATCAGTAACACCACACATTTAAACAACAAAGAGCAGTTTTAATCGTAACATTACTCTTTCAAATTTCACTTTGAAAAGACAAAAATGATTTTACTCAAAATGACTGATACTACTTATCAACTGAAATGATATCACTCTTATTTCTAGCAAGTTTTTCAGAATAAATTTCACATGGAGTAACCAAGTAAAATATTTCATTGAAGTCATTTTGGTGTATTTCACTTCAGTTAAACTAAAGATCAAGTCCCATAAACATTTTTGATCTAAGCAGTGACATAGCAATACTTTGATAAAAATATTAGCACAGTAAACATCACTGTGTTTTAATTACAAGTTAACGATTGTTTACTTTCTCTCTTTCTAGCTTGTACATGTGTTATTTTCAAAAGCAAAATAATGATGAAGTAAATTCTTTTTAAAGAAATGATACGGAAGCAAATGTCACCTGATTTCAGTCTGACTTCAGAGAAATGATTATCATGTGTTTCCTAAATAATATAAACACGAGACGAAAACGCGATTTCGAACAGATTCAAATTTCACTCTAAAAATTAACTGCAGTAAATTATACAAGTAATTTTTATTTGAAAAACGACCTCATAAAGTGGTGTTCATTTAGAAACTGAAAACTGACTTCAGTCAATCAGAAAAATCAAGTTTCTTCTAAAAAACCAACTCTGTTCAAATTGAAAATCAATCACTTTCACTTTTGAAAATCAGCTCTAATGAAAGATATCTTAAATTTTACTTTGAAAAGATTTAATTCTAGAGAAATCATAAATTTCACTTTTTAATAATTTTTTTTTTATTTAAAACGTATTCATACACACAAAATTTTCCTTAATTGCTAATAACAGACCAAAAAGGAGAAATGTATCATTTCGAACTTTAGCGACGTAAAAAATTGATAGTTTTTTTTTTCAAAATTAAGTTCCCTCGAGTTAAAAGAGTCGACAGATTTTCCCTTCAAAATTACGTTCCATCAATATAAGTTTCACATTGGAAATAACTTTAACCAGTGCCATACTCTTAGCTTTTGAAAGTACATATTCCACTCAAGAAAGATAATAACAGTTACTTTGAAAACAAACGTCACCAAGTAATTTCATTTAAAGTACATGTAGATAATAACTTTCACTTTTCTCAACAAACTTCATTCACAGTGGAACCAGATAAAAAGGAAATGCTAAAAGTATCCACCAGAAAGTCCATCACATCACCAGAAAAAGCCGAGGTTCCACAACCCATTCAGAAAACTAAGTTCTAAAAATCATCCACAGGAGAATCATAATTCATAAGGCCAGTCAACCACACAGCCAAAGCTTAAGTGAGCGGAAAATGAAAAGCTGTTCAGAGACGAACGTCACAGAGAGCAAGTGGTAGGAATGCCCTGGGTTTCTCCACCTAATAAGCCTGGATCATCACCCCCCACCCCCCACCCCCATCCACCTCACTACCCCTGGCTGAAGTGATGTTGCCATACTCTGTGTGTGTGTGTGTGTGTGTGTGTCTGTGTGTGTGTACATGTGTGTGTATGTGTGTATGTGGGTGAGTGAGTGTGTGTGTACTATGCTCTTCTTGGTTGTGTGTGTGTGCGTGTGTGTTTATTTGTGCACGTATGTGTGTGTGTGTGTGTGTGTGTGCGTGTGTGTGTGTGTGTGTGTGTGTGTGTGTGTGTGTGTGTGTGTTGTGGTGTGATGTGGTGTCCGTGTGTACATGTGTAAGTTTGTGTGTGTGTGTGAGTGTGTGTGCGCGTGTGAGTGTACGTGTAAGTGTGTGAGCAAGTGAGCGTACGTGTGTTGCAAGCTTGTGTGTGTATGTGTGTGTGTGTGTGGCGCGCGCGCGCGCGTGTATATAATGCGTGTGTGCGTTTCTGCGCCTATGCTTGTGGATCTGTGTTGTGTGTGTGTGTGTGTGTGTGTGTGTGTGTGTGTGTCTGTGTATGTGAACACGTACGTATGTATGTGTGTTTGATTGCGTGTGTGTATACATGTGTACATACGTATGTGTGTGTACGCGCACGCGCGCGCGCACGCGTTGTGTGTGTTTAAATGCGTACGCGCGTGTGGTGCCTGTGCGTGTCATACCTGCATATCTTGGACCAGACACCAGTCCTGCACCCCGCCTGCGGCGCGGTACAATCATTCTTTTAAATAGAACACACAGCCACAGACAGACAAAGACGTGCTGTACGTGCAACTTACTCATACCGTACCTGTCTTGCGCAATGTATCTGTCATGGAATGCTTTGCTTGTTTGTTATTGTTGTTATTGTTGATGGTGTGGTGATGATGATGGTGATGGAGATAATGGTGATGGTGATGGTGATTGTGATGTTGATGTTGATGTTGATGTTGATGGTGATGTTGATTGTGATGTTGATGTTGATGAGGACGTTGGTGTTGATGTTGATGTTGATGTTGATGTTAATGGTGATGTTGACTGAGATGTTGATGTTCATGTTGTTGGTGATGGTGATGTTGATTGAGATGTTGATGTTCATGTTGATGGTGATGTTGGTGGTGATGATGATGTTAATGGTGATGGTGATATTGATAGTGATGGTGACGTGATGGTGATGTTGATATTGATGGTGACGATGATGGTGATGTTGATGTTGATGTGTTGTTGATGTTGATGGTGCTGGTGCTGGTGATGGTGATGGTGTTGTTGATGGTGACAATGATGTTGATGTTGATGATGATGGTGATGGTGATGTTGATGGTGATGTTGATGTTGATGGTGTTGTTGATGGTGACAATGATGTTGATGTTGATGGTGACAATGATGTTGATGTTGATGGTGACAATGATGTTGATGTTGATGATGATGTGATGGTGATGTTGATGTTGATGATGATGTTGATGTTGATGATGATGTTGATGTTGATGGTGTTGTTGATGGTGACGATGATGTTGATGTTGATGGTGATGTGATGTGATGTTGATGTTGATGTTGATTGATGTGATGTTGATGTTGATGGTGTTGTTGATGTTGATGGTAATGTTGATATGATGGTGATGGTGATGCTGTTGTTGATGTTGATGTTGATGTTGATGGTGTTGTTGATGGTGATCTTGATGTTGATGTTGCACGTTGATGGTGATGTTGATGTTGATTGTAATGTTGATGTTGATGGTGATGTTGATGTTGATGGTGATGTTGATGTTGATGGAGATGGTGATGGTGATGTTGATGGTGATGATTCAGGGCACTAGGCAACATCACTCAACGTCTGTCTCTGTCTCTATCTCTCTGTCTCTGTCTCTGTTTCTCTGTCTCTCTCTCGCTGTTTTCCGTCTCTGTCTTTCTCTGTCTCGTGTCTTTCTATCTCTATCTGTCTGTCTCTGCCTTTCTCTCTCATTCTCTCTCTCTCCCTCCCACTCACTCACTTCCTCTCTCTTCTCTCTCTGTGTCTCTGTCTGTCTGTCTCTCTCCGACAGCCTCTCCTAAGTCATCAGATTTCTTTCACCTATCCTCAGACGTGACACGTGTCATTGCAAAAAAACAGGAATATCTGTCAGGAAACTGATAGTATACACATGTAATACAAGTGATGTTTGTAGAAACAGACACTACTCACGCACACACACGCACGCACACGCACTTACTTACATACACAGACAGATAACACGCATACACACGCAAGCACGCATACATGACACAGACAGACGAAACCGAGACAAACGACGCAACAACAATACCACAACAGACACAGACATACTCCTCCCCACACCTCACTACAACTATCACATCTCTCATACAATCTCTTCCTACTCATTCTCCTCTACCTCTCCCTCACCTCTCCATACTCTCCCTCACACTCTCTCTCCTAACATCCACTCTCTATCACATCTCTCTCCTATCACATCTCCCTCCTATCACATCTCTCTACCTATCATTCCTCCATCCTATTCTCCTCTCTCCTCACACATCCCCCTCCCTCCTCATACATCTCTCTCCTCTCTCATTCCTCCTTCCTATCTACATCTCTCTCCTATCACATCTCTCTCCTAATCATCATCTTCCTATCATCTCTACTCCTCCACTACACCCTCTCCATCAAACTCTCCCTAATCATCTCTCTCCAATCACATACTCTCAACATCCTCCTCAATCACATCCTCTCCAATCACACTCTCAATACTCAATCACAATCACATCATCCTCACATCCCTACACATCACATCCCTATCACATCTCATCCATCATCACACTCTCACATCCACTCCTATCACATCTCATCCCTATCACATTCCTCCATCACATCTCTCCTATACAACCCCCTATCACATCTCATCACCTATACATCTCTACATCCTATCACATCTCCCTCCTATCACACTCTACACCTATCACACTCTACCTATCACATCTCTTCCTATACATCTCCTCCTATCACATCTACCTCCTATCACATCTCCCTCCTATCACATCTCCTCCTATACATCTCACTCTCCTATCACATCTCCTCCTATCATCATCTCCCTCCTATCACATCTCTCTCCTATCACATCTCTCTCCTATCACATCTCTCTCCTATCACATCTCCTCCTATCACATCTCTCATCCTATCACATCTCCTCCTATCACATCTCTATCCTATCACATCTCTCCTATCCATCACATCTCTCTCCTCTATCACATCTCTCTCCTATCACATCTCTATCCTATCACATCTCCCTCCTATCACATCTCCT
>CM060314.1:25305890-25310890 GCA_030674185.1 Monoplex corrugatus
ATGGTCTCAGTCCGAAAGAAGTACCGTTGTTTAAAATTGGTGATGAGGAACTGAAATATACTACTCACGTGAAATTTCTGGGAGTACAATTGACTTCTAGTTTACAGTGGAAAGAACATATTGATGCCTTGTTATGTAAAGCTATGAAAAGCTATAATTTAATAAGAATTATTAGTAAACAGTCTTGGGGACAGGACACTAAAACGTTGTTACATCTTGTCACAGCTTTAGTCAGATCTAAGTTGGCTTATGGTCAAGAGGTCTATTTTTCAGCTCCAAACTGCTATTTGAAAAAACTTCGAAGCTTAGATAGTAAAGCTATTAAATGTGCTCTTGGGGTACCGGTGTATACAAAAACACAAGAAGTATATAAAACAGCTGGCATCCTTCCCTTGGAAGATTGGAGGAAGTTATCAACTGCTAAATATATAGTTAGAGCAAATGCAGTAGCTAATTATGCCAGTACGGAACTTAAAATTCGGTCTGACATCCATTTCCCCAAGAGAGCAAGAACAATAAAGTCACAAGAAACAATATCCACTTACACAAATGAGCTCTTCAAACTTTCTCACGTATTACCTAACAAAGTTTCACATAAAATGATATGTTGTCCTCTACCCCCCTGGGAACTGTCCAATGCTATTTTTGATATCAACTACACTGATACTGACCTGACAAAAGATATTAATCCACACTTGTTAGCAATTGATGTTCTGTCACATCTGCATAAAAAATATTCACATTACTTAAAAATCTTCACAGATGGCTCTGTTCTAGATGATGGTAAAGCAGGCGCTGGCTTTCTAATTCCTAACTTTAAAGTAGAAAAGGCTTACTCTTTAGGACAGGGACATTCAATCTTCACTTCTGAATTAGTTGCCATCCTAATGGCACTGAAATATATAGTAGATCTACCCATAACTTTGTTTAGTATCCTATTATGTGTAGATTCGAAATCTGCATTACAATCCTTAAAATGTTGCGAACATAAAGTAAATAGTTCGTTAATATTTGAGATAAAATTTCTAATTCATTGTTTAATAACAAATAATACACAGGTTACTTTTTGTTGGATCCCATCACACTGTGGTATCCTTTTTAACGACCGGGTCGACAGAATAGCAAAAAATGCAGCAATGAATAGGGCTGGCAGTACTAAACTTGATTTACCACTGTCTGAACATGAAATGAATGCTATATTAGAAAACAAAGTAAAAGCGCAATGTGACCTTCGCCCCTTCTCGGTAACTTACCAGGGTTTTACAAGACAAGAGATGACTTTAGCTTACAGATTAACTCTCAATTCACTTCGAACTAAATTTAGTAAAACCATCAAATGTATCTGTGGTGATTTTATAACAGTTGATCACCTTTTGTGTTGTCAGCGAATGCGACCTTATTTCCCTGCGTCATTTACAAACTTAAAACAGAAACATACTGATTTCACTCTGTATTTACACATTGCTAGACGTTTACTGCACAGTCCTGTAGGTCGTTTTCTTTGATTCAGCCCAACTGTTTTATACCTGTAACTCCCACATAGACCCGAGAAATCCGATGAAGCCTGACTGTTATAATGTTCTGATTGTTTTTCTTTTGTTCGTTAATTTGTTTGATGTTACATTAATTGTTACCTTAATTGATACAATGCCTTCATGATTACATAGATTCCTTCATCCCTTACGCACCTTTTTTTTTTTTTTTTTTTTTTTTTTTTTTCCCGTCTAAAAGCACATATGTGAATAGACGTTAAAAGAAATAACGAACGAACAGCCACAAGATGGATTGCTGCTACACTCCAAGAAAAAATAGTACGATATTGCACCAAATCCTGTTGTATTAGGCCCTACATTGTATTGTATTATATTGTATTATAATGCAAGGTATTTTGTTGTATAATGATTATTGCGTTGCATCCTGTTGCATTACATTGCATTGTATTCTGTTGTATTTAATATAATGTATTTTGTTGTATTAAACTGCATTTGTATTTTGTTATCTTGCCTTGTATTGTGTTCTGTTGTGATATACTGCAATATATTCTGTTCTATTGTGTTGCACTGTAATTTGGTGTATTAAATTGCATTGTGCTTTGTTGTATTGCATTGCTTTATACCTGTTTCACTACATTACATTGCATTTTGTACTGTACTTCATCGTATAATCTATTGTCATACATTGTACCGTATTGTATAACATTACACTGTATTATACTATGTTACATGGCACTGTATTATTTATATGGAACTGCACTGTGATCAACTGCATTTTGCATTGTATAATGTTATACTGCATTGTATTCTATTGTATTACAGTGTATTGTATTCTATTGCATTAGATTACATTGTATAATGTTATACTGCATTGTATTCTATTGTATTACAGTGCATTGTACTGTAATATACTGCAGTGTATTCTATTGCATTACACTATATTGTATGTATTACACTGCATTGTATTCTATTGCATTACACTGCATTGTATGTATTACACTGCTTTCTATTGTATTCTATTGTATTACACTGCGTTGTATTCTATTGTATTACACTGCATTGTATTCTATTGTATTACACTGCATTGTATTCTATTGTATTACACTGCATTGTATGTATTACACTGCATTGTATTCTATTGCATTACACTGCATTGTATGTATTGCACTGCATTGTATTCTATTGCATTACACTGCATTGTATTGTATTACACTGCATTGTATTCTATTGTATTACACTGCATTGTATTATACTGTACTGAATTCTATTGCATTGTATTGTATTATATTGTATTGTATTCTATTGCATCACATTGCATTGCATTGTATTATACTGCATTGCATTCTATTACATTTCTCTGCATTGTATTGTATTATACTGCATTGTATTGTATTATACTGCATTGTATTGTATTATACTGCATTGTATTGTATTATACTGCATTGTATTCTATTACATTACTCTGCATTGTATTGTATTATACTGCATTGTATTCTATTACATTACTCTGCATTGTATTGTATTATACTGCATTGTATTCTATTACATTACTCTGCATTGTATTGTATTATACTGCATTGTATTCTATTACATTACACTGCATTGTATTGTATTATACTGCATTGTATTGTGTTATACTGCCTTGTATTCTATTACATTACACTGCACTGTATTGTATTATACTGCATTGTATTGTATTATACTGCATTGTATTCTATTACATTACTCTGCATTGTATTGTATTATACTGCATTGTATTCTATTACATTACACTGCATTGTATTGTATTATACTGCATTGTATTCTATTACATTACTCTGCATTGTATTGGATTATACTGCATTGTATTCTATTACATTACTCTGCATTGTATTGTATTATACTGCATTGTATTCTATTACATTACACTGCATTGTATTGTAATATACTGCATTGTATTCTATTGCATTACATCGCATTGTATTGTATTATACTGTACTGAATTCTATTGCATTCCATCGCATTGTATTGTATTATACTGCATTGTATTCTATTACATTACACTGCATTGTATTGTAATATACTGCATTGTATTCTATTGCATTACATCGCATTGTATTGTATTATACTGTACTGAATTCTATTGCATTCCATCGCATTGTATTGTATTATATTGTATTGTATTCTATTGCATCACATTGCAATGTATTGTATTATACTGCATTGCATTCTATTACATTACACTGCATTGTATTGTATTATACTGCATTGTATTCTATTACATTACACTGCATTGTATTGGATTATACTACATTGTATTGTGTTATACTGCATTGTATTCTATTACATTACACTGTGTATTCTATTACATAACACTGCATTGTATTGGATTATACTACATTGTATTGTGTTATACTGCATTGTATTCTATTACATTACACTGCATTGTATTGCATTATACTGCATTGTATTGTGTTATACTGCATTGTATTCTATTACATTACACTGCATTGTATTGCATAATACTGCATTGTATTGTGTTATACTGCATTGTATTCTATTACATTACACTACATTGTATTGTATTATACTGCATTGTATTCTATTACATTACTCTGCGTTGTATTGTATTATACTGCATTGTATTCTATTACATTACACTGCATTGTATTGCATTATACTGCATTGTATTGTGTTATACTGCATTGTATTCTATTACATTACACTGCATTGTATTGGATTATACTGCATTGTATTGTATTATACTACATTGTATTCTATTACATTACACGGCATTGTATTGGATTATACTGCATTGTATTGTGTTATACTGCATTGTATTCTATTACATTACACTGCATTGTATTGGATTATACTGCATTGTATTGTATTATACTACATTGTATTCTATTACATTACACGGCATTGTATTGGATTATACTGCATTGTATTCTATTACATTACACTGTGTATTCTATTACATAACACTGCATTGTATTGTATTATACTGCATTGTATTCTATTACTTTACACTGCATTGTATTGGATTATACTGCATTGTATTATATTATACTGCATTGTATTGTATTATACTGCATTGTATTCTATTACATTACACTGCATTGTGTGGTATTATGCTCCATTTTATTATATTGTATTACATTGCATGGTACTGCATTATACTGAACTGTACATTGCCGTATTACACTGCATTATGCTCTATTGCATACAGCTGTGTTGCACAGCATCGTACCGTGCTGCGTTCCATAGCAATGAATCTTATTGAAGAACACTGTATCTAATTGAATCATGTCGTATGGAAGCACCGATGTAACCGTAACAAAGCGGGAAAACCCTGAAACTCACACTCATAACAGACAGATAACTAAACGGGAAAGTGGGAGCGGCAGTGAGGGTGGAGAGGGAACATAGGGGATGGGGAAGGAAGGGGGGGCATTGTCTTTAGGGATAGGATGGAAGGCAGAAAGACTCTACCCCCACCACTCAAAGGAATTTTATACTCTATGC
>CM060314.1:25318390-25325890 GCA_030674185.1 Monoplex corrugatus
TGGTGCTAGAAAGGATTCATCACACTCCGACAATTCCATATGCGCTCCGACCCAAATCTACTCGCAGTTACCTGGCAGATCCTTTCAGCCTGTGTTAAAAAAAACAACCCCCAAAAAACGTACAGGCTAACACGGTCTTGAAATCAGGGGAGGGAATTGGGGATCTCTGAGACACTTACATCATTATTCATCATCATCATCATCATCATCATCATCATCATCATCATGAGCCCTGCCGCATGCCGTTGGCAATCATGGCCCTCCATATGCATCTATCTCTTGCTGCCGCAAGCACATCTTCTACCTTTTCTGTCCTCGGCCACCCTGCAAGTCCGTCCAATATTTTCTCCTTGGGTCTACCTGGTGTTCTCTTTCCCTCCAGATTTCCTGTTGTGACCAGGTGCTCTAATTCCCCTTTCCTCATACAATGGCCTATAAACATTATCAGAATGAGAAAAAGCATTGACTAGCTAAGCAGCCAACAAGCCAAATTTTATGTTGCAGGGTAAGATTAAACACGAGACATGAAATAATAATGATGATGTTAATAAGGCGCTCAGTCTTGATTCAAGAATCACAACCAAGGCGCGCACTCTTCCATCATTCATCAAAGCAATCCCCAACAACGACCAAACACTCCAAGGCACAAAGCACACGCAAACCTGGAGGGGAAAGACTCGAGGGGAGTAGGGGCGTGTGACCCCTGACCCAAGCCGTCATCTTCCCTCTGTCTTATACACATGCGCGCGCTCGCGTGCACCGCACACGCGTGCGCACATGCGCGCGCACACACACACACACACACACACACACACACACACACACACAGGATGCTGAGCTAGGGTACACTCAAGCTTGTTCAACGAATGACCTTGACCCAACTTGTCATCTTCTCTGTCACACACACATAGTCTCTCTTTGTCTCTTTCTTAATTTTACTTTATTTTTTGGCCAAGACTTCAGAAAGGCAGAAGACTAATTGGGCCTCAAGGCGAAGAATCTGGGAAATGAACCTATCTCTTCATGGCCTGCTCTTCACGCTTTTCAACTGCCGTGGGATCTTTAGCTTGCGCAGGCCAGAAGGCACACGATTCCGACTCCTTTTTTGTCTCCTTCCAAGAGATATCTTGAACCCAGAGCACTATGGAATGAGCCATCCATCCAGTCTGCCTGAAATGTTACCCATCTGAGGATCGACCCTTAGACCCTTGTGTTATCAGCGTGTCTGCTCTAACCAACCGAGCACATGAGACCCCGTCAGCTTTGAGAAGGAAAAAACAACGAACGAACGAACGAACGAAAGAAAGAAAAACATGAAAGAAAGAAAGGAAGAAAGAAAGAGAGGAAAATAGAAAGAGAGGAGGAGAGAAAAAGATAAAGACAGGAAGAAAGAAAGAAATAACGACAGATCGAAAGAAAGAGACAAAGAAAGAAAGACAGAAAGAGAGAAAGAAAAGAAGAAAGAAAGAAAACAGAAAAAAAAGTTAAAAAGAAAGACAGAAAAAAGAAAGAAAAAATGAAAGGAAAGAAAGAAAGAAGGTAAAAAAAAATAAAGAAAAGAAAAAATGAAAGGAAAGAAAGAAAGAAAGTAAAAAAAAAATAAAGAAAAGAAAAAATGAAAGGAAAGAAAGAAAGAAAGTAAAAAAAAATAAAGAAAAGAAAAAAATGAAAGGAAAGAAAGAAAGAAAGTAAAAAAAAAAAAAGAAAGGAAGACAGCAAGGAAAAAGGAAAGAAAGAAGCAAAAGGAAAAGAAAGAAAGAAAAGGAAAGAAAGAAAAAACCGAATGAACATAGAAGGGAGAAGAAAAAGAAAGAAAAAAGAAAGAAGGAAAGAAAGAGAGAAGAAAACAAAAAGAAAAGAAAGAAAGAAAGACAGTCGGTTAAAAAAAAAAAAAAAAAAGGATTTAAAGAAAGAAAGACAGAAAGAAACAGAAAGAAAAAAAGAAGCAGTCTCTAGTCATAGTAATCACAGAGGTGTAAACTCGAAACTCTAATTCTTGACCACCTAGTCCTAGGCAAGGCAGCCGGCCCAGATGGAATTCCAGCAGAAGCTCTCAAGACAGACGTAGAGACAACAGCCGACCTTCTACTACCGCTTTTTGAGAAGATCTGGGAACAGGAAAAAGTACCAATAGATTGGAAAGACGGACACATCATCAAACTGCCCAAAAAGGGAGACCTCAGCATCTGCGAGAACTACAGAGGCATCACACTCCTATCAGTGCCAGGAAAAGTGTTCAACAGGATTCTGTTGGAGAGGATGAGGGACGCAGTGGACGTCAGGCTCCGAGACCACCAGGCAGGCTTCAGGCAGGACAGATCCTGCACAGACCAGATTGTCACGCTACGCATCATCGTCGAGCAGTCCCTGGAGTGGAACTCCTCATTGTACATCAACTTTGTAGACTTCCTCAAGGCTTTTGACAGTCTGCACCGTGACACCCTGTGGCAACTCCTCCGACACTATGGAATCCCAGCCAAACTGACACGAATCATCAAAGAGTCATATGAAGGGATGGCATGTCGGGTCGTTCACGGAGGCCAGCTGACGCGTCGCTTTGATGTAAGGACCGGCGTACGTCAAGGATGCCTGCTGTCACCATTCCTGTTCCTCCTCGCCATCGATTGGGTGATGAGACGGACAACAGATGGACAGAGGAATGGCATCCAGTGGACCCTATGGACTCAGTTGGACGATTTGGACTTTGCCGATGACCTCGCTCTGCTCTCCACAAACAGCAACAGATGCAGAACAAGACTTCAAGCCTGGCCTCCCATGCGTCCCAAGTCGGCCTTCACATCCACCCCAACAAGACCAAAATTCTGAAAATCAATGCTTCCAGCACAGAGGCAGTGAAGTTGGGAGACAACAACCTGGAGGAGGTCGAGACCTTCACTTACCTTGGGAGTGTAGTCAATCAGCAGGGAGGAACAGATGCAGACGTGAAGACCCGCATCGGAAAGGCAAGAGCATCCTTCTTGGCCCTCAAGAACATCTGGCGATCCCACATGATCACACCCCGCACTAAAATCCGCCTGTTCAACTCAAACATCAAATCAGTTCTTTTGTATGGAGCAGAAACGTGGAGAACAACTAAGACCACTACTAGAAGAGTCCAGACATTCATAAACTCGTGCCTACGCAAGATACTGAAGATCCACTGGCCAGTTACCATCAGTAACACAGACCTCTGGCAGAGAACTAACCAAGTGCCAGTGGAAGAAGAAATCAGAAGAAGGAGATGGCGATGGATAGGGCACACCCTGAGGAAACCATCAACCAACATCACCCGCCAGGCCCTGACCTGGAACCCTCAAGGGAAGAGAAAGAGAGGCCGACCAAAAAACACCTGGAGAAGAGAACTGAAGGCGGACGCCAAGCAGACCGGCTACTCCTGGCGAGAACTTGAGCAAATAGCCCAGGATCGTGGACGATGGCGGGCGGTTGTGGATGGCCTATGCCCCTCCTGGGGCTCAAGGCCTAAGTAAGTAAAGTAGTCCTATGCAGTCATCACTTTGACAAAAGGGAGAAAATGCAAGAAAATACGAAGGACAGAAAGCAAGAAAGAAGGAGGAAACACAAAAGAAGAAGAAAGAGACGAAGAACAAAACGAGATAGATAGATAGATAGATAGATAGATAGATAGAGATAGATAGATAGATAGATAGATAGAGAGAGAGAGAGAGAGAGAGAGGAGAGAGAGAGAGAGAGAGAGAGAGAGAGAGGTTGCAGTAGTAGTAGTCGATGCAGAGTAGTCCCAGCTCAAAGCCGTGACTTGTTGAGTCATCACTTTGAGAAAGGTGGAAAAATACAAGAAAATACGCAGAAAAGGTAGGACGGAAAAAGAGAAAGAAGAATAAGTTGTCATAGTAACAGAGGTGTGTACCTCGAAAGTCAAAATCCTGGTCACATTGCTTTGTGTAGTTATCACTTTGAAGATGGTGGAAAATACAACGATATAGGAAGGAAGGAAAGCAGGAGGGTAGTAAAAAGGATGAAGAAGGAGGAGAGATACAAAAACAATAAAAGAAAATAGATAGATAGATAGATAGACAGACAGACAGACAGAGAGAGACAGAGAGATAGACAGACAGAGACAGAGAGACAGACAGACAGAGACAGAGAGATAGACAGACAGAGACAGAGAGACAGACAGACAGAGGGGGGGGGGGGGGGGAGGAAAACAAGAAGAGGAAGAAGAAGAAGAAGAAGAAGAAGAATTGCGAAGATGAAGAATTGCGAAGAAGAAGAAGAAGAGGAAGAAGAATTGCGAAAGAAGAAGAAGAAGAAGAATTGCGAAGAAGAAGAATTGCGAAGAAGAAGAATTGCGAAGAAGAATTGCGAAGAAGAAGAATTGCGAAGAAGAATTGCAAAGAAGAAGAAGAAGAAGAAGAGGAAGAATTGCGAAGAAGAAGAAGAAGAATTGCGAAGAAGAAGAATTGCGAAGAAGAAGAATTGCGAAAAAGAAGAAGAAGAAGAATTGCGAAGAAGAAGAATTGCGAAGAAGAAGAAGAAGAACTGCGAAGAAGAAGAAGAAGAATTGCGAAGAAGAAGAATTGCGAAGAAGAAGAATTGCGAAGAAGAAGAATTGCGAAGAAGAAGAAGAATTGCGAAGAAGAAGAATTGCGAAGAAGAAGAAGAAGAATTGCGAAGAATTGCGAAGAAGAAGAATTGCGAAGAATTGCGAAGAAGAAGAATTGCGAAGAATTGCGAAGAAGAAGAAGAAGAAGAAGAAGAAGAATTGCGAAGAAGAATTGCGAAGAAGAAGAAGAAGAAGAATTGCGAAGAGAAGAAGAAGAAGAAGAAGAAGAAGAAGAAGAAAGAAGAAGAAGAAGGACGTGATTGTAACTATGCATTGCTATAAAATGAATAAAACAAGTTTGATAAAAATAAATCATGGTGACGACGACAACGACGACAACGACAACGACGACGCGACGACGACGACGATGATGATGTTGGGACGACAAGAAGAAGGAAAAGAGGAGTAAACATGATGATGGCAAAGAAAAAAGAACGTGAAGGAGAGACAGAAAAAGAAAGAAAAAAGAAAGAAAGAAAAAGAAAAGAAAGAAAGAAAAAAAGAAAGAAAGAAAAAAACCAAAAAGAAAGAAAAAGAGAAAGGCAGAAAAAAAGAAAGGGAAAATCCTGTCCCAGGTATTTATGCAATTACAAAGAACATTAAGTCGTTCCATCCGGCAAAATACCTAACTACCACTAGAACGAGTTGACAGAGTACGCACAGGTAAGGTAAATCCCTACCGTTTGTTGGGAATAACCGATAATAACTCCTTCATCACCCCTTCTCCCCCTCCTCCATCCACCCACCCCACCCCAAACTCTGTCTTCTCTTCTCTCTTACTTCTTCCCCCATCTCCATCCCCTTCTTTGGAATAACCCATGGTGACCTAATCACGCCTTACCCCCCCCCCCCCTCTTTCACACAAATACACTTTTTTTGTCATACCTTCTTTTTGTTTTTTTAAACAACTCCCCATTTCCAGGGTCTGGTTTGAAAAATGCCAACGTGTTTTCCCTCTCTGAAAGATCAGCCCCCCTTTTTTTTTCCACGTAAAAATTGTATTGTAAAAACGCCCAAAAGTTTCACTGCATTGCCTGTAATGCAACGACATACATACAATACAAAGCAATGTAATAACAACGCAATGCAAAAAAATCGAAAATCAAAAATGAAAGAAAACCCAAGCGCAACCATATCATATGCCAAGAACAAGTGAGAAAGCCAAATCTTTTCATTTCTAAGCTAATTTTCTACTCCACGTTCCAAAATCAGCTGAATAGGATATCTGAAATGCATGCTATAGTCCTTGTCGAGGAGGAGAAGAGGAGAAGAAGAAGAGAAGAAGAAGAAGAAGAAGAAGAAGAAAGAAGAAGAAGAAAGAAGAAGAAGAATGAAGAAGAAGAAGAGAAGAAGAAGAAGAAGAAGAAGAAGAAGAAGAGAAGAAGAAGAAGAAGAAGAACAAGACAGAAGAAGAAGAAGAAAGAAAGAAAAGAAAAGAAGACAAGAAGAAGAAGAAGAAGAAGAAGAACGAAGAAGAAGAAGAAGAAGAAGAAGAAGAAGAAGAAGAAGAAGAAGAAGTAAGAAAAGAAGAACGAAGAAGAAGAAGAAGAAGAAGAAAAGAAAAAACAGAAGAAGAAGAAGAAAGAAAAGAGAAAGAAAAGAAGAAGAAGAAAGAAAAGAAAGAAAAGAAAGAGAAAGAAGAAGAGAAAAAAAGAAGAAGGAGAAGAGAAGGAGAGGAAGTAGATAGTGACATTATTATAATTTCTCTAGATGAATCAATCAATAGAAAATATATAAATGAATGAATGAATGAATACACGAATAAATAAATAACCAAATCGACTACTTACCTAACTAAGCCGACTCGTTGATAAAAACATTTAGCCTAAGAGTAAAAAAAAAAGAAAAAAAAAAAAGAAAGAAAGAAAGAAAAGAAATAACACAACAATAAACACAAACACAAATAGAGAAAATCACAACAACAAACACACACACACACACACACACACACACACACACACCACACACACACACACACACACACACACACACACAAACGTCTATACACTTATAGTGAAAAGACGTAATAAGAAAGAACGAAAGAACACACACAAAACACACACACACAAAACACACACACACACACACACACACACACACACACACACACACACACACACACACACACAACACACACACACAAATATTTGAAATTCTAACGAGCATAAGTAAACCAATTAGGAATCACATATTTCACATTTTTTACACGTAATTTCCTTCCTTGCCTTCCCCACCCTTTCCAGACTGACGGGACAAATAGACAACTAGTTCCTGGAGGCACTTGTCACAGTTCTTCAACCAGCTTGAACTCTGCAACTCGTTGTGCCAATTAACCCAGCAAAGACAACAAACATCATTTTTGCAGTAAATGGTCAAGCCATACTGACATTCTTTCTTCTTTTCCTATCGATCTGAAGTACTTTTGAAATCATAATGACAAGGACACACACACACGCGCACAAAACACACACACAACAACACACACAAACACACACACACCACTACACACACACACACACACACACACACACTAACACACACACACACACACACACACACACACACACACACACAGAGTCACTGCACATAGAAAAACATATCAATCAACTAATCACCAAGTCACTCTCCCACCTATCCGCTCATCCATCTACTCAACCAGCCAACTGAACAATCAACCGACTGATAAAAAAAAATCCTGGATACGTGATTCTTTATTGATATATCTTTTCTGAAACAGGAGTTGTGTACAAAACAAAAACGGACCCTGAAAAAAAAATCCCCACTCAAGAGACTTAACTCTGGCCTGCACACAGTACATCTTGACTTGGGGTTATTCTCCTTGGATTGTTGTTGAAAGCGGGTGGGTCTTTGACTGTCCCTGGAAGTTTTCATATCTCTCAGTTTTTAGTACTTTGAAC
>CM060314.1:25343390-25350890 GCA_030674185.1 Monoplex corrugatus
AGAGTTAGGAGGTCTACAGACATGGTGTCTTCAGAGGTTAAGAGGTCTATGACATGGTGTCTTCAGAGTTAGGAGGTCTACAGACATTGTGTCTTCAGAGGTTAAGAGGTCTATGGATATAGTGTTTAGAGTTAGGAGGTCTACAGACATGGTGTCTTCAGAGGTTAAGAGGTCTATGGACATTGTGTCTTCAGAGGTTAAGAGGTCTAAGGACATGTGTCTTCAGAGGTTAAGAGGTCTATGGACATTGTGTCTTCAGAGGTTAAGAGGTCTATGGACATTGTGTCTTCAGAGGTTAAGAGGTCTATGGACATAGTGTTTACAGAGGTTAGGAGGTCTATGGACATGTGTTTACAGAAGTTAAGAGGTCTATGGACATTGTGTTTACAGAAGTTAAGAGGTCTATGGACATAGTGTTTACAGAGGTTAGAGTTCTATGGACATTGTGTCTTCAGAGTTAAGGAGGTTATGACATTGTGTCTTTAGAGGTTAAGAGGTCTATGGACATTGTGTCTTCAGAGTTAAGAGGTCTAAGGACATGTGTCTTCAGAGGTTAAGAGGTCTATGGACATTGTGTCTTCAGAGGTTAAAAGGTCTATGGACATAGTGTTTACAGAGGTTAGAGGTCTATGGACATGTGTGTTACAGAAGTTAAGAGGTCTATGGACATTGTGTTTACAGAAGTTAAGAGGTCTATGGACATGGTGTTTACAGAGGTTAGGAGGTCTATGGACATGTGTCTTCAGAGGTTAAGAGGTCTATGGACATGGTGTTACAGAAGGTTAGGAGGTCTATGGACATTGTGTTACAGAAGTTAAGAGGTCTATGGACATTGTGTTTCAGAGGTTAGGAGGTCTATGGACATTGTGTCTTCAGAGGTTAAAGGT
Organism: Monoplex corrugatus; assembly: GCA_030674185.1. NCBI lineage: Eukaryota > Metazoa > Mollusca > Gastropoda > Littorinimorpha > Ranellidae > Monoplex > Monoplex corrugatus. Next base: position 25,344,278 of record CM060314.1, read on the forward strand.
CTATGGACATGGTGTCTTACAGAGATTAGAGAGGTTTATGGACATTGTGTCTTCAGAGGTTAAAAGGTCTGTGGACATTGTATTTAAGAGGTTAAGAGTCTACGGACATTGTGTCTTCAGAGGTTAAGAGGTCTACGGACATTGTGTTTATCAGAGGTTAAGAGGTCTACGGACATTGTGTCTTTAGAGGTTAAGAGGTCTACTGGACATGTGTCTTCAGAGGTTAAGAGGTCTAGGACATTGGTCTTCAGAGGTTAAGAGGTCTACGGACATTGGTGTCTTCAGAGGTTAAGAGGTCTACGGACATTGTGTTTCAGAGGTTAAAGGTCTATGGACATTGTGTCTTCTGAGGTTAAGAGGTCTATGGACATGGTGCCTTTCAGAGGTTAAGAGGTCTATGGCATTGGTGTCTTCAGGGGATTAAAAGGTCTATGGACATTGTGTCTTCAGAGTTAAAAGGTCTATGGACATTGTGTCTTCAGAGGTTAAGAGGTCTAAGGACATTGTGTCTTCAGAGGTTAAGAGGTCTATGGACATGTGTCTTCAGAGGTTAAGAGGTCTAAGGACATTGTGTCTTTAGAGGTTAAGAGGTCTACGGACATTGTGTCTTCAGAGGTTAAGAGGTCTATGGACATTGTGTCTTCAGAGGTTAAGAGGTCTATAGACATTATGTATTCAGAGGTTAAGAGGTCTAGGACATTGTGTCTTTAAGAGGTTAGAGGTCTATGGACATTGTGTCTTCAGAGGTTAAGAGGTCTACGGACATGTGTATTTAAAGGTTAAGAGGTCTATAGCATTATGTATTCAGAGGTTAAGAGGTTTATGGGCATTGTGCTTACAGGCGTTTCGAAATCGAAAAGAAGTATTTTTCAGAGTTTTAAAGGTCCAGGGACATTGTGTTTTCAGAGGTTTTAGAGATGCAGGGACATGTGTTTCTGAGGTTTAGAGATCCAGGGTCATTATGTTTTTGAGGTTTAAATCCAGGGCATTATGTTTTTCGAGGTTTAAAGGTCTACAGGTACCGTGTTTTCAGAGGTCCGGGGCATTGTGTTTTCACAGGTTTACAGATCCAGGGACATCGTGTCTTCAGAGATTAAGAGATCCAGGGACATTATGTTTTCTGAGGTTTACAAGTCAAGGTCCACTGTGTTTTAAGAGGTCTAGGGATGAGCATTGTGTTTTTAGAGGTCTAGAGGTTCTTGAGCACAACGCTTTCGATTTCCTAGAAGACTTATAAATGTTGAAATGATTTCAACGTTATAAACGGTCTCATGAGTATTCTCAAACAATGCCAACATCTGTGATTTTTTTTCCAAATAGTGTTTTTGATGGTTTTAAGTCCACGTTACTGAAGGTGTGTGTGTGTGTGTGTGTGTGTGTGTGTGTGTGTGTGTGTGTGTGTGTGTGTGTGTGTGTGTGTGTGTGTGTGTGTAGTTGTGTGTGTGTGTGTGTGTGTGTATGTTGTGTGTGTGTGTGTGTGTGTGTGGTGTGTGTGTGTGTGTGTGTGTTTGTGTGGGTGTGTGTGTGTGTTGTGCGTGACAGAGAGTGTATGTTTATGTGGCGTGCATGCATGCGTGTAATTCTTCTATTCGTCTATGGGTTTTCCCTAGTTTATTTTGTTTTAATAGTTTAACCATAAGGACAGTGTATGTGTTTGTTGGTTGTGCGTCTGTCGCGTACTTACCGCATGCCTTCACGTGTATGTATACGTAACAGCTTATTTCTAATCACGTTGGATATATTCCCCTGTTCAACTGTGTTTTGATGGTTTAACTGCATGCAGTCAACAGCGTGTGTATGTGTATACCAGTGTGTGTGTATGTTTCTGTGCGTACGCCCGCGGGTGTGTGTGTGCATGTGTGTGTGTGTGTGTGTGTGTGTGTGTGTGTGTGTGTGTGTGTGTGTGTGTGTGTGTGTGTGTGTGTGTGTGTTTCTGTATGTACGTGTGTGTACGTGTTGTCTGTTATTTGTTCTCTGCTGTCTGTTATTTGTTCTTTGTTGTCTGTTATATGTTCTCTGTTGTCTGTTATTTGTTGTCTGTTATCTGTTATTTGTTGTCTGTTATCTGTTCTCTGTTGTCTGTTATCTGTTCTCTGTTGTCTGTTATTTGTTGTCTGTTGTCTGTTATTTGTTGTCTGTTGTCTGTTCTCTGTTGTCTGTTATCTGTTCTCTGTTGTCTGTTATTTGTTGTCTGTTGTCTGTTATTTGTTCTCTGTTGTCTGTTATTTGTTCTCTGTTGTCTGTTATTTGTTCTCTGTTGTCTGTTATTTGTTGTCTGTTGTCTGTTATTTGTTCTCTGTGGTCTGTTATTTGTTCTTTGTTGTGAGTTATTTGTTGTCTGTTGTCTGTTATCTGTTCTCTGTTGTCTGCTATCTGTTCTCTGTTGTCTGTTATCTGTTCTCTGTTGTCTGTTATTTGTTGTCTGTTGTCTGTTATTTGTTCTCTGTTGTCTGTTATTTGTTGTCGGTTGTCTGTTATTTGTTCTCTGTTGTCTGTTATTTGTTGTCTGTTGTCTGTTATTTGTTCTCTGTTGTCTGTTATTTGTTCTTTGTTGTGAGTTATTTGTTCTCTGTTGTCTGTTATCTGTTCTCTGTTGTCTGCTATCTGTTCTCTGTTGCCTGTTTTCTGTTCTCTGTTATTTGTTGTCTGTTGTCTGTTATTTGTTGTCTGTTGTCTGTTCTCTGTTGTCTGTTATCTGTTCTCTGTTGTCTGTTATTTGTTCTCTGTTGTCTGTTATTTGTTCTCTGTTGTCTGTTATTTGTTCTCTGTTGTCTGTTATTTGTTCTCTGCTGTCTGTTATTTATTCTTTGTTGTCTGTTATTTGTTCTCTGTTGTCTGTTCTTTGTTCTTTGTTGTGAGTTATTTGTTCTCTGTTGTCTGTTATCTGTTCTCTGTTGCCTGTTATCTGTTCTCTGTTGCCTGTTATCTGTTCTCTGTTGTCTGTTATCTGTTCTCTGTTGCCTGTTATCTGTTCTCTGTTGCCTGTTATCTGTTCTTTGTTGTCTGTTATCTGTTCTTTGTTGCCTGTTATTTGTTCTTTGTTGCCTGTTATCTGTTCTCTGTTGTCTGTTATCTGTTCTCTGTTGCCTGTTATCTGTTCTTTGTTGTCTGTTATCTGTTCTTTGTTGCCTGTTATCTGTTCTTTGTTGCCTGTTATCTGTTCTCTGTTGCCTGTTATCTGTTCTCTGTTGCCTGTTATCTGTTCTCTTGTTGTCTGTTATCTGTTCTTTGTTGTCTGCTATCTGTTCTTTGTTGCCTGTTATCTGTTCTTTGTTGTCTGTTATCTGTTCTCTGTTGTCTGTTATCTGTTCTCTGTTGTCTGTTATCTGTTCTTTGTTGCCTGTTATCTGTTCTTTGTTGCCTGTTATCTGTTCTCTGTTGCCTGTTATCTGTTCTCTGTTGCCTGTTATCTGTTCTCTGTTGCCTGTTATCTGTTCTCTGTTGCCTGTTATCTGTTCTTTGTTGTCTGTTCTTTGTTGCCTGTTATCTGTTCTTTGTTGTCTGTTATCTGTTCTTTGTTGCCTGTTATCTGTTCTTTGTTGCCTGTTATCTGTTCTTTGTTGCCTGTTATCTGTTCTCTGTTGTCTGTTATCTGTTCTCTGTTGTCTGTTATCTGTTCTTTGTTGTCTGTTATTTGTTCTTTGTTGTCTGTTATCTGTTCTTTGTTGCCTGTTATCTGTTCTCTGTTGCCTGTTATCTGTTCTCTGTTGCCTGTTATCTGTTCTCTGTTGCCTGTTATCTGTTCTTTGTTGTCTGTTATTTGTTCTCTCTTGTCTGTTATCTGTTCTTTGTTGTCTGTTATTTGTTCTCTGTTGTCTGTTATTTATTCTTTGTTGTCTGTTATTTATTCTTTGTTGTCTGTTATTTGTTCTCTGTTGTCTGTTATTTGTTCTTTGTTGTGAGTTATTTGTTCTCTGTTGTCTGTTATCTGTTCTTTGTTGTCTGTTATCTGTTCTTTGTTGCCTGTTATCTATTCTCTGTTGTCTGTTATCTATTCTCTGTTGCCTGTTATCTGTTCTCTGTTATCTGTTATCTGTTCTTTGTTGCCTGTTATCTGTTCTCTGTTGCCTGTTATCTGTTCTCTGTTGTCTTATGTATATGCTTGACAAAGACCAGTTGGCTGAAAATTAGAAATTGTCTTTTCTTATATTAAAAAGCGTTCTGATTGATGCAGGGGATATACTACTACTACTACTACTACTACTACTACTCTCTCTCTCTCATCCTTTCTCCTGCTCTGTCTGTGTGTCTGTATGTTGGTTTGTGTGCTTGTGCGCGTGTGCATGCGTGTGTGTGTGTGTGCGTGTGTGTGTGTGCGTGTGTGTGTGTGTTTCTCTCTCTGTCTGCCTCTGTCTCTCTGTCTCTGTCTCCTCTCTCTCTCTCTCTCCTTCTCTCTCTCTTTCTCTCTCTTTCTCTGTGTCCGTTTGTGTGTGTGTGTGATTGTGTGCGCGCGCGTGTGCGTGTGCGTGTGTGTGTGTGTGCATGCGTGCGTGCATGCGTGTGTGCGTGTGTATGTGTGTGTGTGTGTGTGTCTCTCTCTCTCTCTGTTTATTTTTTTATACAGGCTAGTCATCAGAGACAACAATACAGAACCTGGAAATAGATCCCGGGAAAACCCTGACACCACTACCCAAAAAGTAAATACCTACCTGCTGGCGGAAATCATGTCTGCCTGATGATGATGATGAGGAGGAGGATGGTGGTAGTGGTAGTGATGGTGGCGGTGGTGATGGTGTGTCAGTACTCATAATTAGGATGGGGGATGAGTGTGTGAATGGAAGCACTTTGCCTTTAGTCATTGTTCTCAGACTGATTTTGACACGCTGTTACAGATTGTACTGTGTGGGAGCGGGGAGTGTGGGGGGGGAGGAGGAGGGGAGGACTTTAGTTTAACCCAGTCTGTTCTGTCTGTCAATCTGAGCAACCCTTCCTTTCTCCGAAAATTGCTCTCCGGAGGTAAACTGGGTATGGTGGTAGGGATGATGGTGGGGGGGGGGGGAGAAAGTGAGTTACATGTACAACGAGAGACAGAAAGAAAGAGAGAAAGAGAGAGAGAGAGACAGACAGACAGACAGACAGATAAACAGACAGAAGAGACAGACAGACAGACAGATAAACAGACAGAGACAGACAGACAGAGAGAGACAGAGAGAGAGAGACAGAGAAAGACAGAGAGACGAGAGAGAGAGAGATTGATTGATTGATTGATGATTTGATTCAGTTTTACGTCAGCATCCACCTCAGGTGATATGGCCGACGGGATAACCATCCCAGGAAAATGGGGATTTATCTAATCCTATACTGACACCACCAGAACAACAATGATGCTAAGATGGGACAGTGAGAAGGCCAGATTTAATGTAGCGCACCCCGGATTCGAACCCACAACCATTAGCATGTGAATCCGACGCTCAAACCAACTGAGCTACAGAGGCCGCTGAAGAGAGAGAGAGAGAGAGAGAGAGAGAGAGAGAGAGAGAGAGAGAGAGAGACCGACAGACAGAGACAGACAAAGACAGAGACAGAGAGACAGAGATAAAGAGACAGAGACAGAGAGGGAAAGCAGAGAGAGAACAGAAAGATAGCGCGAAGAGACACAAGAAAGGGAGAGAGAGAGAGAGAGAGAGAGAGAGAGAGAGAGAGAGAGAGAGAGAGAGAGAGAGAAAGAGAGAGAGAGACAGACAGAGAGAATGAAAGAGAGAGAGAGAGAGAGAGAGAGAGAAAGAGAGACATACATACATACATACATACATATATACAGACAGACAGACACACAAAGACAGAGACAGAAAGAGAGGAAAGGAGTAAGAAACAGAAACAGACGGAGACAGAGACAGAGAAGGAATGGAAAAGAGATAGATAAATGAGGGTGGGGGTATTTAAAAAAATTTGCTTTTTTCATTTTTGTTCCAACTTCTGCAAGTGTCCCAGTGGCGTTGATGCCATGGGCCCACACCGCTTGTTCACACTCCACAACACATCACCAATCCTCAATTTGTCTGGTCGAAGACCCGGTGCCAGAATGTCCCCAAGAACGAGAGATGTCGAGCCGCCTTGGGATCGGTTTTGTTACTGCTCTTTAAAGCCCAGCCGACTGCGCAGAGCCACATCAAGGTCATAACCACCTCAATATGTGTACCTTACTTTACTGGGGGGAAAAAAAATAGAACACGTGGAAAAGAACACACACACACACACACACACACACACACACACACACACACACACCACACACACACACACACACACACACACACACACACACACACACACACACACACACACCAACACACGCAAAAACACACACACACACTGGAAAAATATAATGTACACATATTGCATTCGCGCATATAATTTAAGCATATACTATTGGCTTCTATCATTCCGCCCAATATATCACGAGGGGTTTAAAAAAATACAAACCTGATATACACACGTATAAAACATAAATGAGTGCACCAAAATATACATAAATACTGGCATGAAATATCTAAATTTGCTTCTCACGTTATATTTCCTTAGAGCCAAATATAGCTAACACAGGTACTGTGAATCGTAACAGAATGCACGAAAGGCTATAAAGGCTAAACAGAACACAGAGGTGAATGGACCA
>CM060314.1:25355890-25358390 GCA_030674185.1 Monoplex corrugatus
GTCCGCAACATTTAACCCTCTGTCTCTTGCACCCTGTCCATCAGCATCCTGCATTGTCAACCACGCTAGCAAAGCAAAAACTTAACCTGTAGGAATTTGGTGCATAGTGTGAGGGAGTCAAAAGGTTACTGAATGAAGCTGATGGATAGGGTGAGGGAGTCAAAAGGTTACTGAATGAAGCTGATGGATAGGGTGAGGGAGTCAAAAGGTTACTGAATGAAGCTGGTGCATAGTGTGAGGGAGTCAAAAGGTTACTGAATGAAGCTGATGGATAGGGTGAGGGAGTCAAAAGGTTACTGAATGAAGCTGGTGCATAGTGTGAGGGAGTCAAAAGGTTACTGAATGAAGCTGATGGATAGGGTGAGGGAGTCAAAAGGTTACTGAATGAAGCTGATGGATAGGGTGAGGGAGTCAAAAGGTTACTGATGAAGCTGGTGCATAGTGTGAGGAGTCAAAAGGTTACTGAATGAAGTGATGGATAGGGTGAGGGAGTCAAAAGGATATCTGAATGAAGCTGATGGATAGGGTGAGGGAGTCAAAAGGTTACTGAATGAAGCTGGTGCATAGTGTGAGGGAGTCAAAAGGTTACTGAATGAAGTGATGGATAGGGGAGGGAGTCAAAAGGATATCTGAATGAAGCTGATGGATAGGGTGAGGGAGTCAAAAGGTTACTGAATGAAGCTGGTGCATAGTGTGAGGGAGTCAAAAGGTTACTGAATGAAGCTGATGGATAGGGTGAGGAGTCAAAAGGATATCTGAATGAAGCTGATGGATAGGGTGAGGGAGTCAAATGTTTAACTGAATGAAGCTGGTGGATAGGGTGAGGAGTCAAATGTTTAACTGAATGAAGCTGATGGATAGGGTGAGGAGTCAAATGTTTAACTGAATGAAGCTGGTGGATAGGATGAGGAGTCAAAAGGTTAACTGCAGGAAGCTGGTGGATAGGGTGAGGAGTCAAATGGTTAACTGCATAAAGCTGGTGGATAGAGCGAGGGAGTCAAAAGGTTAACTGCAGGAAGCTGATGGATAGAGCGAGGGAGTCAAAAGGTTAACTGCAGGAAGCTGGTGGATAGAGCGAGGGAGTCAAAAGGTTACATGCAGGAAGCTGGTGGATAGAGCGAGGGAGTCAAAAGGTTAACTGCAGGAAGCTGGTGGATAGGGTGAGGGAGTCAAATGGTTAACTGCATGAAGCTGATGGATAGGGTGAGGGAGTCAAAGGTTAACTGCATGAAGCTGGTGGATAGGGTGAGGGAGTCAAAAGGTTAACTGCATGAAGTTGATGGATAGGGTGAAGGAGTCAAAAGGTTAACTGCATGAAGCTGATGGATAGGGTGAGGGAGTCAAAAGGTTAACTGCAGGAAGCTGATGGATAGGGTGAGGGAGTCAAAAGGTTAACTGCATAAAACTGATGGATAGGGTGAGGGAGTCAAAAGGTTAACTGCAGGAAGCTGATGGATAGGGTGAGGGAGTCAAACGGTTAAGTTTTAGCAGTAGGCTGCGGGGAGTCAAAGAGTTAAAATAAAAACTCGCTTGTCCACTGCTCATCTCAATGTTTCCATCATTCTGGTGGTGTCAGATCAGTGTTTCATAGGTCCCTTTCTCCCCACTCCTTTCCTCTCTGTTTCATTTCAACAACTTGCCAGCCCAGCCTGTGTGGCTTGCATCGGCTCAGAGAGAGTCTGCTGAAAATAACGTCTGATATTTTTGGGGTGGAGCGTATATGCAATCATCTGAATAAGAGGAATCCTTCGTGAGCCAGCTCCAAACTCCAAACTAAGCATGTGACATTCGGCCTGCTCTCTGTACAGAGGGGGGGGGGGGGAGGGGGAGGGGGAGGGAGGGTTACGTCGCCGCAGTGCAGCGCCATTCATTTTCTCCCATATTTCTATTTGCCAGAAAAACTCCATTTGTTGCCGTGTGATTTTTAACCCTTTGATTCCCCCATCCTGTCCACCAGCACCCTAAATTGTCACCCACGCTAGCAAAGCCAAAACTTAACCCTTTGATTCCCTCACCCTATCCACCAACTTTCTGTAGGAAGCTAGTGGATAGGGTGAGGGAGTCAAAGAGTTAAGTTTTTTGCAGTTGGTGGATAGGGTGTGGGAGTCAAAGGGTTAAGTTTTTGCAGTTGATGGATAGGATGCGGGAGTCAAAGGGTTAAGCTTTTGCAGTTGGTAGATAGGGCGCCGGAGTCAAAGGGTTCAGTTTTTGCAGTTGGTAGATGGGGTGTGGGAGTCAAAGGGTTAAGTTTTTATAGTTGGTAGATAGGGTGCGGGAGTCAAAGGATTAAGTTTTTGCAGTTGGCCAACTCCAAACTCCAAACTAAGCATGTGGCATTCGGCATACTCTCTGTACAGAGGGAGAGGCTATGTCGCCGCAGTGCAGCGCCATTCATTTTCTCCCATATTTCTATTTGCCAGAAAAACTCCTTTTGTTGCAGTGTGATCTTTAACCCTTTGATTCCCCCATCCTGTCCACCAGCACCCTAAATTGTCACCCA
>CM060314.1:25370890-25373390 GCA_030674185.1 Monoplex corrugatus
CTCTCCCTCTCCCTCCTTCTGTCTTTCTCTGTGAAACACGGCTTTACCACCGCAAAGGTTTTTTCTTCACGCAAGCTCAAGAAAACTGCCAGATACCAGAGGACAGAATGGACGTAGCGCATAATTATGGAACTGTTCGACCGCGATGAATCTCTCTTGAATTAACCCCCCAACTGCAGTTTATCTTTTTTCTTTTCTTTTCTTTTTTTATTTAATAGACCATGGACTCAGTATTTGATATCTCGAGTTCAAGCCCCGCCATCAACATTAAAAACTGGACTGTTCACTGCTTATCTTAATGTTTCCATCATTTTATTAGTGTCAGCTTAATATTTCGTAGATCCCTCTAAGCCCCCCCCCCCCCTCTGTCCCCTCCCTTCCTCTTTCAACACCTTGCTCGCGCGTAGGGTTTTTGCGTAGGCTCAGGGAGTCTGCCAAAACAATTGCTGGCAGATTTGAATGGAGCGCATATGGAATTGTCCGAGTGCGATGAATCCCTCTTGAACAACAGCAAAACTCCATAGCTGTCAAGCTGACAGACAACCTAACGGGCTTCGGCAAAGCTGGGCAAAGGGAGACCACCAATGTACTGAGACGCAACGAGACAGAAGAGGGGTAAATTTCCGCGAAGCATTTAACGCATCCGCGAAACATTAAACGCAAACACGCACGCGCGCACACGCACGCACGCACGCACGCACGCATGTACGCACACATACACCCGCACCCACTCATCCATTCACACACACGCACACGCAATCCTACGCTCGCATTAGCACTTACATATATAATATTGTGATCTATCTATTTTTTCTGTCTGTCTGTCTGTCTATCTATCCATCTAATATATGTGTGTATGTATGTATGTTGTATACATGTATGTCTGTCTGTCTGTCTGTCTGTATGTATGTATGTATATATGTATGTATGTATGTATGTATGCATGTATGTATGTATATATGTATGTATGTATGTATGTATGTATGTATATATGTATGTATGTATGTATGTATGTATGTATGTATGTATGTACATACAGAAAATTTCACTTTATTCTCACTACAATGGATTTTATGCCACGAGACAAAACAACACTTTCTGTAACCCCTACATTGACACTGGAATTTATGGACAGGTACATACCAAGCTAGAGTGAATAACCACTTCATGCAGTAAAATAACATACTATTACAAACTTGAAAGGAAGAAAAGAAAATGGAAATCCTCTAATCCTAATTGCGTATTGACACTATACACGAGACATATTATACACGTATTTATATGTTGTACACATACCGGTACTCCTTCCAACCCAGCCAACTACGCACACATACACACGCGCGAACACACACACACACACACACACACACACACACACACACACACACACACACACACACACACACACACCACACACACACACACACACACACACACACACACACACATCCCCAAGCTCCACACCACTCTCACATCTCCTCTAGAATTCTCCACAAAAGCAGACAACAAAAAACGAACAGTAGGAAGATCATCTACGTCTTTTGCTCGCCATCTAAACGGACATTTGCAGATGATTAAGAAAATATTGTCTTCCCCTAGTTGGTAGACAGCTGAGGCTTTGTGCATTGGCTGGCAAGGTGGGGGGGGGGGGGGGGGGGGGGGGCGTTTTGTCATGTGAGACGAGTTTATACAGAATAGCTAGTTGTGTTGTGATTCACACCTTCAATTATCTCATTACTTACTTTATATGTATATTTACCTTTTTTGTGATAAGATACACAGATACACACGTCATTTACACGTAACCAAGGTTATTCCAATGATAGACTGATACAATACCCGTATAAAAAAGATAGACTAGGTAAAACATAGGCTAGGTAGGGCCTCAGGACCTGGCCAGCTCATGGGTTTACGTTTGTGCCACGATCACTTGTGACGTTAGTGCATATAGAATTCGTTCCTAGCGCGGAGACATCGACTTGAGAAACTGAAACTGAAAACGATACATATGGACCACTCCCTTATGGTCCTACCGGCTCTCATGAAGCCTGACAGCGAGAGAAGCTGCAACTGGCCATTCTCCGTGTAGGCATTTGCATTATATCACATGGTACCATGGTTTGTAAAACATTAATGAAGACGATTAGAAAAAGACAAGCAACATTTATAGGACATTTCGAACATTAACGTAGAAGACTAGGACAAGACGAGCAACATGAAAAGGAGATTTTATGAGGCATGAGAAATTTAGAGCACCTAATCACAACAGGAAAGCTGGAGGGGAAAAAGAGCACCAGGTAGACACAGGGAGAAAATATTGGGACAGACTTGCGGGGTGGATGAAGACAGAGACGAAGGGAAATGTACTTGCAGGCGATAAAAGATAGATTCTTATGGAGAACTAACGAATTCCAACGCCACGCAGCATGGCTCATAATTATGACGATGATGATAATGATGATGACTAGTGCTTTAGGTGGCTCTCATCCGCCTGATGACT
>CM060314.1:25380890-25383390 GCA_030674185.1 Monoplex corrugatus
ATGCATGCATGTATGTGTGTATGTATGTATACATGTATGTATGTGTATGTATGTATGTGTGTATGTATGTATGTATGCATGTGTGTATGTATGTATGTATGAATGAATAAATAAATAAATAAACAGATGGATAGATAAATAGATGAATAAATATATAAAAATTGAATAAATTTCATTAAAAAATAAATAAATAACAAGTAATTTAGAAAAAGAAATAATCAATAAAGGAAAGAAAATAAATAGGTAAATAACAAACAAACAAACAAACAAACAAACAAATAAATAAATAAATAAATAAATAAACAAACTAAAACAAGTAAAGCAAATCAAAGCAAAGCAAAGTAAAACAAAACAAAACAAAACAAAACAAAATAAAAACAAAACAAAAAACAAAACAAAACCCCTAAACCAACCAGCTAACCAACCCGACAACCAATCATGTAAACAACCCACCAACCGTACAATAAAAAAAAAAAAAATCATAACGTACTCTTTAATTTCAAATGAAGTTTTACTGCGTAGTCTATCTAACGCTTCCGTTTGATTCAGGTTATCGCACGTGGCACACTTCCTTATCTGTATCCTCATCCTTAGCTTGCTCATTTTCATAGAAAGTAAAGTCAGAAAATAACTTTTAAAAGTTGAGATAACTGTTATGTACACCAAAAAACATCCTGTTACACGATACAGGTAAAAATCCCCAGCACTTATCAAGATAGAACCCCTCCTCCTCCCTCCTTCCCCCTCCCCCCTCCACCAGACGTTTCTCCTAATTTCCATCAGTCCATGACGCAAACTGGACTGGTTTCCCCCCCCCCCCCCACTACATCTTTTTCATGAAAAAAACAAAACAAAACAAAACAAAACAAAACAAACAAACAAACAAACAAACAAACAAACAAAAACCACTTTCATTTGTGTGAATCTTCATTGATCCATTTCAGTACCTGGTTGTTTTTTTTTTCTGTTCTTTTTCCTCCACTATCTGTTTCATGACTTTTTACTTTGAATAATCTTTCATTTCTGAGAAATTAACATTTCTCTTCCCCTACTGACAAAAACCCCTTGAGAACGCAGAAGGAAGCGTAGTGCTTCCTCGAAGTACATCAACACCAAACTGAGACTACACTACAGTTGTGTTCTTTCTACTCTACTTTACCGCTAAGAATACACAATGATGACAGAACTCTCTGTGCCAAACACAGCAGACAGACAGACAGAGAGACAGAGAGAGAGAGAGAGAGAGAGAGAGAGAGAGAGAGAGAGAGAGACAGAGGCAGAGGCAGAGACAGAGAGACAGAATGACAGAGACAGACAGACAGAGACAGACAGAGAGAGAGAGAAAGAGAGAGAGAGAGAGAGACGGACAACCCTTCACACAAAGAATCTCTATCAATTCTGAAGAATCATACGAATATTCTAGCCTAACAGTATCTGTAACCAACAATTAACTGCCCAGTGTAATCAAGAGAGAGAAAGAGAGAGAGAGAGAGAGAGAGAGAGAGAGAGAGAGAGAGAGAGTGTGTGTAAGAGAGAGAGAGTGTGTGTGTGTTGATGTGAATGGATGAGAGAAAGAGAGAGAGAGAGAGAGAGAGTGTGTGTGTGTGTGTGTTGTGTGTGTGTGTGTGTGTGTGTGTGTGTGTGTGTGTGTGTGTGTGTCTGTGTGTGTGTGTCTGTGTGCATATGTGAGTGTGTTTCTATGTGTGTAGTCTGTCTCTGCCTCTCTCTGTCTCTCTCTGTCTCTCTATGTCTCTGTCTCTCTCTCTCTCTCTATGCGGGCCCCAGTAGCTCAGTTGGTTTGAGCGTCGAATTCACATGCTAATGGTTGTGGGTTCGAATCCCGGGGTGCGCTATATTAAAATTGGCCATCTCGCTGTCCCGTCTTAACATCATTGTTGTTCTGGTGGTGTCAGTATAGGATTAGATAGGTCCCCCTTCCCCCACTTCCCTGGGATGGTTATCCCCGTCGGCCATATCACCTGAGGTGGGTGTCGACGTAAAACCTCAACTCAATCAATCAATCAAATCTCTCTCTCTATTTACGTGTCTGTGTGCATGCGCGTGTACATGCGTATATGTGTGTATGTACGCACGCGTGTGTGTGTTCATGTGTGAGTGCGTGCATACGTGAGCGTGTATGCACGCGTACGTGTGTACGTGTGGATGTCACTGTGTATGTGTGTATACGCATGCGTATATATACTCCTAATCATAATTTAAGGGCCACTTCTTCCTTCCTCTCTAATTTTAAGTTGAAATAATTGACAATGTTTAGAATTGATTCTATGTTTTATTTCATCATTTCCACACCTGTTTTGGAAAAAGAAATTAGCACAATGACCCATTAGTGAACAGCACATGCATTTAAAGGAACATCCCCCCCTTTTCAAAAAACAGAAAGTGTCAGATTTGGCCAATCTGTTTTCAATATCGCGTGTGTCCGCCCCGAGCCTGGATGCATGCTTCACAGCGCCGATGCATCGACCCCACAAGGGTACGG
>CM060314.1:25388390-25393390 GCA_030674185.1 Monoplex corrugatus
ACTTAACCCTTTGATTCCCTCACCCTGTCCGCCAACATCCTGCATTGTCAACCATGCTAGCAAAGCAAAAACTTAACCCTATGATTCCCTCACCCTATCCACTACCACTCTGCAGGAAGCTGGTGGATATGGTGAGGGAGTCAAGATGAGTTAAGTTTTTGCAGTTGGTGGACAGGGCGCGGGAGTCAAAGGGTTAAAATTCGCAGTGACTTTGAAGAGACTTCGTTCCCAGTAAGAGCTGGCACACAGTGAGGACAATGGCGGACTGTCACAACAGCCAAAACGAATTTGGATAGTGTCAAAAATTCCCGAGAAAGAGCTGCTCACATAGTTACCCTCTTCCAAAAAAAGTACTCATCTCATTTTAGACCGTTAATTAACCTCCAAACTTATGCCATTCCTCAACGGCCCGCACCTTTGACCCAAATTTGAGTATAAAGATTCATTCAGAAACAACCGAACAAATGTTGCGAACACGTTTTGGTAACAGACAGACAGACAGACACATACACAGACAGACACACGTCCCTCCAGGGTAATATGAATATGAAATAATCCCCTTTAAAAAGAAAGGAGGGTGGGGACGTCTGGAAGGGCGGGATTGAAAATAGAATATAATCTCTCAAACAATGGCAGCAACAGCAGCAGGAGAAACGTGAGCACATTTTGTAACACGGTACACACAGTGTACATAAAACCTTCGTCCTTTATTTTGTAAAACATACCACACTGAGACACTTACAGTAACTTTAAAGGAAGAACACACACACACACACACACACATACACACACACACACACACACCACACACATACACACACACATACACACACACATACATACACACACACACACAACACACACACACACACATACACACACACACACACACACACATACACACACACATCACACACACACACACACACAATACATACAACACACACACATACACACAACACACACATACACACACACACACACACACACACACATACACACACATACACACACACACATACACACACACACGCGCGCCGCACACACACACACACACACACACACACACACACACACACACACACACCAACACACAATCACACACGACACACATAAATACGTAAAACCTACGTACAGATAAATCATGAAGTATACCTCACAAACACACAAACCACAACACACACAACAACACACACACACACACACACACACACACACACACACACACACACACACAACACACACAAACACACACACACAGGACATAGCCACAGAAAGAAAACCGTCTTATACTTTAACGACGCAACCACATAAAACAAACCAAAACAAAAAACCTAACACACACACACACACACACACACACACACACACACACACACACACCACACACACACACACACACACACACACACACTACACACACAAACCGTAAACATGAATGACTTAGCATTAAAACCACACAAATAACAAAGTCAACACAATACCACACAACTATCAATGACATCACCACAAAAACACACAAACACCAATGACATACTCACTTTCTACACCGCAGGTTTCCGTGACATATCCCATTTACGACGTCATCCACGAGGGAGTCACAGCACGTGCAACTAGCGATTCACAACAAAAATCGATGACGTCGCTGATCCGGATTCCGGACAGCCTCAATACTAAACTGAAGACTCCAACGCGGGAAAATCCAAAGGAACTGTTTGCTGGAAATGAATCTTAGAAACTTAGGGTAAATCCGCTTTCACCAGTTTCATATTGTCTTACTTAAGCCAGCAAATCGTCATTGGAAACGCTTCTGCCACTTATCGCAAATTTATTTTTCAGTAATGTTCGTTCCTCTTGATTTATTCCAGCACAGTGTCATCAATTCGGCCACAAAAGCAAATGGTCCACTTTTTCCGTAGTTTTCTCTTCAGCTTCATGTTTGTTCAAGAAGACGTAAGTCTGAAGAATTTCGTCTTCTCAGGGTTCTTAGTCAGTGCCTGGGTTTCGTCAAATCCATTGCTGATGGTGGGAATAGTGGTTTTAGATTGATATTTTCAATCACAACAGTTTTGCTGGATATATATGGTACCGATTAATCGACTGTGATGTTGGCTTTCCAATCTATAATCGTGTCACTGAGATGGCTTGATCTCTGGGCTGCGTCCTCGCACTGAAAAGTTAATCAAAATTTTGCATGCGTGGTATGTGCATGAATGAATGTATGTATGTATATGTATGTGTGCTGCTCACTGTACTGCCAGAATAACAGACTATGTCGACAGTCTTAATAACCACCAGATCAAGACTGTACACACATTCTGTTACTTAAGACAGTATAGCAAGCAGCAATAGATCTCTTTGATGCTGAGGTGATGCTGAGCATCTGCAATGTTAGCTCTGCCTTTAGAAATCTGATCAAGCGTTAGTGGCGAGACCATGGGGCATCAGACTATCCACACAGATCGCTGTATACAGAACAGTAGTCTTGAGCGCTCTGTCATACTGCTGCAAGACCAGAACTACCTCCCAAGGACACATTCAACAGCTTGGAACAGTTCCACCAATGATGTCTGCGCAAGATCTGCAATATCATGTGGCAAGCCAGGTGTCCAACCTTCATGTTCATGTCAGTCTGTCTGTATATCTCTCCCTCTCCCTTTGTCCTGTCTTGTCTGTCTGTCTGTATATCTCTCCCCCTCCCTTTCTCCCTTTCTCCTGTCTCTCTGTCTGTCTGTCTGTATATCTCTCCCTCTCTCCTTTCTCCCTGTCTCTCTGTCTGTCTGTTATCTCTACCTCTCCCTTCCCCTGTCTCTCGTCTGTCTGTCTTCTGCATATCTCTCCCTCCCCTTCCCGTCTGTCTGTATATCTCTCCCTCTCCCTTTCCCTGTCTCTCTGTCTGTCTGTCTGTATATCTCCCCCCCTCCCTTTCTCCCTTTCTCTCTGTCTCTCTGTCTGTCTGTCTGTCTGCATATCTCTCCCTCTCCCTTTCCCCTGTCTGTCTGTCTGTCTGTATATATCTCCCTCTCCCTTTCTCCTGTCTCTCTGTCTGTATATATCTCCCTCTCCCTTTCCCCCTGTCTGTCTGTATATTCTCCCTCTCCCTTTCCCCTGTCTGCTGTCTGTCTGTATATCTCCCTCTCCTTTCTCCCTGTCTGTCTGTCTGTATATCTCTCCCTCTCCCTTTTCCCTGTCTCTCTGTCTGCCTGTCTGTCTGTCTGTATATGACCCCAAAGATGCTTCTGTACGGAGAGCTGCGACAAGGATAACGCAACCAGGGAAGACAACTAAAGCGATACAAGATAGCTGAAGGCCATCTTCCATCAGCCGCAGCATCAACATCACCAACAGGGAAAACACTGCCTATACTAGAGTACGCCAGCAACAGCAGTGCACACAGGACACATTCACATTTGAACAACACAGAACAACTTGCCATTCAACAGAAAGAGGGATCGGTGGACCCTGGAAGCAGAATCCAAGGTCCTATGAGCCTTTCCTATTCAGCATCTGTGGAATAACCATGTGCCTCCATGTTCAGTCTTCGTCCCATATTGTATCCCGCTTGAAAACCCACAAAACCCAGGCAATGAAAACTACTATACATGTCTATTCATCCGTCAGATCGATAGATATGTACCATAACCATGTACGCATGTCTGAAAGTCCGAATGCTTGCACGTCTTCATGCGTGTGTGTGTGTGTGTGTGTTGTGTGTGTGTGTGTGTGTGTGTGTGTGTATGTGCGAGTATGTATGCATGCATATATGTATGGACGTGTATATGTCCCTCTGTCTACCTCTGTATATGTACAAACGTACGTACGTACGAACATACGTACGTATGTATGTATGTAAGAATGTATGTATGAATGCATGTATGTATGTATGTATGTATGATGGATGGATGGATGGATGGGTGGACGGATAGATGAGAGAGAGAGAGAGAGAGAGAGAGAGACAGAAGACAACAGAGATAGACAGAGACAGAGAGAGACAACACAGACAGACATACAGAGAGCGAGAGAGAGACGAGAGAGGCGGAAACAGAAGACAGAGGCAGACAGACAGACAGACAGCGAGAGAAGAGAGACAGACAGACAAAGACAGCGAGAGAGAGAGACAGACAGACAGAGCTTGACAGAGACAGAGGTAGGGACAGAGACGGACAGAGACAGAGACAGAGACAGGACGACAGACAACAGAGAGAGAGAGAGACAGAGAACATACATACAGACAGACAGACAGATAAACCGACAGACAGAGAACACTGATAACCGATAACCACCGAAAGTCAGTCGGTGCTGAGTGACGTCAGTCTGACCTCAATGTAGGGCAACGCTGCCTCAATCGAGCCATGAACCACAGCATATGACAGTGGTCACATTGTTCTCATGGAGCTTGGAATGTGGTCAAGAGGGATTCATCGCACTCGGACAATTCCATATGCGCTCCATCCAAATAATCTGCCAGTAATTACCTGGTGGTAGCCTTCTTGAGTCTTGCACAAAACCCCATGCGCTGGCAAGGTGTTGAAACAGGGAAGAAGGTGGGGGGGGGGGGGGGGGAATCGGAAACGGGACGTATATGAAACCCTAAGCTGAAACCACCAGAGTGACGAAAACATTAACTCTTTAACTCCCCATCCTATCAACCAACTGCAAAAAAAACCACAAAAAAAACAAAAACAACAACACTCTTTGATTCCCTAAAGCTACCACCAGCTTACTGCAGGAAGCTGGTGGATAGGGTGAGGGGAATCAAAGGGTTCAAGTTTTTGCTTTGCTAGCATGGTTGGCAATGCAAGATGCTGATGGACACGGTGCGGGAGTCAAAAGGTTAATATGGGCAGTGAACGAACAGGCGCCAGCTTTTAACTACTGCTGTGGGTCTGGGATTGAACTCCGGACATGAGATCTTGAGTCCACATCAGTCGCTGTGGTGTATGTAGTGGTTAACGCAAAGGACTACCGACTGGAAGATTGTGGGTTCGAATCCCCATATT
>CM060314.1:25403390-25405890 GCA_030674185.1 Monoplex corrugatus
GTGCCAGGACAATTATGTTATGAAAATAAGCGCAGATGTACATCCTGTCACGCAGTCTCAGTCAAAATGGAACTACAAGCACCACGTCCATCAGCCCCATTCTACTTATCATGGTACTGTGAAAAATATCAAATTATTGTTCCGTGTTCTCAGTGTGGCCCTTCATGTCCTGATGTCATAGTGGCTTCAGTTTTTAGGCGTTGGAAGTCCATTCGAGAGCTGAAATGAGCGGCGTTGGGGTAATGACACAAGAGTTGTACAAAAGATGGGCAAAATAAATAAATAAATGAATGAATAAATAAATAAATGAATAAATAAATAAATAAATAAGAAAAGAAGAAAAGCAAGGAAACAAATAAACAACAACAACAACAACAATACAACAACAATCCCCCCCCCCCCCACACACACCAATCACACCCCCAAACAACAACAACAAAAACAAAATGAAACAAAGCAAAACAAAACCAAAACAAAACGAAACAAAACAAAAACAAAACGCAACGAAACGAAACAAAACAAAACGAAACGAAACGAAACGAAACGAAACGAAACACACAAATCAGTCCTGCGAATACATAATATACACACGTGGGATAACGGCCAGTCTTTCTGCTACAACTATTACTTTCATTTGGTATTGGACTTGTATCGGAATACATTGTATCGCACCTGTCTTCGTCATCATCATCATCATCATCATCATCATCATCATCATCATCATCATCATCATCATCATCATCATCATCATCATCATATGCCCTCCGATTGGCGTTGGCGATCATGGTCCTCCACACGTAATCTATCCACTGTCACTGCAAGTACATCTTCCACCCTTTCTGACCACAGCCACCCCTGCAAGTCCGTCCAATGTTTTCTCCCTGGGTCTACCTGGTGTTTTCTTTCCCTCCAGCTTTCCTGTTGTGACCAGGTGCTCTAATTCACATTTCCTCATAAAATGTCCCATAAATGTTGCTTGTCTTTTCCCAATCTTCTTTATTAATGATCTCCTTGTGTCTGCCTCCTTCAAGACTGTCTCGTTTGTTTTCTTTGTTGTCCATGCAACTCTCAACATTCTTCTTAGAAATCACATTTCAGTTCCTCAAGTTTGTTCTGACTTTGCGTGTTTACCATCGCACTGTGTTAGAATATGTTGAATATCATTGGAATGGGATAGACAGTGACTGGCTTCCTGAAGACTCTTTGGAGAGCGACAGCACTTATCTTCCTGGTGGACTGGCTTCTGGGCTGTTTTCTTCAGCTAGTCGGACCCAACGTCCATGGG
Source organism: Monoplex corrugatus (assembly GCA_030674185.1). Classification (NCBI taxonomy): domain Eukaryota; kingdom Metazoa; phylum Mollusca; class Gastropoda; order Littorinimorpha; family Ranellidae; genus Monoplex; species Monoplex corrugatus. The sequence goes on from CM060314.1 coordinate 25,404,676, forward strand.
TCACCAAAGGACAGGTACTAGCCTGGAACAGATGGTTTGAGTGGTGATGCTGTTATGGTTTCTGTAACAAACAGACATCATAACATTTACGAGGGCTGATTAATTCTTTTGATAGAGCTGTCGACCCAAGATCTAATATCTCGAGTTCAATGGCAGCCCCAACATAAGAAAAAAAAACAACATGGCCTATTCGCTGCCTGTCTTCGTGTTTCCTTCATACTGGTGGTGTTTCATACTGTTTAGGTCCCTTACCTTCCCTCCGGAAGTCCCAGATTCATAGATTCAGAAGCTCACAGGGTTGGGGGGGGGGGGAGCAGAGATGTCAAGCTGATATGCGGCCACCCGTCAGAGAAGGCCGTGCACTGCTGCTGCGTCACTTCAGTGGATTCTACAGTGCCTGTTGTAGTCAATTTATAAGGACAATGCCTGCCAAGCCCCCTACTATTGTCACAGCTACCGTTCAGTCACAGATGAGAGACCCCCTCTACCCACTTAAACCACACACACACACACACGCACACACGACACACAACACACCCCACCGCCCACGCACACGTATCACCACACACCCCATCACACACACCCACACACACACACACACACACACACACACACACACACAACACACACACATCACACACACATATCTACACTACACACATTCACGCACCCACTTTCTATCTATCTATCTATCTATCTGTTCTATCTGTCTGTCTGTCTGTCTGTCTGCTGTCTATCTATGTATCTATCTATCTATCTATCTATCTGTCTGTCTGTCTTTCTATGTTTGTCTGTATGTATGCATGTATGTATGTACGTATGTATGTATGCATGTATGTATGTATGTATGTATGTATGTTGATGTATGTATGTATGTATCTATCCTTCTATCTTCTATCTGTCTGTCCATTTATCTATCTATCTATCTTCTATCTACTATCTATTACTATCTATATCTAAATCTAAATCTATCTAGCTACCTAACTATTTACCTACCTATCTACCTACCTACCTGCCTATTCATCTATCTATCTATCTACATATATATACATATGTAAGTAATATATGTATATGTATGTAACACACACACACATATATATATATAAATATATATATAATATATATATATATACATACATTTACATATACATGTATATATATGACAAACACTGACACAGAAAAGCGTGCACAGGAAGGAACAGAAAAAAAATAGCA
>CM060314.1:25423390-25430890 GCA_030674185.1 Monoplex corrugatus
CATGTTCCTGTCATATTATCTCTGTTCAGGCTTTCGGTTACAGCCGGCTGCACACTGGGTCGGCTCGCGCACGACAAGTCAGCTAATCAACTTCGAATCGTGTAGAGTTCGTCAGGTTAAACTGTAGAAGGTTTTCCCGGTCCTACGACCGGATTTTTTTTTTTTTTATAACGTAGCGCTCGTCTTAGTTTATTCCGCGTGACTTTACAACATCCGGGACTTCGAGTTTACTTGTCAACTCGTTCTTAGAAGTAAAAAACAGTTAAGAGGTTGTCGTCACCTGGTGTGAAATTGTGGCAGGACATCTGTAAAAGAGTTGTTGTTGTAGTCGTTGTTGTAGTCGTTGTTGTAGTCGTTGTTTACAGCAAGTAACAAAAGATGTGTAGGCCTTCATTAGTGTTATAACGAGTTGCAAGCTGAGCAGTTATCGTTCTTTTTTTGTACAGTTGTGAGAGTTAGCAAGCAAATGAGTTGTAATCGTTCTTTATTTTAATCCAAAACAAGTGTGAGTGCCCACGTTCAAGCACACAGGAACCAGAAAAAACACGAAAGAAGAATAAGAACGCGTGTTTAATACGTTTTCTTATTCTTCTTTCATGTTTTTTTTTTCTGGTTCTTTATCGTATAATTGTGAAACTCAACAAGCAAATCAGTTGTTGTCGTTGTTTGTTGTACAATCGTGAAAATTAACAAGGAAATACGTTGTTGTTATTGTTCTTTATTGTACAATTGTGACAGTTAACAAGCACATGAGTTGTTCTTTCGACACAAATGTGAGTGTCAACTGTGCCGATGCCTTGCCGTTTTATTATGCAATGTGACAGTGTAACAAGCAAGTGAGTTGTCGTCCTTTGGTATACAATGTGAGACTCTAGGAAGCAAAGAAGAGTTGTTTTCTGTTTCGATATTTTGAAGTCATTCAAACAAATGAATTGTCTTTTATTGTATATACGCGTGTGTTTTCGTCCATTCTTTTCTGAATTGCGACTGAATAGAAGGAAAGAGTTGACATAATTTCTTTTAAACAAAAATATTGCGATAAATAGCAAAATAGCTCCAGTCCTTCTATTATGAAATTTTGACGGTGCCTGGCAAATGACTTACAGTCCTTTATTACAAAGTTTTGTGATAATTACAGTCTTTTATTTTGGAATTGTAGCAGTACATACAGTTAAGGTCCTTCATTATAAACATGTGAAAATACATAGAAAACGAAACCAGTCCTTTATCATGAAATTGTGACTATACATAATAAATGAATTACAGTTCTTTATGACGAAATTTTGAGACAAGTTGATAAGTTTGGGAACAGTCATCTCACCAGACGGCAGATGAACATTAGAAATACCCGGCAGAATCGGCCAAGTTAAAACAACATTCAAGAAAACGAAAAGTGTTCTTACCAACAACTGCCTATCAATCAACATCAGGAGGAGAATTCTTCAGTGTTATATAGAACCAACGCTGTTGTATGGATGTGAAGCGTGGACAGTCAACACACAAAATGAGAACAAGATTGAGGCAGTTAAAATGTGATTTCTAAGACGAATATTAAAAGTTCCATAGACAGCAAAGAAAACAAATGATACAGTCTTGAAGAAGGTAGGCACAGAAAAGAACATTAATGAAGGAAGCAACATTTAAATGACATTTTATTAGGCGAGAGAAATTTGAGCTTCTAATCACAACAAGAAAATGGAGGGAAAAAGAGCACCAGATAGACCCAGGGAAAAATATTGGACGGACTTGCGGAGAGGCTGAGGACAGAGAGGGTGGGAGATGTACTTGCAGTCACAAAGGATAGATTCGTATGGAGGGTAGTGATCGCCAACACCTTGCGGCAGGGCACATGGACGACAGTTCCATATAATGTAGTTGTGACAGTATACACCAAATGGGCCATGGTGCTTTATTACAGGATTTTGACGGTAGATAGCAAATTGGGTTACATTCCTTCATTATTAATTGTAACAGTACATAGACTTTACAAAATTGTGTCGGCGTTAGAGTAAATGAATTAGTCCTTTATCATCAAATTTTGAAGGTGCATAGCAATTGAGTTCCATTCCTTTATTACCAAGCTGCGGCGGCATATAGCAAATGAGTTATGGTCCTTTGTTATAAAATTGTGACTGGACATAGCTACTGAGTTGCAATTCTTTATTATACAGTTGTGGCGGTACAAAGCAAATGAATTACAGTCCTTCATTGTGAAATTATGACGGCACATAGCAAATGAGTTACAATCTTTCATTATGGAATTCTGATTGTACATAGTAAATGGGTTGCAGTCGTTTATTATAGATTGTAATAGTAGTAAGAGTTATAGTTTTTCATTATAAAATTGTGACGGTACATAACAATTATGTGACAGCCCTTCATTATAAAATTGTGACGGTACATAGCAAATAAGTTAAGTCCTTCAGTATGAAATTGTGACGTACATAGCAAATAAGTTAAGTCCTTCAGTATGAAATTGTGACGGTACATAGCAAATAAGTTAAATTCTGTCATCATGAAACAGTGCTGGTACAAAGCAAAAGAGCTACCTTTATGACATTATGACGTTACACGTTCTTTATTTATTATCAAATTCTGACAGTGTACAGCAAATGACCTACAGTTTCTTGATCATGAAATTGTGACGGTGATTACGAAACTGCTACGGTGCACAGCAAACGAATCGCAGTCCGTTATAATGAAATTGTGACTATGCATACTGTATGAGTTATAGTCTTTAAACCACTTTTGAAATTGTGACAGTACACAAAGAGAATACAGGAGTTGTAAGTCTTGATGGTAGAATTGTGACACTACGTATAATTGAGTTGTTTGCTTTTTGTAATATAATTTTGACTATTGTGAAAATTGGTGCACATGTGAATGTGATCACTGACTTGTCTGCTGAGTACATCTACGTTGTACAAGTCAGTGGTGGTTCGTTTCCTTTGATGTTGTCGCTGTGATTGGAGAAATACGGTTGTGGCTTGACCAGAATAATGACGTCGGGTGGTCTTCTTCGTAGGTAGGTGAAAATGATTGCTAACTTTTTTTTTTCATAAAATGTTTCTTTATCTACCTGCCCATCTCTCTCCCTCTTTCTCTGTCTGTTCTGTCTCTTTGTCTGTTGTTCTCCTTCTCTGTCTGTGTGTCTGCTTGTCTGTCTCAGTTCTTTCAGAAACTGAATTTGGAATTCGGACTGTTTTCTTCAAGAAGGGTTAATCTCACTCGGAAAAAAATCCATATGCGCTCCATCCAAGTCTGCTAACGATTGTCTAGCAGGTTCTCTGAGCCTTTACAGTGCAGTACAGCACATTATAGTGCCATACTATACAATACTATACCATAGCATACCATAGCATGGCATAGCATAGCATAGCATAGATACCATACCATACCATACCATACCATACCATACCATACCGTACCACACCACACCACACCACACCACACCATACCATATCACACCACACCATACCATACCATACCATACCATACCATACCATACCATACCATACCATACCATACCATACCATACCATACCATACCATACCATACCATACCATACCATACCATACCACACTGCACCACAACATCAAACCACACCACACTGCACCACAACACCACACCACACCATACCATACCATACCATACCATACCATACCATACCATACCATACTACCATACCATACCATACCATACCATACCATACCATACCATACCAACCACACCACACACAACACTGCACCACAACACTACACCACACACACACCACTGCACCACAACACCACACAACACCACACCACACCATACCACACCACACCACACCACACCACACACATACTATACCACACCACACCACACCATACCATACCATACCACACCAACACACCACACCACACCACACCACACCACACCATACATACCATACCACACCACACCACACCACACCACACCACACCATATCACACCACACCACACCACACCACACCACACCACACCATACTATACCACACCACACCATACCACACCACACCACACCACACCATACCATACCACACCACACCCACACCACACCACACCACACCACACCACACCACACCACACCACACTGCACCACACATTTCAACGTAATGTGATGAATACTTTTTCAATCTTTCAAAGTAAATCACATGTCCCCGGCAACACAGGACAAAACATACACAAATCACAATAGGCCAGTTGCTCAATTCATCAAAAAGAGAACATCACCACAAAACACAAGCTTCATCTTACCCCTCTATCACCCCTTCAGCACATACTTCATCATCATCAGGTGTCCTGCCGCATGACGTTGGCGATCATGGACTTCCATCTGTCTCTATCTCTCGTTGCCCCTAGCATCTCTCCCACCTCCCTCGTCCCCAGCCACTCTGCAAGTCCGTCCAGCATTTTCTCCCTGGATCTACCCGGTGCTCTTTTTCCCTCCAGCTTTCCCGTTGTGACCAGGTGCTCCAAATCCCCCCTCCTCATAAAATGGCCTATAAATGTTGCCTGTCTTTTCCTAATCTTCCTTATGAGTGATCTACTTGTGTCTGCCTCCATCAAGACTGTCTCATTTGTTTTCTTTGCTGTCCATGGAACTCTCAACATTCTTCTGAGAAACCACATCTCGGCTGCCCCAGTCTTGTTCTGGCTTTGTTTGTTGACTGTCCTCGCCTCACATCCGTACAACAGTATTGGTTCTATATAACATTCAAGAACTCTCTTCCTGATGTTAATTGATAGGCATTTGTGGGTAAGAATGCCTGTCATCTTCCCGAATGCTGTTTTGGCTTGGCCGATTCTGCCAGCTATTTCTGATGTGCATCTGCCGTCTGATGAAATGATTGTTCCCAGGTATTTGAATTTATCAACCTGTGTCAAGGTTGTGCCATTTGCTGTTATTTTGCATGAGGGATTTCATGTTTTTTACTGATCACCATGACTTCAGTCTTACTGCTGTTTAGTTCCAGCCCCTTACCTTTGCTTTCTATTTCTAGTATATTCACATGGTTTTGTAGGTCCCTTTCACTTTCTGCAAATAGCACGGTGTCATCTGCGTATCGAATGTTGTTTATCATTTTCCCTCCAACTTTTAATCCAGGGTCTTCTTCTAGGTTTCTCATGATGTTTTCGCTGTAAACTGAAAACAGATCTGGTGACAAAACACAACCCTGTCTGACTCCTCTTTTGATGTTTTGGAAAGAGCTTACATTGTTTTCTATTCTCATTGCACATACTTACCCTATTATATTGTATTGTGCTAAAAGAGTTATGGTACAACTCTTTGCGGTTCTAAACACATAAATGTTTACAGCATCATTCAATACACTGGATACAGAGCCCTGGAGTATTTTAGTACATAATCGATCTTATATAGAATGAGAGAACGACTGAACAACATTGGAAATAGCATGGCGGCTGTAAGCAAAGAAAGAAAGAAACAAGTGAATACATAATTAGACAAGCGAATAAATGAATGAATACATAAACATATGTACATATATGTGTATATATGTATGCATGTATATACATATACATATATATGTACATAGATGTATATGTATATATTCATATATACATACATATGCTTGTAGATAGGCATATAGATAGACAGACTGACAGATAGACAGACAGACAGATAGATAGATAGATAGATGGACAGACAGACAGATGGACAGATATATAGACAGACAGATCGATAGACAGACAGACAGATAGAGAGATAGAGAGATAGAGAGAAAGATAGTCAGACAGATCGACAGACAGACAGACAGATAGACAGACAGACAGACAGACAGACAGACAGACAGACAAACAGACAAACACTATATTGCGCCAGTTAGGTAAAGACTTAAATTTTTCCGATTTTTCCGATCTCCCAGGTCAAGATATGTTCAGATCTGCCAGCACCTAACCCCCCTTCGTGTGTGTACGCAAGCAGAACATTACACGTGCACGTTAAAGATCCTGTAAGTCATGTCAGTGTCAGGTGGCTTAATGGAAACATGAAAACACACAGCAAACAGGCCCAGGGAAGACGAAGTATGCAGAAAATGCAGTAAAATACCGCCTGCACAGTGTGGCCAAAAACAACGTGTATACGCGGATCCGATAAAAATCTGAATGGCAAAAATATATATATGTTCGTTCGTTCTTTGATTTAACGTCTTTTCACTTTAAGTGATATTAAACGGAGAGAGGGGGGGGGGGGGGGGGGGGGAGAGGGTAAAAAAATATATATACATAAAACAAAATGGAAAAAGATACTTGGACAGGTTGGATTGGGACAGAGGGGAGACAGAGTAAAAAATCATAAATAACTTAATTAACATTAGTAACAATTAACTTCAACAATGTGAAGGGGAATTTTAACACTAAAATACAAACTGCATAAAGTTAAAGTAATGCATTAACACGACTGTGAACTAATGATTCTGAAATTTTAACTAACAAAAGATTGATCTAATGTTACTTTTTTGAAATGAGTTTCAGAATAGTTTTCTTGTGTAAACATTTTCGGTAAAAATGAACGTAGCATTTTGCAGTAAAATAAACAGTGAAACAGTGTGAACTGTTCGCCGCGAATACACTTGACATTTTTACAATATTTTGTTTTCAATGCGTTTAGCTGAATACGAAAACAAACAGCAACAATTGATCTCAAATGATACATGGAAGAATACTGCAATTTTTTACATACATTTTGAACGGAAAGTTTTATCATTTTTATCAATATATATGTAAATAAAAGTTTATGTCTGAAATTACCGGGAAGGGGATGGGGAGTGGGCGGGGTGGGAGGGGGTGGGTGGTGGTCTGTGACTTGACTTTGCGTGTTGTCTGTGCAATGGTGCAGAGCGAGTTTGGAAGTTGTATTATTTTTCTTTGCCTGGGTACATTACCTGTCTTGTGTTGATATAGATCAGTGCTTTGTTTGTCCAAAACGCCCTACAAAAAAAAAAAGAAAAAAAAAAAGGACAGGGATTGTTTCAAATCGACCACAGAGATTCGTGTCTGTGTGTGTGTCTCTCTCTGTCTTTCTGTCTGTCTGTCTGTCTCTGTCTTTCTGTGTCTCTGTCTGTCTGTCTGTCTGTCTCTGTCTCTTTGTGTCAGTCTGTCTGTATCTGTCTCTCTCTGTCTCTGTTTGTCTGTCTCTCTACCTCACACACATAACACACACACACATACAAACACACACACACACACACACACACACACACACACACACACACACACACAACATACACACAGGCACGCTCTCTCTGTGTCTCTCTGTGTCTGTGTGGGTGTCCCCCTTTCTTTATCTGTCTATGTATGTATGTATGTATGTATGTATGTATGTATGTATGTATGTATGTTTTATGTATGTATGTATACATGTATGTATGTATGTATGTATACGTATGTATGCATGCATGCATGCATGCATGTATGTATGCATGTACGTATGTATGCATGTATGTATGTATATATGCA
>CM060314.1:25443390-25488390 GCA_030674185.1 Monoplex corrugatus
TTGCCTGTGGCGTAATAGGTATTTAGTTATTAACTTGTAGCAAGTGGTTTGTTGTTGTTATGTTTCATAATATAAGTCGTATGCAAAATTATTTCATAAATTCATTCTTTTATTAGTAAATATGTGTGTTTTTTATGTATTGGTATGTGTGTGTGTGTGGTTTTTATATATATATATATAATATATAATATTGGTGAGTATGTGTGTTTGTCACTTACATATCCATAGGCATCATCGGACCGGACCGCACAGCGGAAGCCACGGCAGTGTCGCAGCTGATTGGTTCCCTGCCGACCAATCAACGTGTGCTTCAGATTAGCGGCTCGGCAACGGGGAGACAACTCAGTGACGACAGGGAAACTCTCTACCCCAATTTCTTCAGAGTTATCCCCTGTGATAAAATTCAGATCCAGGTTTGATAATTACACATCTTTGATAATTTTGTGGTCGGCGAACTGGTTTTGGTTTCATTTGGTTTGGCTGGTTAGGCTGTTTTGGCTGCCTGGTTTGATGTCTGGCTGGCTGGTCACACGGTTCGTCATACGGTTAGTTTGGAGTTTGGAGTTTGGAGTTTGGAGTTTGTTCAACAGGGATTCATCACACTCAGGCAGTTCTGTATGCGCTTCACCCAAATCTTCCTGAAATTATCTAGCAGACTTCCATGAACCTACAAAAAACTAATACCCGTACAAGGTCATGATATGACGACTAGTGTGGGGGGGGGGGGAGGGACCTATGAAGCACTATGCTGACATCACCAGAATGATGGAAACATTAATCTGGGCAGCAAACAGGGCTGGGATTGAACTCGAGATACCCGATCTTCAGTCCAGAGCTCTATCAAAAGAGCCAACGAATTACTACTTAACGGGTTGCTGACTCGATTGGTGTGTTACCTTGTTTTATCGACGATATGATATGACGGCACTCAAACTTACCGTCAGCATCACGTTATGATACTTACTTTCGCCCGCTGTTTCTAACAGAACGAAAGAGAAAGTAATCCGTAATTTGATTGACTGAATCGGTTCAGTTTCATGTCAACATCCACCTGAAGCTACATGGCCGATGGGGATAACCATCCCAGGAAAGCGAGGAAAGGGAGGAAACCTTGACGTGTAGTAATATGATATTCAGAACTGGTTGACACACAATAAACTAGAGTTAAATAGTGATATAACCGAAGTCATGCTCATAGGCACCAAAAACAAACTTAGCTTCTATTTACACTGAATATCATCCAGCTAGATGACAGCATCATCCCTCTCTCTGATTCTGTCAAGAACCTGGGTGTGACCTTGGACAAACACTCTTCCTATGCCGAAAGTTTCTGACCCAGACATGCCAGTCATGCTTCTGTCAGATTGGCGCATGGCTACATTTGAAGAAATCTTCCAACTGAGGCTGCATCTAAGCTTGTGACTTCTCTCATTTTGTCTAGTCATGATTAATGCAATGCTCTTCTTTCTGGACTACCAGCTTCTTCTGTCCTGTGTCTGTAACACATACAAAATAGAGCTGCTCGTCTTGCCCTCAGAAAGAAAAAGATTGATCATGGCAGTCCTGTTATTGGATCTCTGCACTGGTTGCCTATCTTAAAAAGAACTGAATATAAGCTGGATACCTTGTGTTACAAATCTATTCACAAGTCTGCTCCATCGTATCTTTGCAACAATATCAATATTTATACACCTCTCACACCTTGCGCTCAGCTTCACATACTCTTTTCCTTCAGGTCCCTAATTTAACCCTGTGACTCTCGCATCCTATCCACCAACTGCAAACACTTAGCCTTTTGACTCCTTCACCCTATCCACCAGCTTCCTGCAGGAAGCTGGTGGACATGGTAAGGGAGTCAAAGGGTTAAGGTTTTGCTTTTCTAGTATGGTTGACAATGCATGATGCTGATGGAGAGGGTGTGGGAGTCAAAGGGTTAAACTATCATTTGTTGGCCAACATTCTTTTGCTGTCTCAGAACCGTCTGCCTGGAATAGACTTCCACTCTTCCTTCGCTTAAATCCTACCCTTTGTGCTTTTAAATCTATTTTAAAAGTCCATGTATATTCCCGACAATGAACTCATACAATTACCATTTCCCTCAGTTTGTGCAGATCCTTGCTTGAATTTTTTTTCTCACACTGGACGGAGTAGCAGGGAAGTTTCAGTTTTTTTATCCTAATTTTTGTATCTGGTGCTTGTTTGTTTGTGATCCTACGCTTGACAAAGGCCAGTTGGCCAAAAATTTGCGCCAGTTCTTGTATTAAATACGAGTGTCTTATTCTTTTTTTTTTCGGTGTGTGTGTGTGTGTGTGTGTGTGTGTGTGTGTGTGTGTGTGTGTGTGTGTGTGTGTGTGTGTGTGTGTGTGTTTTCGTTTTTTTGTTTTTTGTTTTTGGTTTGTATTGTAAGGTAGTTTGCGTTGATGGCATGTGTATGTCTGGTGCTTGAGTGCGCTTTGATTTGAATTGTCCAGATTTGGCGCCATGTAAATACTGTAATTGTTCATTATTTAATATTTCCCTATCATTCGGTATTACTGATTTTCTTTGTTATCGTTCAGAAATGAACAATATATTTTTGTACCATGCAACAGGTGATGGTGGACCTGATTGTACAACTACAGTGGAATTACGTGGCTGTGATCTACGTGGACGATGACTACGGGAGATCAGGAGCTACAGAGTTACAGAGTCTGCTTCAAAAGGAATCAGGTGTGTGTACCTGTCTTCGTCAGTCTCCCTCTCGACACCGGTTCTTCAGAGTTTAACACGAAGACGAGAGACATCACCAGACAGGTAATAACCATACAAAAACAACAACAATAACGACAACAATAACAACAACAACAACAACAATAACAACATAAACAACATCACCAATAACAATAATAAAAACAAAAACAGGAAGAAGAATGATGAGAAGAAGAAGAAGAAGAGAAAGCACAATGAAAACAACAACACTGATGATAAAAATGATAATAATGATGATAATGATAATATAGCGATGATAATAACGATAATAATAATGATAATACAAAAAAGTGATACTAAGATTAGTAGTAATTATAATGATAATAACGATGACTGTGACGAGGTGATGATGATGATAAGGATGATATTAACAACTACAACAAAAACAATAATACTAATGATAATACTAATGAAAACAATAATAACAATAAAACAAATAAAAAAAATATAAAAAAATAATACAAATGATGACGACGACGATGATGATTGTGATGATGATAATAAATATGTAGGTAAATAAATAAATAAATAGTAATCAATAAATCAATCATCAATCAATCAATCAATAAATCAATCAATAAATCAATCAATCAATCATCAATCATCACAACCAATCAATCAATCAACCAATCAATCAATAAACAAATAAAAGATGAATCTCTCTTACACAAACTCTAAACTCATGATAATAATAGTCTTTCGAACTCTTCTAAAAGATGTTTTGACACAAAATATTACAGTAGAAAACAACACACAAACTGACGTGAAGCCTGCACACATGCTTTTAAACTGACATGGTTGCCATATTTACCATCAATAACAACCGAATTCGAATACAGTTTACCACTTTGTGTAGACGTGTTGTCGATGTACGAAATAAAACTCAAAAAGTCTGACTTTTGAAGAATCTGCATGTGTACGTGAATGGTGTCGAGTTCGTAATCGTCATTATCACTACGATCATCGTCATCATTATCATCATGGCCATCATCATCATGAATATTTACCATGACCTTCATTACCATCATGATCATCATCTTCCTTATCATCACCACCATTGCCACCACCACCACCATCACCACCACCACCACCGCTATCATCATCGTCGTCATCATATTCATCATCATCATCGTCGTCGTCGTCTATCTTTCCCAAGCTTTTCAGTATTCAAGTCTTACTTCGATGGAAGAATGGTAAAACGACTGCTCATCTCCCTGATCAACCAATCAATCAATCAGTCAGTCAATCAATCAGTCAGTCAATCAGCCAGTCAGTCAGCCAGTCAATCAGTCACAGCCAGTCAATCAGTCAGCCAGTCATCAGTCAGCCAGTCAGTCAGTCAGCCAGTCAGTCAGTCAGCCAGTCAGTCAGTCAGTCAGTCAGCTCAGTCAGTCAGTCAGTCAGTCAGTCAATCAGTCAGTCTCAAGTCAATCAGTCAGTCAATCTCAGTCATCATACCAGTCAATTAGTCAGTCAGTCATCAGCCAGTCAGTCAGCCAGTCAATTAGTCAGTCAGTCAGTCCAATCAGTCAGCCAGTCAATCAATCAGTCAGTCAGTCAGCCATCAGTCAGCAAGTCAATCAGTCAATCAGTCAGTGAGCCAGTCAGTCAGCCAGTCAGTCAGTCAGCCAGTCACTCACTCAGCCAGTCACTCACTCGCCAGTCAGTCACTCACTCACTCAGTCACTCACTCACTCAGCCACTCACTCACTCAGCCACTCACTCATTCACTCAGTCACTCACTCACTCACTCACTCACTCACTCACTCAGCTCACTCACTCCCAGTCACTCACTCACTCAGTCATCAGTCACTCACTCAGTCACTCACTCACTCAGTCACATCACTCACTCAGTCACTCACTCAACTCCACACCACTCACTCACTCACCACTCACCCAACCAACCAACCAACCCAACCAACCAACCGAGTCGATCATTATCATTATGACAGTTATTACTGTTCTCATTGCAGAAGTCTTTTCGTGTCTTTGCTGGTGGTAGTGGTGGTGGTGATGGTGCCATCATCATCGTCATCGTCATCGTCGTCGTCGTCATCGTCATCACCACCACCACCATCACCACACCATCCACCACCACCACCACCACCACACCCCACCACCAGCATTCCGATACACTGGTGGTGGTGATGGTGCCATCATTATCGTCCTCGTCCTCGTCCTCGTCATCGTCGTCGTCATCATCATCATCATCATCATCATCATCATCATCATCATCAACATCAACGTCATCACCACCACCTCCACCTCCACCTCCACCACCACCACCATCACCACCACCACCGTCAGTATTCCGATCCTCACTCTTATGCTTCCCTGTCCAGATCACAGAGAACGGTCTGATCCTGGGAATGGTCATCCTGGGTGGACAGGCCACCACGCAGCAGCTGCTCCTAGTTCTTCAGAACCGGGCCAAGTTCGTGCAGCTCATCTTCAGCGAAGCGGTAGGACTCCGCACGAGCACGTTTCTCTCCCTGGACACACGGATGGTATCCACAGGATCTTTGCTCACCGCCCCTCCCATCATAAATCTGCCAGAGTTTGTGCCGGTGTGGAACAAACTTTGGGAAAACCGAACGCACTTCGAAGCCATCGCAGCGAAAAATGCATGGTTTAAGGGATACTATACTCAGATCACGAAGTGCGAATTTGAGGATCAGAACTGTTGGGGGGAAAAGTCGTCCGCCAGAAACGAGCAGACGGTCTCCGAAGATGAGAATACGGAGAATACATTCAGCTTTTATTTAGGTTATCAGGTCAAGGCCGCAGCGGTGATGACGTCACTGTTGAAGCGTCTCCATGACAACCATTGTGGGACCGCTCTGTATGGGTTATGTCCTCCGTTGAGGACAGCAATCTCGGAACGTAAACCTGTTCAAGATCTGCTTCTGGGGAGTACTTTCTCTTTCAGTGACTTTGTTTCAGTATCTGCCACGTTCGGTGACAACTTCGCCCTTGTTTCGACGTCACAGGTGAATTCATCAACGTGAATGGTGATGACTATTACCATGTGTATAATTTGCGCAAAACTGGCGAAGGGGAGGACTTCATTTTCAGCAGGTGTGTTGACGGTGCTCTCTCATTGTTTGTGTGTTCTCTGTCTCTGTGTCTCTGTCTGTCTGTGTTTCTGTGTGTCTGTCTGTGTGTCTGTGTGTCTGTCTCTCTCTCGCTGTGTGTGTGTGTGTGTGTGTGTGTGTGTGTGTGTGTGTGTGCGCGCGCGTGCGTGCTTGTGTGTGTGTGTGTTCAATTCACACAACACAACACGACATGACATGACACGACACGGCACAACACATACAATACAGAATTACACATCACGACACGATACGACACAAGACAAGACAACACAAGACATCACAAGACAACACAAGAATCACAACACCAAATAACACAGACAAAACAAGACGAGACAAGACAAGACACGACAAGGCAACACAAAATAACCCAACCCAACAGAACACAACGCAACACAATCTAACAACACAACAAAACACAACACGACATTACGCAACATAATACAACACAACACAACTCAACACAACACAACCCGACACGACATGACACAACCCGACACGATACAAATCAATATTGATCTCTTTTTTTTCCCCCCCCAACAGGTAGGAACCTTTTCATCAGGCAACCTGACCATCAACAAAACCAACACACAATTCTACGACGAAACCGGATCCCCGCTCACGTGGGAGCAACTTCCACCTGCGCAGTGCGAAAACGATCAGGACTGTCTGAGGTGTGAACGTGACGTCACCGATGACATCATCTTCATCGAGGGCGATTTCTTATTATGTGGCGATTTTACCCGTGTACGCTAAAAATACCGAGGACCTCTTGAAATGCGGCAAAATTAAGGGGCTGACGGGAGCTGATTTGGCCGAATCTGTCGTTTTCGCCTTAAAAAATGTCAACAACAGAAGCAACACGGAGTTTAGTGTGAGTATTTTTATGATTTTGTTTTGTTCTGTATTTATTTTTTATTTTTAGTCAGTTCCTTCATGATGTTGCTTATTTTGCTTTCGAGTTGATGATGATAATGATGATGATGATGATAATGATGATGATGATGATAATGATGATGATAATGATGTTTTGTGTGTGTGTTGTGTGTGTGTGTGGTGTTTGTGTGGGGTGTGTGTTCTCTCTCTCTCCCTTTGTCTGCGTGCGCGTGCGCGACTGAGTGCGTGTGTGTTTGTATGGTGTGTTTAAGTGTATGACGGAAAGGTGCTAGAAAACAAGATGTTCTCGGCTGTTTGTGGAAAGATCTTTGTCACATTTTGGGTCAAAACTATAAACCATTCGACAGTAGCGAGCACATACGTTTGGAAATTATGGCGCTAAGTGTAGACTCACACGGATCAAGAGAAAGGAAGAAAGAAAGAAGAAAAAACCAAAAAAACCCCAAAGAGAAATGGAGAGAAAGAAAGAAAGACAAACAAACAAACAAACAAACAAGCAAACAAAAGTGTCTAAAACCAGCACATTTGGACGAAGTTGTGTTAATAGCAGTTTTTCAGAAACTTTTGGAAAATAGCCAAATTTTGCTTTCGCTGTTGTGACGGTCAGCCATTGTCCTTGCTTCACGTCAAGACTTATTTTGATTGTACTCTTCGATGTCAGAAAGATCTTGAGAATTATAGAATCTCTTGGTTTCTTTTCTGTCATGTATTTTGTGTGAAAAGGAATATTGTCAGAATGGTTGACCATTAGAATGGCTTGACTATTTTGTCTTAACCTTCGGAATAAAGGTTCTCTTCTTCAAATCAGAAATTTGTTTAACGGCAAAAAGCGTTTCACAACGCACACATAATATCAGTTCACATATTCAGAAAGTACCACGTCTTTTTTTTTCTTTTTTCTGTCTCTCTCTGATCACATATGTACTGTGTGATTACGTGGGCTCGTTGGTTCTTTGATAGAGCCATGGACTCAAGATCTAATATCTGGAGTTCAATCCAAGCCCGCAACATTAAAAACTGGCTTGTTCGCCGCCTTTCGTAATGTTTCCGTCATTCTGGTGGTTTCGTCTTAGTGTTTCATCGTAGTGTTTCTTAGTGTTACTACCACTACCACTACTGCTACTACCGCCATCAGTAAGTAATTTTCTTTTATTTCACAGCATATTTTGCCCGGCAGAACTATAGGCTTAATCGGCATGACCT
Source organism: Monoplex corrugatus (assembly GCA_030674185.1). Lineage (NCBI taxonomy): Eukaryota > Metazoa > Mollusca > Gastropoda > Littorinimorpha > Ranellidae > Monoplex > Monoplex corrugatus. The sequence goes on from CM060314.1 coordinate 25,451,331, forward strand.
CGTGCGGGAGTCCCTTGTTGGTCAAGCAACGGCTGATGGACCTCTTTCTGGCCGCTTACCCCTGCCAGACACCGCCGACGGTCGCCGTCGCAGCAGCAGCGAGTTGTTACCGTCTGTGATGGGGCTGGTGGGCGCCTTCTACAGCTCCAACAGCATCGCTGCTTCTGAAGTGTTGTCCAATTTGAACAACCGTGCTTTGGTGCAGGTGAGTTTCTTAGTCTCCCTCTCTGTATGTTCTGTCTGTGTCTGTTTGGTCTGTCTGTCTGTTTTTTTGTGTCTGGTTGTTTCTCTCTCTGGCTCTGTCTGTGTCTGTTTCTGTCTGTCTCTGTCGCTCTCTCTCCGTCTCTCTGTCGCTCTCTCTCCATCTCTCTGTCGCTCTCTCTCTCTTCCTTTCTTTCTGTGTCTCTGTCTCTCTCTGCTTCTCTGTCAACTGTCTCTGTCTCTCTGTCTGTCTGTCTGCACCGTTAGAATATTTTTTTTAAAGAAATCTCCGTCTGTCTCTCTTTCTAAAATCGTTTGTGCTCGCCGCTCGCCCTTCTAGGGGTAGATGCATATGGAGGACCATGATCGCCAACGTCATGCGGCAGGGCACATGATCATGATGATGATGACTTAACAGTTTGAGTTTCTGGTGTACTGTTATTATTATTGTTATTGTTGTTGTGTTATTGTTATTGTTAATTATTTATTGTGTTGTTGTGTTATTGTATGTGTTATTGTTATTGTTGTTGATGTTATTGTTTTGTTATTATCGTCAACACAACACTCTGCAACTGGGTCATTCTCTGTATCAGGTGAGTGCAGCCTCCACATCCCCACGCTGAAAGGACAGGATCTCACCCACACTTCATGCGCCTGTCCCCGCTGACGATAACAGGCCCAGGTAAGTCCCACTCGTGTTACCACGCATACCAACGCCATGTACACACACACACGCGACACATTCACATCACCGCCCGAAGGCAGGGGGGGGGGGGTTAGTCCTGTGGTTAACACATCAATTTTCATCGAAGCTCTGGAGTTTCTTACCTCTGTTCTACGCACCGGAGTTCCCTTCCTCTGTTACACCCCTGAATTCACCTCCCCCCAGTCCCCGCATTCCCTCCATTTGTCCACCGCCCCGGAATTCCTTCATTTTCCCCCACCCAGAATTCCCTCCCTCTGCCCCCCCCCCCCCCCCCCCCGACACACCTGAATTGCTCTCTCACTGTTCCCCACGGAGTTGAGTCCCTTCCTCTGCCCCCACCTCTGAATTTCCTCACTGGCCCCGCCCCATCCCGAGTTCCCGCCCTCTGTTTCCCTCTATCCAGAGTTCCCTCCCTCTGTTTCCCCCAACCTGGAATTCCCTCCCTCTGTCCTCTCCTCCCCTCCCCCCGAGTGTCCTTCCTCTTTTCCCCAAGTTCCCTCCCTCTCTTCCCCCCAAGTTCCCTCCCTCTCTTCCCCACACCCCCTTGGAGTTCTCTCCTTTTGTTCTCCATTCTTCCATCTGGGGTTCCTTCCCTCTCTTCTTCCCCTCTCCGGAGTTCCCTCCCTCTGTTCTACCGCCCTCTGGAGTTCCCTCCCTCTATTCTACCCCCATCCGCACTTCCCTCCCTCTGTCCTCCCCCCACCCGGAATTCCCTCCCTCTGTTCACCCCACCCAGAGTTCCCTCCATCCGTTTCCACCCACCAGAGTTCCTTTCAACTGTTTCCCCCATCCAAAGTTCCCTCCCTCTGTTCTCCACCCCCATGTGGAGTTCCCTCCCTCCCTCTGTGCTTCACCCCCCACCCCCACTATTAAGAGTTCCCTCCCTCTGTTCTCAACCCCCCACCCATCTGGAGTTCCCTCCCTGTGTTCTTCATTCCCTCCCCCATCCAAAGTTCCCTCCCTCTGTCCCCCCCCCCCAACCTGGAGTTCCCTGCCTCTGTTACCCTCCCCCTGAGTGTCCTCTCTCTGTTCACCCCCACTAGTTCCCTCTCCCTTTGTTCTCTGCACCCCCAGTCCCCGAGTTCACTCACTTTGTTCCCAGTCCTCCCTTCGGAGTTCTCTCCCTCCATTCTTCCCCACTCCGGAGTTCCCTCCCTCTGTTCTACCTTCCTGGAGTTCCTTCCATTTGTTCTATCCCCTCTGAAGTTCCTGGCCTCTCTCCCACGCATTCCCCCGCATCCCCCATGGAGTTCCCTCCTTCTATTCACCATTCTTCCATCTGGAGTTCCCTCCCTCTATTCTCCCCCCCCCCCCCCTTGGTGTTCAGGCTCTCCGTTTTAACTCCCTGGAGTTCTCTACCTCTGTTCTAACCCCATGGAGATCCCTCCCTCTGTTCCCCACCAACCTAGAGTTCCCTCCCTCTGTTCTACCACCCTCAGGAGTTCCCTCCCTCTGTTCTACCACCCTCTGGAGTTCCCTCCCTCTATGCCTACCCCAGTCCCAGGAGATCCAAAGTTCCCTCCCTCTGATCTCCCAACCCCATCTGAAGTTCCCTCCCCCTATCCGGAGTTCCTACCTTCATTTGTCCCATTCCCCTCCCCTACCCCCACGTCCGGAGTTCTCTCCCTTCTCCCGCCCCCTCACCCCCGTCCTGAGTTTTCTCCCTCTCTTCTCCCCCCCCCCCCTATCCGTAGTTCCCTCCCTCTGTTCTCCCGTTCCCTATACCCCACGTTCTGAGTTCCATCCCTCTCTTCTCCGCTCCCCTCCCCCCCCTCGGAATTCCTCCTCTCTTTACCCCTCCCATCCACGTTTCTCCTCTCTTCTCCCTCCATCTGAGTTATCCGTTTCCTCCCCCCCTCGATTTCACTTCCTTGTTCCCATAGGTTATCCTTCCACCTCCCCAATCACCCGTTTCTCTTCAGTTGAGTTCCCCCCACCCGTTAATTCCTCTGTTTCCCCCAATATGAGTCTCCGTTATTCCCATTTCCCTTGTAGTTTCTCTACCCCCCGCTGGAGTTGTCCTTTTCTCTCCGTCCCGTCAGAGTTCACGTCACCCGTGTCCGTTTGTGCCTGCCCCTTCCTGGAGGATGTTCCTTCGTCTTTTCACCACTTCATCAGTTCTCCTCTCTTCTCCAGTTTTCCGTCTCGTTTTCCCCGAGTTTTCCTCCCTGAGTTCCTTCTGGTTTGCCCACGTGTCCCGACTTTCCCATCGTTCCTCTACCTCCACATCAGAGTTCCTTTCCCCGTCGTTCCTTCTTCCCCTCGTCGCTCCTTCCTCAACACGTTGTTCTTTCTCTCCGTCCTATCAGTTCTCTCGTCAGTCGTTCTCTCTCTCGTCTCAATGTTGTTCCGTCTCGCGTTCTTCCTCTCTCCGTCAAGTTCTTTTCGTCGTTCTCGTTGTTGTTGTTCTCGTTTGTGTTCTCGTGCGTCTGCTACTCGTTGATGTTTCGTTGTCATCGTCTGTTCTTCTCATTCGTCGTGTTGTTCTCGTTGTGTTCTTCTCGTTGTTCGTCGTTGTTTTCTCGTTCCGTTGTCGTTGTTGTTCTTGTCGTGTTGTTCTCTAGTCTCGTTTGTTTTCTCGTAGTCGTCGTTTTCTCTCTCTCGTTCGTCTCGTGTTGTTCTTCTCGTTCGTCGTCTTTGTTCCTCTTGTCGTCGTTGTCTCTGTCGTGTTTTGTCGTTCGTAGTTGTCTTTTGTCTCCTGTCGCCGATGTTGTCTTTCGTTGTCGTTGTTTTCGTTCGTTGTGTCGTTGTTTGTGTTCTCTCGTTTCTCGCGTTGTTCTCATTGTGTTGTTCTGTCGTTGTCGTCGTTCTCGTGGGTTCTTCTCGTTGTCGTAGTTGTTCTTCTCGGTTGTTCGTTCCGGTTGTTGTTTCTCGTTGTCGTAGTTGTTCTCTCGTTGTCGTAATGTATTGTGTCTTGTTCTTCCTTGTCGTCGTTCATCTTCTCGTCGTTAGTTTTTCTCGTTGTAGTTGTTCTCGTTGTTGTTCTCGTTCGTCGTTGTTCTTCTCGTTGTCGTCCGTTATTCTCGTTGTCTTGTTTATCGCGATCGTTATTTTCTCGTTGTCTCGTTGTCGTTCTCGTGTTGTTGTTTCGTCGTCGATTGTTCTTCCTCGTCTCGATCGTTTTCTTCTCGTGTCGTAGTTGTGTTGTCGTCGTTTTCTTCTCGTCGTCGTAGTTTGTTGTCGTCGTTTTCTTCTCGTTGTCTAGTTTGTAATTGTCGTCGTTTTTTCTCGTTGTCGTAGTTTGTTGTCGTGTTATTCTTCTCGTTGTCGTGTTGTGTTGTCTCGTTATTCTTCTCGTTGTCGTATTTGTAGTTGTCTCGTATTCTTCTCGTGTCGTAGTTGTGGTTTCGTCGTTGTTCTCGGGTTGTTGTTGTTCTTTCGTTGTAGCATTTGTCGATTTACTCCTCTCGTTGTCGTTTGTCCGTCTCGTTGCGCAGTTGTTCCTCTCGTAGTTGTTTTTGTCCTCGTTGTCGCCGATGTTTTGTTCTCTATCGTCGTTGTTCTGTGTGTTCTTTTCTTTCGTCGTTCTCTCAACGTCGTTCTTTTCGTCGTCATCGTTGATGTTCTCGTCGTCTTCTTCTTCTTGTCGTCGTCATTGTTGTTGTTCTCGTCGTCATCGTTGTTGTTCTCGTCGCCGTCATGTTCTTTCGTTGTTCTCGTTTCTTTTGGTTGTTGTTCTCGTTGTCGTGGTTGCTCTCGTTGATGTTCTTCTCGTTGTCATCGTTGTTCTTGTTGTTGTTCTCGTTGTTCTTCTCGTTTGTTTGTCTCGTTGTCTTGTTATGTTCTCGTTTGTTCTCGTAGTCTTTTCTTCTGTGTCGTGGTTGTTTTGTGTCTCGTTTTTTTTTGTTGTTGTTCTTCTCGTTGTCGCGTCGCTGTTCTGTTGTCGTCGTTTTCTCTGTGTCGCGTGTTCTCGTTGTCGTTCTTCTTCGTTGTTTGTTATGTGTCGGTTTCTTGTTGTTCTCGTTGTTTTTTCGTTTTCTCGTTTGTTTGTTTGTTGTCTGTTGTTTTCTCGTTGTCGTGTTTCGTTGTCGTTCTTTTTCTTCCTTGTTGTTTTCTTCTGTCGTGTTTTCTTCGTCGTTTGTCTGTTCGTTGTTTCTGTCGTTGTTCTCTGTCTCGTTTTTTCGTCGTCGTCATTGTTGTTCTCGTCGTTGTTGTTGTTGTCTCTTTCTTCTGTCGTCGTGTTCTCGTGTCGTCGTCGTTTCTTTCTCGTCGTCTGTGTCGTTCTCGTTGTCGTTCTGTTTCGTTTCGTGTCTCTGTCGTTTTTCCTTGTCTTGTTGTTTCGTCGTGTTCTCTTCGTTTGTTCTCGTGGTCTGATGTTGTTCTTTTCGTCGTTTTGTTTGTGCTTTCTTTCGTTCGTCCGTATTTTTCTTTTTGTCGTCGTATTGTTTGTTCTCTCGTTGTTCGTTGTTGTCTTTCGTTGTTGTCGTCGTTGTTTCGTTGTCTTCGTTGTGTGTCTGTTTTTCTGTCTCTCGTTGTGTTCGTTCGTTCTTCTTCGTTGTCGTTTTCGTTCGTCTTCTCGTTGTTCTCGTTGTTGTTCTCGTTGTCGTGTCTTGTTGTTCGTTGTTTGTTTCGTGTCGTGTTGTTCTCTGTTGTGCGTGTTTGTGTCGTTTCTTGTGTCGTTTTGTTGTTGTTCTCGTTTGTCGTTGTTGTTCTCGTTGTCGTGTTGTTGTTCTTCGTTGTCTTTCTTCGGTTGTCATTGTTGTTCTCTTGGTCGTTGTTCCGTTGTGTTTTCTCGTTGTGTCTTGTTTCTTGTTGTTCTTTTGTCATTGTTGTTTCTTTTTCGTTGTTCGTTGTGTTGTCGTCTTCGTTGTCCGTTTGTCTTGTTTCGTTTGTTGTTCTGTCTTGTTGTCTTTGTTTTCTCTCGTTGTCGTCGTTTGTTTCTCGTTGTTTGTTTCTCGTTGTCGTCGTTGTTCGTTGTTTCGTTGTTTTCGTTGTCGTTGTTCTGTGTCGTGTCGTTGTTTCTGTTGTTGTTGTTCTCGTTGTCGTCGTTGTGTTCTTCGTTGTTGGTGTTGTGTGTCGTTGTTCTTTCGTCGTTCTTCTCGTTGTTGTTCTGTATGTGTTCTTCGTTGCTCGTGTTGTTCGTTGTTTGTTCTCGTTTGTTCCTTGTCGTCGTTGTTCTCGTTGTCGTCGTTGTTCTCGTTGTCGTGTTGTATCTGTTTTCCGTTGTCAGTTTTCTACTCGTTGTCGACGTGTTCTTCGTTGTCTTTCGTTGTCGTGTTTTTTTTGTTTCGTTTGTCATTTTTGTCGTTGTCGTTGTTTTTCGCTTGTCGTCTTTCGTTGCGTCGTTGTTCTCGTTGTTGTCTGTCGTCGTTGTTCTTCTGCTGTCATCGTTGTTCTTCGTTGTTGTTCTTCGTCGTTCGTTGTAGTGTGTTCTTCTCTTGTATTGTAGTAGTTGTTCTCGTTGTCGTAGTTGTTCTTTGGTTGTCATAGTTTGTTCTTCTCTTATCGTCGTTCTTTCGTGTTGTCGTATTGTGTGAGTTCTCGTTTGTTCGTTGTTGTTCTTTTGGTTCTCGTCGTTTTGTTCCGTTGTCGTCGTCTTGTGCTTCTCGTTGTAGCTGTCGTTGTTCTTCGCTGTCGTCGTTGTTCTTCCGTTATCGTAGTTGTCATCCTTGTTGTTCTCTCGTTGTCATTTTTCTCGTCGTTGTCGTTTTCTCGTTGTCTATTGTTCTTCTCGTTGTCATCGTTCTTCTCGTTGTCGTCCTTGTTGGTCTCGTTCTCATTGTTGTTGCTTCTCGTTGTTGTTCTCGTCGTTGTTCTCGTCGTTGTTTGTTCTCGGTCGTTGTTTGTTGTTCTCGTCGTTGTTCTTGTCGTGTTGTTCTCTGTTGTCGTGTTTTCGTTTGTCTTCGTCGTTGTTTCGTTCGTTGTTCTCGTTTTTTGTTCTCGGTTTTGTTCTTGTCGTTGTCGTCGTTGTTGTTTCTCGTTGTCGTCGTTGTTGTTGTCTTCTCGTTGTCATCGTTGTTCTTTCTTCCGTTGTTTTTGTTTCTCGTTGTCGTTTTCTCGTTCTTCTCGTTGACGTTGTTGTTTCTTCTCGTTGTCGTCGTTGTTCTCTTTGTCGTCGTTGTTCTCTCGTTGTCGTCCTTGTTATTGTTCTCGTGTTGTTCTCTGTTGTTATTGTTCTCGTTGATGTTCTCTTTGTTGTTCTCGTTTGTTTCCTTTCGTTTTTGTTTGTTCTCTGTTGTTATTGTCTCGTTTGTTCTCGTTGTTGTTCTCGTTTGTTTTTAGTTCTCGTTTGTTTTTCGTTTAGTTTCTCGCTGTTGTTCTCGTTGTTCTCGTTGTTGTTCTCATTGTTTATGTTCTCGTTTTATTGTTCTCGTTATTGTTCTGTTTTCTTGCTGTTGTCGTAGTTGTTTTTGTTGTTCTCGTTTTTTATTTCGTTGTTGTTTCTTCTCGTTGTCGTCTTGTTGTTCTCGTTGTCGTCGTTTGTTCTCGTTGTCGTCGTTGTCTCTTTTCTCGTTGTCGTTCTTCTCGTTGTCGTTGTTCTCATTGTTATTGTTCTCTTGTTTTTCTTGTTGTTGTCCTCGTTGTTGTGTTTCTTTCTGTTTTCTCGATTTTTGTTATTGTTTTTGTTTCTCGTTGCTCGTTTTTGTTGTTCTCGCTGTCGTCGGTGTTCTTTCTTCTGTCGTTCGTTGTCTTGTCCTCGTTGTTGTTCTCTTCTCTGCTTCTGTTGTTGTTTCTTCTCTCGCGTTGTCGTCGTTTGTTTCTGTCGTTGTTCTCGTTGTTCTTCTCGTCGTCGTCATTGCTTGTTCTCGTCGTCGTGTTGTTCTTCTCGTCGTCGTCGTCGTTCTTCTCTTGTGTCGTTTTTCTTCGTCGTTGTTCGTCTTCGTTCTTCTCGTTGTGTCGCGTTTTCTTCTGTTGTGTTGTTGCTCTCGTTGTCCGTCATTGTTCTCGTTGTTCGTGTCTTCGTTGTCGTCGTGTCGTTGTTCTTTCTTGTTGTCGGTCATTGTTCTCGTTGTTTGTTGGTCTCGTTGTCGTAGTTTCTCGTTAGTTGTGGTCGTTGTTGTTCTCGTTGTGGTCGTTGTTCTTTTCGTTGTCGTTTCGTTGTCTGTTCTTCGTTCGTTGTTTTCTTCGCTTGTTTTCTTGTCGTGTGTTGTTCTTGTTGTGTGTCGTTGTTCTTGTTGTCGTTGTTGTTCTTGTTGTCGTTGTTGTTTCTTGTTGTCGTTGTTGTTCTTCGTTGTCGTTGTTGTTCTTGTTGTCGTTGTTGTTCTTGTTCGTCGTTGTTGTTCCTTGTTCGTTGTCGTTGTTTCTCTTTTTGTCGTTGTTGTTCTGTTGTCTGTTGTTCTTGTGTCTCGTTGTTCTTGTTGTCGTTGTTGTTCTTGTTGTCGTTGTTGTTGTCTTGTTGTGTTTGTTGTCTCTTTTGCGTTGTTGTTCTTTGTTGTTTGTTCTTGTTGTCGTTGTTGTTCTTGTTGTCGTTGTTGTTCTTGTTGTCGTTGTTGTTCTTGTTGTCGTTGTTGTTTCTCGTTGTTTTGTCGTTTGTTGTTCTTCTTGTTGTCGTTGTTGTTCTTGTTGTCGTTGTTGTTCTTGTTGTTGTTTTCGTTGTTGTTTGTTGTCGTTGTTTCTTTTCTTGTTTTCGTTGTTGTTCTTTGTTTTTGTCGTTGTTGTTCTTGTTGTTCGTTGTTTCTCGTTGTCGTTGTTGTTCTCTGTTGTCGTTGTTGTTCTTGTTGTCGTGTTGTTGTTTTGTTGTTGTTGTTGTTGTCGTTTGTTGTCTGTTTGTTGTCGTTGTTGTTTCTTGTTGTCGTTGTTGTTCTTGTTGTCGTTTTGTTTTGTTGTCGTTGTTGTTTCTTGTTGTCGTTTGTCTTTTGTTGTCGTTGTTTCTTGTTGTCGTTGTTGTTCTGTTTCGTTGTTTTGTTCTTGTTGTCGTTGTTGTTCTTGTTGTCGTTTTTTCTTGTTGTCGTTGTTTGGTCTTGTTTGTGTTGTTTTTTGTCTTGTTGTCGTTGTTTGTCGTTGTCTGTTGTTCTTGTTGTCTGTCTGTTTGTTGTTCTTGTTGTCGTTTTGTTTGTTTCGTTGTTGTTCTTGTTGTCGTTGTCTTGTTTCTTGTTGTCGTTGTTTTCTGTTGTTCGTTGTTCTTTTCGTCTTGTTGTTCGTTGTTGTTTGTTGTCGTTGTTGTTCTTGTTGTCTGTTGTTGTGTTTCTTGTTGTCGTTCTTCTCGTTGTCGTCGTTGTTCTTGTTGTCGTTGTGTTCTTGTGTCGTTGTTCTTGTTGTCGTTGTTGTTCTTGTTGTCGTGTTGTTCTTGTTGTCGTTGTTGTTCTTGTTGTCGTTGTTGTTCTTCGTTGTCTTTGTTCTTTGTCGTTGTTGTTCTTGTTGTCGTTGTTGTTCTTGTTGTCGTTGTTTCTTGTTGTCGTTGTTCTTGTTGTCGTTGTGTTCTTGTTGTCGTTGTTTCTTGTTGTCGTTGTTGTTCTTGCTTGTCGTTGTTGTTCTTGTTGTCGTTGTTGTTCTTGCTGTCGTTGTTGTTCTTGTTGTCGTTGTTGTTCTTGTTGTCGTTTGTTCTTGTTGTCGTTGTTGTCTTCTGTTGTCGTTGTTGTTCTTGTTTCGTTGTTGTTCTTGTTGTCGTTGTTGTCTTGTTGTCGTTGTTGTTCTTCTCGTTGTCGTGTTGTCTTGTTGTCTTGTTGTCGTTGTTGTTCTTGTTGTCTCGTTGTTCTCGTTGTTGTTCTTGTTGTCGTTGTTGTTCTTCTGTTGTTTGTTCTTGTTGTCGTTGTGTTCTTGTTGTCGTTGTTGTTCTGTTGTCTTGTGTCGTCGTTGTTCTTCTCGTTGTTGTTTGTTGTCGTTGTTGTCTGTTGTCGTTGTTGTTCTTCTCGTTTCGTTTGTAGTTGTCGCTCTTCTCGTTGTCACAGTTGTTCTTCGTTGTCGTAGTTTGTTCTTCTAGTGTAGTTTGTTCTCGTTGTCGTCGTTGTTATTCTCGTTGTCGTCGTTTGCGTTGTCGTCGTTATTCTTCTCGTTGTCGTTCTTCTCGTTGTCGTCGTTTCTCGTTGTCGTTGTTCTTCTCGTTGTCGTTGTTCTCGTTGATGTTCTCTGTTGTTCTCGTTGTTCCTTTCGTTTTTGTTGTTCTCGTTGTTGTTCTCGTTGTTCTTGTAGTTCTCGTTGTTAATGTTCTCGTTATCTATTGTTCTCGTTATTGTTCATGTTTTCTTGCTGTTGTCCTCGTTGTTTTTGTTGTTTTCGTTGTTCTCATTGTTGTTTTCGTTGTTCTCGTTCTTTTCTCGTCGTTGTTATTCTCGTTGTCGTCGTCGTTGTTCTTGTTATTGTCGTTCTTCTCGTTGTCGTCGTTGTCCTCGTAGTTGTCGTCGTTGTTCTTCTCGGTGTAGTTGTTGCTCTTCTCGTTGTCGTCCTTGTTGCTCTTCACGTTGTCGTCCTTGTTGCTCTTCTCGTTGTCGTCCTTGTTGTTCTCGTTGTCGTCCTTGTTCTCGTTGTTCTCATTGTTGTTCTCATTGTTGTTGTTCTCGTTGTTGTTGTTGTTCTCGTTGTTCTCGTTTTGCTGTCGTTCTCGTTGTCGTCGTTGTTCTCGTTGTTGTCGTTTTTCTCGTTGTCGTCTTTGTTCTTCTCGTTGTCATTGTTCTTCCAGTTGTCGTCGTTGTTCTTCTCGTTGTAGTCATTGTTCTTGTTGTGCGTCGTTCTCGTTGTCGTCGTTACTGTTCTTGTTGTCGTCGTTCTTCTCGTTGTTCTCGTTGTTGTTGTTCTCGTCGTTGTTCTTTGTTCTCGGAGTCGTTTTCGTTGTTCTCGTTATTGTTCTCGTTGATGCTCTTGTTGTTGCTTTTGTTGTTTTCGTTTTTGTTGTCCTCGTTGTTGTTGTTCTCGCTGTTGTCATTGTTCTCGCTGTTGTTGTTGTTCTCGCTGTTGTTGTTCTCGTTATTGTTCTTGTTTTCTTGTTGTTCTCATTGTTATTGTTCCCGTTGTTATTGTTCTTGTTTTCTTGTTGTTCTCATCGTTACTGTTCTCGTTGTTATTGTTCTTGCTTTCTTGTTGCTCTCGTTGTTGTTCTCATTGTTATTGTTCTCTTTGTTATTGTTGTTTTCTTGTTGTTCTCGTTATTGTTCTTGTTTTCTTGTTCTCGTTGTTATTGTTCTCATTGTTATTGTTCTCGTTGTTATTGTTCGTGTTTTCTTCTTGTTCTTGTTGTTTTCATTGTCATTGTTCTCGTTGTTATTGTTCTTGTTCTCATTTTTAGTGTTCTCGTTATTGTTCTTGTTTTCTTGTTGTTTTCGTTGTTGTTCTCATTGTTATTGTTCTCGTTATTGTTTTCCTGTTGTTCTTGTTGTTCTCATTGTTATTGTTCTCATTATTCTTGTTGTTGTTCTCATTGTTATTGTTCTCATTGTTATGTTCTCGTTTTCTGTTCTCATTGTTTTCTCGTTATTGTTCTCGTTGTTATTGTTCTCGTTGTTATTGTTCTCGTTTTCTGGTTTTCTCGTTGTTCTCATTGTTCTTGTTTTCGTTGCTGTTGTTCTCGTTGTTATTGTTCTTGTTTTCTTGTTGTTGTCCTCGTTGTCGTTCTCGTTGTTTGTGTTGTTCTCTTTGTTGTTCTCGTTGTTCTTGTTGTTGTTCTCGTTGTTATTATCGTTGTCGTCGTCGTTGTTCTTCTCGTTGTCGTTATTGTTCTTTTCGTTGTGGTTATTGCTCTTCTCAATGTCGTTACTGTTCTAGTTCTCGTTGTTCTTCTCGTTGTCGTTGTTCTCGTTGTCGTTGTTCTTTTCGTCGTTGTTGTTCTTGATGTTATTGTTCGAATTGTTTTCTTGTTGTCCTCGTTGTTGTTGTCCTCGTTGTTGTTGTCCTCGTTGTTGTTGTTCTCGTTGTTGTTCTCGTTGTTGTTGTTCTCGTTGTTGTTCACGTTGTTCTTGTTCACGTTGTTCTGCTTCTCATTGTTTCTGCTCTTGCTGTTCTCTTGGTTTGCTTGTTGCCACTGTTTCTGTTTCCATTTCTGTTTCTCCATGTTGTTCCTGTTCTGGCCGTTTTCAACTGCGTAATATAACAATCACGGATTTTCTTTATATTGCGTATTGGTCGCTTTTCTTCTTGTTTTGTGCGTTTCTCCACTTGTTTGCGTTTTTTTAAAGTTTGGTTTTCTGTTGTTTTGTTTTATAGTGCAAGCTTTGCGATTGTTCCTTTTCTTACTCAGTTTTATGCCGTATCTGTTGTTGTTCTTGTTGTGTTTTGTTGTTAGTTTTCCCTCTTCTTCTATTTTTCTTGTTGTCCTTGTTCTTGCCTTTCTTGTTCGTGTTCCCTCGTGTCTTTTTCATTTCCTCTTCTTCATCTTTTTGTTCCTTCTTTTTATTTTACATATTTTTGAAGTGTTTTATTTGCTTTTCTTGTTTTCTTGTTTGGTTTCTCCTTTGTTTTTTGTCTGGTTTCTATAACATATACAATGGAAGACTTACTTGGTTTTGATCTTCCTGCTGCTGCTGCTGCTTTTTACGATGCAGAGCGTACGCTACTATCCTGGCGTGGTGTGAGGTCATTACGGACAAACTGCAACAATGTGAGACCAAAATTGTATGTGCAAAGACTTACACAAAATACGTAAATAGACAAAAAGAAAAATCAAAAAGTCCAAATGATTTAACGTAAATGGATACAGACATATAAGATAGACAGTGGATGCATGCTTAGACATGTCGATAGACAGGGGCGGACAGATGGATGGAAGCACAAGATTCCACGACAAAAGAACTGCCTCTGGCAAAATCGTGTAGAAAAGTCGCTTTCGTAGGAAAACGAAAACACGCACACATCAGAAAAACAATAAAAACAATCAATTAGTCATACGCACTTAACATACAAACAAACCTATTAGTCTCTGAACGGTTGCACAGTCGCACGAATCTGGAACAGATTCAAAAGTAAATAGCAGATATAGTGTTCTGGAAACTTAAGCAGCATTTCAGGTCACTGCACTCAAATTAGGGACTATTTCCGTTTATGTTTAAAAATGAACTCCTCTTGGTTTGAAGGATGTACCATTTTGCGCTGTGTAACTAACATTTCACAACAGGAAAGAAAATCTCAGTTGGACAATTATTCTTCGCTTTGATCGAACAAACCAGACTGGATTGGATTGTATGGCATTGGGTTCATTGTTTTTGGACGTAACGCAGTTTTACCACGTGAAATGGGGGGGGGGGGGGGGGGGGGGGGGGTGACCATGGAAAAAGCACGTCGCCATCGTACGGCGCCACCCCTCTGTTATATCTATATGCATGTATTTTTGTTTACCTAAGGGTGTTTTCTTTTGCAAATACAGCATCTCCGTTTATTACAATCATTATTACTGTTTAAAGCCCAGCTGTCTGCGCAGACCTATATCAGGGCTACAACCATAGCAAAATGTACACATCTCGATGACCGACAAAAATGGAAAGGAAATTAAGTACAGATATCAATGCATTCGCATACTAATCTAAAGATATGCTCTCGGCATTGATCATTCCTTTCAATTTATCTCATGAGGTTATAAAAACAAAACCTGAACACAAACAAAGATCACTAACGACACTAAAACAAAAACATGGCCTAAATTACTGAACATTGCCTCTGCCTATCGCGTTCCCTTTGAGCCAAAAATGTAGTTAATACCTGCACCAACAACCAATATCAATAGAAATCATGACAGACTGCACAGAACACAAATAGATCAATAGACCAGCATAGCAAAATATGATAGGAAAAAATGATAGAAAAGGAACAAGGAAGAAACACAGAGAATGAGAGAAAAGAGGTAATTTCTAACACTGAATTTTCCGAGATGGGGGTGCCATCTGTACTAAAGATCGTCCGGCATCCACACCCCATCCCACACCCCTTTTCGGGTACAGCATTTGGGTTTAGTGTGTCAACTGAAAGACTGCATTCAGATCACCGTTCAAGGTGTTAGTGGAGGGAGGAGAAAAATCACCGTCCGATGGGAATATAACCCTCTCGCAACCCCTCCCACTTCTATCCATCCCATCCTACCCACTCCCAGTTTTCAGTTTTGATCTAGTTACTTACCGGGTCTTCATGAAGATCGGACGAGATGGACCAGGTCTTCATGAAGATCGGACGAGATGGACCAAACGGCGGGGAAAGGTGTAAATGATGCTTTGTAGTGTCGCGGGGCTTTTTGTCCACTGAAAACACCGTGAAGGAGGATCACAGTCTCTGTCACCTTTCTGTGGACACAGAAACTTTTATTAGAATGTACAACAATGATTATGATTCACAATATTCTGGTCATATATTTGTTGTGCCTTGGATTAAAAAGGCGCATTGTTCTGGATGAAAATACAAAAATATGGTTCACAATAATTTGGTCTTGTGCTTGTGCGTGGAATTAAAAAGGCGTATGGCACTTAAGTCTTATCTCATCTAAAGACTAGCAGTCAGACCACCACTCAAGAGTACGTAAGAAAGGGGACGGCAGACAAATACGATCAGTAATGGAATCTGGGTTTCTTGTATCCTAGGTTGATCAGATTTATTGTTATCATTTTATTTTAATTAATTTAAAGCCCAGCCGGCTGCGCACAGCCACAACAGGGCTACAACCGTTTCAAAACATTATACAAAACTTCAACATGAAAAAAAAAAGAAGAAATGTACACATAACGCATTCGCGCACATAATCTAAGGAGATGCCCCTGGTATTGACCACTCCGTCCAATTTCTCGCACAATGGGTTTAAAAATCATACATGAATACAAAACTAAACATAACTAAGGACACTAAAACATATATAAAACGGGCTTAAATTAAATTGCTACCGCATGTCATTTCCCTAGAGCCAAAAATGCACTTAATGCATGCACCCAATTATCAATCCTAAGAGAGAGTACGTAAGACTTTATCGAACACATACAGGTGAATGGACCAGCAAAGGCAGAAAAAGATAGGAAGAAATGACAAAGCAAAGTAACAAGGCAGAAACAGAGTGACAGAAAAGGACATTTCCAGCACAGAATTTCCAGAAGGTGGGGATATTATTTACACTGAAAGAATCTCCGGCATCCCCACGAGAGAGAGAGGGGTGATCAGCGTTATAAAGTTTGGAGTTTCAAGATGAATTCGTTGCACTCAGACAATTCCATATACGCTCCACCAGAATCTGGCAGCAATTACCTAATCCTATTTTTTGAACCTGCGCAAACCCCCTACGTGATGGTTAGTTCTTTAAACGGGGAGGAGGGAGGTTATTGTTATTGTTGTTGAAGGCCCAGCCGACTTCGTAGAGCCATATCAGGGCTATAACCGCTTCAAAACATACAAAACTTCAACAGGAAAAAAAAAAGGAAACGAAAATTAAGTACACATATTAATGTATTCGCGCACATAATCTAAGGACATGCCCCTGGCGTTGACCAATCCGTCCAATTTATCACACAGGGGATTTAAAAAACACGTGAGTACAAATGTAAGTATACCTAAGGACACAAAAACATAGAAAAGCAGACTTAAGTTACCGAAAATTGCTTCTGCATATCCCACCTCCCTAGAGCCAAAAATAAACTTAATAGATGAACCCAATCATCAATCCTAAGAAAAAGTACGCAAGACTTTATCAAACACATACACACATCCTCATACAACGTGGAATGGAAAGTATTTGGGCTTTTCCTGGAACAGAGATAAAGGAAAAGTGGAAAAAAAAAAGAAACAGACAACTGAAGAACAAGCAAGCTTGCCAAACCGTCTGTGTGTGTGTGTGTGTGTACTGTTTGTCGACTTCTATCCAGATATATCCAAGTTTGTCATGATATGTATATATGTGTGTCTCCTCTTTGCTGGTGGTGATGTTGTTGCTGTTGTTTTAACTGTTGTCGGCCATCATGCTGTGCTGATATGGGTGTGTATGTATGAATGTGTGTGTATATGTTCTGTGTGCGGGCATGTTGATATATGCATGTATTTACTGTTATTTGTTATTTTCATCTCTTACCTGTTTATTCATCTACATATTCCTTTATTTTGTATTTATTTATTCACCTACTTATTCACTTACTTGTTTGCTTGCTTGCTTACCTATTTACCTATCTATGACTAAGAAAATATTGGTTCACCTTGTTGATAGATGGCTGAGTGTCTGGGCATTGACTAGGGAGGGGGAGGGGGAGTTCTGTCATGTGAGACGAGCTTTTACAGAACAAACAGCTAGTTGGGTTGTGATTCAGACCTTTATTCATTTACTTTAAATGTATGTTCCTTTTAAGAAGGTAAGATACACACATACACATGTCATTTACATGTAACCAAGATTATTCCAGTGGTAGGCTGATAAAATACTAGTTTAAAATATAGACTAGGTAAAACAGTCTAGGTAGGGCCTCAGGACCTGGCCAGCTCATGGGTTTATGTGCATGCTTAAGGTCACGGTCACCATACACGTGGCGCCTGTGACTTAAGTGCATATGGAATTCGCTCCGAGCGCAGAGACGTCATCCTGAGAAACTGAAACTGAAACGAACACATACAGGCGAATGGACCATTACGGCAGAAAATGATAGGTCGAAATGACAGAGCATTGGAACAAGGCAGAAACAGTGACAGAAAAGAGGACATTTCTAGCACAAAATTTCTAGGTGGGGATAATATTTATACTGAAAGCCCCTGGCATCCCCACAGTGGGGACGGGGGAGGGGGGAGGGAGGAGGTAGGTAAGCCTTGAGAAACACTACACTGGTAAGTTAGCGCCATAAGAGTTACTGAAACATTAAGATGAGCAATGAACAGGCCAGTTTTTAAGTTGTCCACCAGGATTGTGAACTCGAGACACTAGATATTCTTGATCTTGATGTGTAGACGTCGGCAGAATCCAATTCTGGATATACGCGCCAACGGGGGAAAAACTGGGGGAGAGCACACAGGATTCCTAACTTTTAAAAAAAAGATTTTTTTTTTTTTTTTTTTTTTTTTTTTTTTTTGGGGGGGGGGGGGGACTGACCGTCGGCAGGCTTCACTTCAGCTTAAAGTTGGTATAATCAGCTGGCCTAGCCGATCCCCAGTACCATCTAGTATGGTCCTGGGGCCCCCTCCTCGTTCAGCAGACTGGTTTTGGGCTGCATCTGAGGCCAGACACAGCCATCCTGAACTGGTGTGCCGACGATAAGGTGATGATATCGTCTGGCAGACCATTCCACTCTGTTGTCGTTCGAGGGAAGAAAGAATATTGAGTCGACGGACCTATCAACAGAGCCAACAGCCTGTGTAAAAATCAGACATCAGGGTTATAACGTACTACGAAAGAAGATATATTTCTTTCAGGTTCAGGTTCATATTGCTTATCGCCCAGCCGACTACTAGAGCCATATCAGGGCTAACACCACGTTAAAAAACGACACCCAGGAAAAATAAAAAGACAACAGTTAAAAACTCATGCCCGCCATTAACCTTACAAGTCTAAAATACGTTTAATGAAAGATACTTACCCTATCCAAAGTTCACAGAACTGATGTATTAGCTGATTTGATTTCAACACTGGGCCTTTTCAACCGCCCGTTAACACTTCTAAATGGTCCAGTGAATAAATACAAAATTAATGAATGAATAGATAAGTAAGTAAATAACAACACTGGTTTCTTTTCACTGCCGGCGCTAGTCATGGCAGAGCTCAAATGTGACTGAAGTTTGAAGTCCAACAGCCCAGAAATTCAAACTCATGGATGATATGAATTCACGTGACGGACAGGCAATTCCGCGTGTAGATGTAGCACGATTGTGTGTGCGTGTGTGTATGTGTGTATGAGTGTGTGTGTGTGTGTGTGTGTGTGTGTGTGTGTGTGTGTGTGTGTGTGTGTGTGTGTGTGTGTGTGTGGAGGGAGGGCGTGTGTGGGCGTGTGTGTATGTATGTGTGTGTCTATGCCTGTGAATGACTGGGTGGGTGAATGTGTGCGTATGTGTGTGCGTATG
Organism: Monoplex corrugatus; assembly: GCA_030674185.1. Lineage (NCBI taxonomy): Eukaryota > Metazoa > Mollusca > Gastropoda > Littorinimorpha > Ranellidae > Monoplex > Monoplex corrugatus. Next base: position 25,469,104 of record CM060314.1, read on the forward strand.
TGTGTGTGCACGCGCGCGCGCGCGCGTGTGTGTGTGTTTGTGTTGAACGAAATGTGTGTCAGTATGTGTGTGGTGTGTGTGTGTGTGTGTGTGTGTGTGTGTGTGAGTGTGTGTGTGTGTAAGTGTGTGTGAGTGTGTATGTGTGTGTAGGTGTGTGAATGTGTATGAATGTGTATGTGTGAGAGTGTGTGAATGTGTGTGTGTGTGTATGTATGTGTGTGTACGTGTGTGTGTGTGAGCGCGTGTGTATGTGTATGCGTGCGTGTATGTGTGTGAGTGTGTGTGTATGTATGTATGTATGTGTGTGTGTGTGTGTGTGTGTGTGTGTGTGTGTATGTGTGTGTGTGTGTGTGTGTGTGTGTGTGTGTGTGTGTGTGTGGTGCGTGTATGTGTGTGTGTGTGAAAGGCGGACTTCTCTCCCCTGGGGAGATAGAGTCACTACTGTGGGGCGCCTCTTTTTGTTTCTCTCTCTGCCCCCCCCCCCCCCCTATATGCGTGTATTTCCGCTTACCAATGAAACTAGACATTCTTACAGAATTTTGAGAGGGACAATTCGTTTGTTTGCCGTAGGATCTTTAACGTGAGCTGAGTGCAGGTAACTGACATTTATCGTCTTATTTGTAAAAAAAAAATTAAATAGATAACATAAATAAATAAATAAATAAATAAATAAATAAACAAATATATAAAAAGCTCAGTTGTAAAAGCATTTTGCTCATAATGTAGGGGTGTGGGATTCAGCCCCGGGATATGTCACGTTTTTGTTTACTATTGCTTTTGTGCTGGCTGTCTTTTTTCTTTCCTTCTTTCTTTCCTTTTTTGAATTTTCAGTTATTCATTCATTCATTCATTCATTCATTCATTCATTCATTCATTCATTCATTCATTCATTCAATCATTCATTCATTCATTCATTCATTTATTTGTTTATTTATTTGTTCAGTTATTTATTTATTCATTCATTTCATTCATTCATTCATTCATTCATTTATTTATTTATTTATTTGTTCAGTTATTTATTTATTTATTTATTTATTTATTCTTGACAGAGCCACGGACCTGCAAATTGATATTTCGAGTTCAATCCCAGCTCGCAATAATGAAAAACACTGGTCTGTTTGCTGCCCAATTTGATAATGGTTCTATCATTCTGGTGTTGTCAGTTCAATGTTACATAGGCACCACTCCCCCCCCCTCCCAGTTTCAAGACCTTGCTAGCGCGTGGGGTTTCGTACAGACTCTATGAGCTGCCACATAATGTGCTGTCAGAGTTGGGTGGAGCGCATATGGAATTGTTTCGGGTGCGATGAAAGAGAACGAAAGAACGAGAGGCAGAATAAATGAATGAAAGACAGCAACAACAATAACGATGGTGATAATGATGAAGAAGATGATGATGACATTACTACTACTACTACTACTACTACACTGATGATGATGATGATGATGATAACAATGATAATACTAATGATGATGATGATGATGACATTTACTACTACTACCAGTACTACTACAACTGCTACTACTACTATCACTACTACACCTACTACTGATGATGATGATGATATATGATGATGATGATGATAATACTAATGATGATGATGATGGTGGTGATAATGATAAAAAGAACAATGACAATTACAACAACAACAACAACAACAACGATGATGATGGTGATGATGATAATAATACGCTCGTAGTAATAATAATAACAACAATAACAACAACAACAACAACAATAATAGTGATAATAATAATAATAATAATAAGAAGAAGAAGAAGAAGAAGAAGAAGGAAGAAGAAGAAGAACAACAATTACAACAACAACAACAACAATAATAATAATAATAATAATAATGGATGATGATGATGATGATGATGATGATGATGATGATGATGATGATGATGACGACGACGACGACGACGACAACAACAACAACAACAATGAAAACAATAATAATAATAACATTAATAATAAAAATCGCCATCATCATCGTCATCATCATCATGGTAATAACAATTGCGATAACAATGTTTTTTGGTCGTTTGATGCTCAGGTTTTGCTGGACATAGTCGAGAGTCTCGGAGCCAACTACTTCCAGGTGATGTACGACAAAAGCACAGCCTACGCCACAGGCCTCTTCCAAAAACTGCAAGAAGCTACCACCACCACCACTACCACCACCACCACCACCACCACCACCAAACACTATAACATCTGCATCGCCCAAAGCATCGAGACTGTACCAGAGAAGGACGTCAGTCAATACATGTACATCGTGGACAAGCTACGGGCCAAAAGTGCGGCTAAGGTCGTCATCGTCATTCTTCACTCCGAGGAGATTAACAAAATTATGGAAGCCATCTTGTCTGAGCTGCGCGACGACGGGTTTCTGTTTATTGCCAGCGAGTCCTGGGGCAGACGTCAGTATCTCATCCAAGGGAGATCACGCCTGGAAGGGTCGTTGGTGCTGACCCAGGAGATTGCCGCGGATCGATCCTTTGAGAAATATTTCCGAGAACTGGATCCCACACAGACGACTACCAATCCCTGGCTCAGCTATTTTTGGGAAGCTCGCTTCAACTGCTATTTAGACAAAAGCTTTGAAAGGAAATCCAAAACTGGGCCATGCCCGAGCGACATTGCCGAGATGTACGTCCAGGACACTCGCATCTCCTTCCACATACAAGCCGTCTACGCTCTGGTCAAAGGTTACCACGCGGCCTTGACCGAGCATTGCGGTGCCATGGCGACGCGCTCGTGCGAGACTTTGACGTCATCCAAGCTCGTGTCGGCTATGCGTGAGGTGGAGCTGGACCTGTACGGCAACGGAAATTACTCGCGTGTCTTTGACGAGAACGGAGATGGGCTGGTAGGGTTCACTGTGTTACAGATCTCTAGAAATCCCAGTTCATCGGAGGACGATGTAACTTATCGTGAGGTAAGTGTCTTGTCCAGTTAGCGGTAATATGTTTTGGGAAGTGTTTACTCGTTTGTGTGCATGGCTTTGTATATTATGTCCTTTTATGTTTTGCTCAAATTTGCCCAGTGTGTGCAGAAGAACATGCACCCACGCATCCAACAAATACTCAGAACGATAAATAAATAAATAGATAAATGAATAAATAAATAAATAGATAAATAAACAAAGAAGAAAAATATATTCACATTTATAACTTGTCATAACTTGTCTCAACGTGTGCCATTTGCTGTTATTTTATACGATGTTATTATTTTTTTTAACTGATTCCCATGACTTCAGTCCTCTTGCTAGTTAGCTCTAGCCCTTTATTTTGGCTCTTGTTTCTGTTATATTTGCAAGATGTTGTTATTTTTTTTTTCATTTTCTGCAATTAGAATGGCGTCATCTGCATAACGAAGTATTTTTATCAGTTTTTCTCCGACTTTTATCTTAGGGCATTCCTCTAGGTTTTTCATGATGGTTTCGCTTTAAAGCGAAAACAAAGCTGATGACAGAACACATCCTTGCTTAATCCGTCTTTCGATATTTTGGAAAGAGCTTATATCATTTTCTACTCTCATTGGAATGGATGGATTACACTGGATCAGATGGGACTAAATTGAATCTGGTTGGATTTGATTAGATTGGATTAGATCACCAGTCGCCGTGGTGTAGTAGTTAACATAACGGGCTACCGACTGGAAGGTTGTGGGTTCGAATCTCCATCAGCCCCTTCAAAAATCATTGTGCGATTTTTCGGCTCCAACCGACTTCTACCCAGAGTTGGGCGTGCTATGGGCTCTTTGGGAAAATTGGGACCACACAGTCGAGTCTTATCCACTTCACGGATGCATCATTGAGGGTGTTGCTCGAATCTCCTGACCAACACCGCAGGTGTCCGTATCTCTTGGGCCAGGTTAACGCCAGGATATATTATGACAGTAAGCGTGGAGTACAGCCCTGTCACGCAGTCTCAATCCTAGATGGAACTCCATAGCATCATGATTATCATCCTTATCGATATCATCATCATCGCATTATAAAAACTGTACCAGATTCTGTGGCCATTGAGGTGGCGTAGAAAATGGGACATATAAAAAAAAAAAAAAAGATTGGATTAGATCGGAATGGATTGGAATGGATTCGACTGGGTTGGATTAAATCTGATCAGATCAAATAGGATTGGATCAGTTTGGATCAAGTGGATTGGGTCAGATCAGACTGGATTGATTTTTAATCAGATCGCACCAGATTCGATCGGATTGCATAAGATTAGGTCGGATCAGATTGGATTGAATTAAATCAAGTCAGATTGAATCAGATTGGATTAGGTTGGATTGACTTGAACTGAATCGGATTGGATTTTTTTTGGTGTAAAATGCCACAAGTCCGCCCCCCTCCCCCTTGTTTTTTTTTTTTTCACTGTATGTGTATGACTTTGTTCATATATGACTTTGTATTTCTTTCCCACAGAATTTTGGCCAGAGACAGTTCTGACGTGGGATCTTTCACGTGCGCTTAATACATGCTGCACACACATACACACACACACACACACACACACACACACACACCACACACACACACACACACACACACACACACACACACACACACACAGAGACAGACACACACACACACATACACACATACATACATACATACATACACACAGACACACGCATACACATACAAATCCGACTCAGTTTATTAATTCATCCGTTAGTCTAGCACCCAAACCACCATTTAACAGGCATAGTGGCAGTGGAAAGAAATCAAACGAAAACAAAAACAAAAACAAAAAAAATCTCTGTTTATTCCTTGATTTGAACTTGGGTCTCTGGGATCTCGAGGTACGCTTTACCCACCACGCCATACAAGTCTACTTGTTTTGTGATGTAATTGATCAATAAAATAGCAAGAAAAGACTGGGGGGAAAAGCTGGACAGCGGAAGGTACCCAGAGTAGATGCTCCCCTGAAACAAGTGTTTCTGCCTTAAACTCCTTACACTCTGACGGGGCTGGCTTACGTCCAGGCATAACCCCTGGGTGCCTGTCTTTGGGGACATTTTTCTTTATCAACTCTTTGACTCCCACACCTTGTCCACCAGCATCTTGCATTGCCAGTCATGCTAGTAAAGCAAAAACTTAACCCTTTGATTCCCTCACCCTATCCACCAGCTTCCTGCAGGAAGCTGGTGGATAGGATGAGGGATTCAAAGGGTTAAGTTTTTGCGGTTGGTGGATAGGATGCAGGAGTCAAAGGGTTAAGTACCATCTAGTGCTATGCTCCAAATTCATTCGAACTCACTGGACATGGCAACATTTACAGGACACAGAACGTCCTTATTACAACAGCGCACTAGCTAGCACATCAGACATAATGCGGGCCCCAGTAACTCAGTTGGTTTGAGCGTCGGATTCACATGCTAATCGTTGTGGGTTCGAATCCTGGGGTGCGCTACATCAAAACTGGGCTTCTCACTGTCCCATCTTAACATAATTGTTGGTCTGGTGGTATCAGTGTAGGATTTGGTAAGTCCCCTTCTCCCGTCTCCCTGGAATGGTTATTCCCGTCGGCCATATCACGTGAGGTGGCTGTTGACGTAAAAACTAAACCAAATTAATCAATCAAATCACACATACACAGACATTGGAGTACTTGTACATACATTCATACACCAACACGTTCGAGTGATTATTATTTGTTATATTGTATTGCACACATTATCATGAGACAGCCTCTGTAACATTTTGTGGCCTAGGTCGGGAAATGGACAGCAGAGGGTTTGAACCTAGACAAGGACAAGCTGAAGCTTGTCTCGTCCGTGTGTCCAAACCCTATGGAGTGTCAGCAGTGTTTTCCGTCCTCAACGTCCTCTACCACTTCAGTGACAAGGTAAGGTTTTTCTCCTTGCTGTATATTGTGCAAATTGTTCGTGTTTTGTAAGTGTGTGTGCACGCTTTGTTTGTTTGTTTGTTAGTTTGTTTGTTTGTTTGTTTGTTTGTTTGTGTGTGTGTGTGTGTGTGTGTGTGTGTGTGTGTGTGTGTGTGTGTGTGTGTGTGTGGTGTGTGTGTGTGACGACGGATTTCTTTTTCCTCAGGGAAAAGAGTTCGTTCGTTCTTTAATTTAACGTCTTTTCACTATAAGTAATATTAGACGGTGGGAAAAGAGTGTCGCCATGTACAGTGCCATCTACGTGTATTTTCTCTCTCTTGTCCTGCAAGGTGCAGGTTTCTTTTTATCTTTAATCAGCTATAAATGTGATATTTTTCCCCCCAAAAAAAATTGCCACGAGGAACTTTGTTGCCTAGGGATCTTTAACGTGCGCAAACAAAAACGTGACAAACCAAAACTTTCCTGCCAGACTGTATTCCATTTCCATGTATTCAATTTTTATACACCACTGGATATACTGTTACAGGAAAAACACGAAAGCAGCCAAACTTTCTTGCTACGTTGTGAAATTTTTGCCTATGATTCGCAAGGGTTTGAAACAGATGTAATCTGCAAACCCGTAGTGGATCAATTCAAACTCGTTTCCAAAGGTGTAATCACTGAGAGAATAACGGTACAAGGGAAAGAACTGCTACAAAACTGTTTGAGGTGTCCCAGCACACGAGGTTACTTCCCTTAGACCGCTTTTGGTTTTTAAACAGAGCGCCTATAGTCACCGGTGTCTGGCCAGATCAAACTAGCGCGTATTATGCCAGTAACTGTGCAGTGGATTTCTGCCTACTGTGGCATCTGGGAAATGGACAGGCAGATTGTCTGGAAAAGTTAGAAAGCAGACTACATCAGCAGCAACGCTATCTCCTTTAGAGTGAAAAAGGACTATGAAAAAGAAAAGTCCTATCCTACGGCGGTTCATCATTCTCCAAATCTGCCTATTTACTTAGCGCTTGGTTATCTGTATTAAGCGTTCCACGGTATCAACCACTGTGCCACACCGACACCTTAGATGGTGTTTTCTGATGTCGCTAATGCCAGACGTAGCTTGGCGCTTCCTTGAAGTTGTGACGCTATGAAAGTGTTGGTGAAGTTTTCGTGTATGTATGAAGTTCTTGGGCGAGCGGTCATGGTACGAAAGTGGGGGATGCGGAGGTGATGAATTGTAGATGAGGAGCACAGCTGTCGTGGTGAAGTTGTTTCTTTTAATTTTTTCTTCACTCCTTCCGTCTTTCCTTCCTTCCTTCCTGCCTTTCTTTTTTCCTTTCTTCCTTTCCTTCTTTCCTTCCTTTCTTTTTTCCTTTCTCACTTTCCTTCCTTCCTGCCTGTCTTTCTTTCTTTCTTCCTTCCTTCCTTCTTTCCTTCCTTTCTTCCTTCCTTCCTTTCTTTTTGTTTCCTTTCTTCCTTCCTTCCTTTCTTTTTCCTTCCTTCCTTCCTTACTGTCTTCCTTCCTTCCTTCCTTTCTTCTTTTCTTTGTTTCTTCTTTTTCTTCCTTCCTTTATTCCTTCCTGTCTTTTTTCTCCTTTTTTCTTCCTTCATTCCTTCCTTTCTTTTTTCTTTCTGTCCTTTTTCTTTCCTTCCTTCCTTCCTGTCTTCCTTACTTCCTCCTTGCCTTCATTTTTCCTTTCCTTTTTTTTTTCTTTCTTTCTTTCCTTCCATCCTTCCTTCCTTTCTGTCTTTCTTTTTCCTTCCTTCCTTCTTTCCTTCCTTCCTCCCTGTCTTCCTTCCTTCCTTCATGTCTCTCTTCCTTCCTTCCTTCATGTCTCTCTTCCTTCCTGTCTTTCCGGCTTTTCTGAATTTTTCCCATCCCTTCCTTCCTTCTCTCCTTCCTTTTGTTGTTGTTGTTGTTGTTACTGTTAGCTTTCACATTGATATTATATAAATGTCATTTGCCTCTATGTCTTTAACAGCACAGAGTTGCCCGCTAAGGACACAGAAGCCAAGAAACAGAATGATGCGGGTGTTCCGACCTTTGGGGTGGTAGGCCTAGGGGTCGGCATGGGCATCATCATCGTTGTCCTCATCGTCATCGTCGTCATTGTCGTCTGTCGGTCGAAACGGAAAAGCTTGTCATCTGGTATGTTTAGAAAACATGAGAGGGAAGTCGGGAAGGGGGTTAACCCTTTGACTCCCGCACCCTATCCATCAACTGTTAAAAGACAAAACAAAACAAAACAAAACAAAAACTTAGCCCTCTGACTCCCTCACCCTATCCACCAAGCTTCCTGCAGGAAGCTTGGTGGATAAGGGTGAGGGAGTCAAAGGGTTAAGTTTTTACTTTGCTAGCATGGTTGACAATTCAGGATGCTGGTGGACAGGGTGCGAGAGTCAAAGGGTTAAAGGGATTGATATGTGAGTAGGAATGGAATGTGTGTGTGTGTGTGCCTGGGAAAGAAAGCGATAGAGAAGATAAATAAATAAATAAATAAATGAATAAATACATAAATAAATGAAAATGAATAAATACATAAATAAGCGAATAAATAAATATAAATAAATAATAGATAAATAAATAAATTAAATAAATAATGAATAAATAAATAAGTAAATGAATGAATAAATAAATAAGGTGAACATAAACGAAACTGTCGAATGGCGATGATCCTACAAAAAAAAAAATCATCTATAAATACAGAAATACAGACACAGAAGAGTATGATTTCTGACCAGAGATGATTATATTACAGGACATCAGTCATTTAAATAGCATCATAAAATGTCGGTAAACAGTTTATACAGATTCTTGGCATTAAATGTAACACTGTGCATCTGCATTCTCACGTGTATATATTATATATATATATATATATTATATAAATATATATATATATATATACGTGGAATTATGTGTGTATTGTGTGTGCGGGTATGTGTGTGTGTGTGTATGTGTGTGTGTGTGTGTGTGTGTGTGTGTGTGTGTGTGTGTGTGTGTGTGTGTGTGTGTGTGTGTGTGTGTGTGTGTGTGTGTGTGGTGTGCGTGTGCGTGCGTGCCCGTGCGTGCGTTTGGTATCTGTGCTTCAGTGTGTATGTACGCGTACACACCCTGACCCCAGCAACAGTCCAACCCTTTGACTCCCGCGCCCCATCCACCAACTGCTAAAACTGAACCCTTTCATTCCCTCACCCTATCCACCAACTTCCTGCATGAAGCTAGTGGATAGGGTGAAGGAATGAAAGGGTTTTTGCTTTGCTAGCGTGGTTAATCCATTTTTGACCAACAGGGCCGGACTACCAGAATCAGCAGCAACAGCAACAGCATCAGCACAAGTTCCACAACACGGGCGGGGTCGCAACAACTATTCACTTCCAAAACTCACGACAATACGACGAGACATCAGCAACCACACACAACGATTCAGGTCAGTACGCCAGCCCCAACGAGTTCAGTTTGCTGGCCTGTGCGAGCGAGGCTAAGATTCGCCGCGAGGCTCCCCACCTGTCTTCGGGATCACCTCCACCTCCACCTCCCTGCCCTACCCGTCTGAAGCTGGACTATCTGACTGCCGCTCTGGGGCGCTCCGGTCCTGGAGGCTGTGGCATCAACAACGCCAGCGACAGCACCCACGCCACCAGCAGCAGCAGCAGCAGTACCAATACCAACAACACCAACACCAACACCAACAACAACACCAACAACAACACCACCAGTGCCTCCAGCGCTAATTCTGCTGTTATTGAGAGTGATCTGGATTTGGCATCGGGTTTCTCTTTTGTCGACCTTTCTCAGTTTAACAGAGGAGGCTGTTGAGCCTGTCTTCTTGGCTCGCAGGATAAAGCGTCACAAAGTTTGACACTGACTGCAAGAAAGCGTTTGAATGTGATACTGACTGAAAGAAAGTGTTTAGGTTTGACACTGACTGACTGCAAGTAAACGTTTAAGTTTGATGTTGACTGCAGAAAACGTTAAAGTTTGAGTGTTAACAAGTTAACAAGAACTACAAGGTAAACATCAGATACTGTTTGCAGGGAAACGTTACAGTTTGAGAGAGACCGTAAGATAAAGCGTCAAAGTTTAACATCGACTGCATTACAGTCTCCATCTTGCTATCACCAACACCAACACCAGCACCTGCACTACCAATCACCAACACCAGTACCACCAACATCAACACCACAAGCACAAACATCACTACCATTAACACCACTACCATCAGGATCAACGCAATTCTCACTGAGAGTGATCTGGATTTGGCTTCTGGCGTTTCTCCTGGTTGACTTCACTCAGTTTGATAGAGAAGACTGTTGATCTCATTTTTGTCTTCAAAAATGTTGAGTGTGTCTTCAAAGATCAGAATGCATTTCAGTATTATTTCGACCGTCTCAAAACTGTCTGAAGTTTGACTATGACTACCAAATAGAAAGAAAGTTTGAGTCTAATATTTACCAGAAAGCCTTTGAGTTTGACTTCGTGTCAGAAAGCGTTTGACTTGAAGTAGAAGAAGGCCTTTGAGTTTGACTTCTACTGTCAGAAAGCATTTATTATTTGATTTTGGCAACAAGAATGTATTTGCACCTGACCATAAGACTTGTGAGTTTGATAGGCAGAAAGCGTTTTACGACGCTCAGAAATCTTTCTAGAGTTTGGCTCTGACTGGCAGAAAATGTTACAGTTTTACATTGAGTACAAGAAAATGATTTTGGCAGCCCCAAAACGCTTAAACTCGATCTGAATTGTCAGAATGTGTTGAGTTTGAGTTTGACCATCATGAAATGTTCGAGTTTGATTTTTATCCTTAAAACGTCTGAGTTTGACCACACTAGGAAGGTGAAAAAATTAGAGAGAGAGGGGGGAGGGAGAGAGAGATGGGGCAGGGGCGGGGCAGGGTGGGGGAAAGGTAATAAAAGAACCTCACGTAAAAATTTATAAAATATTACAACATGAATATAGAATGTAATCTCTCTCATCTTCTCTCTCTCTCTTCTGTCTCTCTCTCTCTCTCTGCATATATATATATACACACACATATATATATATGCATGTATGTATAGATAGACATAGATATCCATATATATATACATATATATATATACATATGGATATCTATATCTATATGGAATATATATATATACATACATATGGAATATACTAATGTTAGACACATAAAACCCATCAATTAACTCACTTTGTTGACCTGTGGCAAAGACATGTCTTTTAGCTCTCTCATTCTCTCCACCAACTTCCTGCAGCATGCTTGTGGATGGGGTGAGAGAGTGGAACGATTACACTTTTGCTTTTGAATAAAAATCTTTATTCGTATTTTATGAAGACTAAATACGCAAAACAAAGAAATAATCAAAACAAACAGAGCAAACAAACAAACATAATAAAGAACGACCAACCAACCAACCAACCAACCAACCAACCAACCAACCAACCAACCAACCAACCAATCAACCAACCAACCAACCTGAACGATGACAATTTTAATAATGAAACGTCATCATATGCTGATATTCATTGCATGAAAGACAAGCTGGGATTGCATGCGTGTTCTGGAAATATCACTGTCAAGAACAAATGGCAAACCCAAGCACATATATTTCTCAGTTTGGTATTTAATACTGTTTAATACTATGCTGATGACACCCAACTTCAAGACAGTGACTCACCTGATAATATACAGCGCCTGTTGACTCGCACCACTGAGTGTTACTCGGACATTAAGAACTGGATGACGTTCAACAAACTTCAGCTTAATGACGACAAGACAGAAGCTATCCTCATTGGCACCCGTCAGAAACTTTCTCAGCTGCCTCGTCTTTCTCTCCCATTATGTAACACATCAGTCCCAATTTCTGATTCAGCTAAAAACCTTGGTGTATGCATTGACTCTACCCTCTCCATGAACAACTTTGTTTCTCAAACTGCCAGATCTTGCTACTATCATCTCCATCATATAAGCCTGATCAGGAAATATCTCTCTGTCGAAACAACTGCAAAACTCGTTCTCTCCTTCATAATGTCTCGCATTGACTATTGCAATTCACTCCTGTCTGGTCTTCCTGCCTCCACCATTCACATCCTACAGCGCATTCAAAACAATGCTGTACGCCTTGTACTCAAAAAGAAAAAAGCTGACCACATATCTCCTCCTGGCACAACTTCACTGGCTCCCTGTATCAAAGCGCATACAGTACAAACTAGACACCATGTGCTACAAAAGCCTCAATAACGCAGCCCCCGATTACCTGTCAAGCCTACTTGAGATCTATGTTCCCTCACGTACCCTCCGCTCTGCCTCCGATCCTCTGACTTTTCGCTTTCCACGCACTAAGCTCAATACCTATGGTCCACGAGCCTTCTTTGTTTTTGGTCCACTCTCCTGGAACAAACTTCCTCTCTCAGTCCGTCAGCAACCTACTTTTGTCTCCTTCAAATCCGCTCTCAAAACTCACCTTTTCTCCTCTGCATAAAATCCTAACCTCACTCAACCCCCCTCTGCAGCCTGTCTCCACTCGGAGGGGGAATCACTTTGTTTTAATATATAATTGTATATGATATGCTCTCTATATTTTCCATTGCTTTTATTCTTGCTTTTATTGCTTTTATTCTTTCTCCCCATTTATAGCCATACGTGTTGTGTGGTGTGTGTATGTTGTGTGTGTGTGTGTGTGTGTGGTGTGTGTGGTGGTGTGTGTGTGTGTGTGTGCGTGCGTTGTGTGCGTGCGTGCGTGCGTGTGTGTCTGTTTCAGCGCTTAGATTTGATTTTGTCGAGATTTTGCGCTATATAAATATTGTAATTATTATTATTGTAATTATTATTATTATTGATTCTGCTCTGCTTTTGGCCAGGCTGTTGATGTTGTGTGTGGGGGGGGGGGGGGGGAGGAGCAGTCAAAGGATTAAGAAAGTAAGTTAATTCAGTGTTAAACTCTTGCCGTGGCGTGAATATACTATCGCCATGATATGAACAAATGTACATGTATGTATTAAAGGGTATGAAATGTGTCATAACGTTCCTGTGTTTCTTTCAATCTTTAATGTTTTAACCCTTCGGCTCCTTAGCACTCTCCAACAGCCTGCGTTGTCAGACATAAGTTTAACCCTTTTGTTCCCTTATCCTATCCCCGAGCTTCCTGCAAGGGGTCTGGCCTTTTTCGCTCAATCATTTTATGGATACTGGCTTCCTTCAAATGCCCGGCCTTTCAGTTCCCTCATTTCTATATACTGGCTTACTGCAGGGAACTGACCTTTACTGTCCCTCACTTTTATCGGCCAACTTCCCGCACGGACCCGGTCCTTATCACTCTCTCACCATATCCACTGGCTTCCTGCAGATTCCTGGTCTTTCATGCTCCATGATCTTTTTCCACTGGCTCATTGAAGGGTCTGACCTCTTGCTCCTTCACAGCTATCCACTGTAGGGATCTGGCTCTTTGGCTTCCTCACCTTCATCTACCAACTTCTTGGAGGGGACTGATCCTTTCGCTCCATTACCTCTATATACTGGCTTACTGCAGATGCCTGGCCATTTAGCTCCCTCACCATTTTCCATTGGCTTGTTGCAAGGACATGGCTCTTGAGTTCCTTACCTTTATCCACTGGCTTTCTGCAAAACCTGGCCAGTGTTTCCCTTACCTCTATTCATTGTCTTCCTTCAGGGCCCTGACCCTCGCACCCTGTACCTCTAACCACTGGCTTTTTGCAGAGACCTGGCCCTTTCCTCTCGCCCTTCGCCAAGTTCCTGCAGGGACTGATCCTTTCACTGTCTCTCCCTATCTACTGGCTTCTTGCAGGGACCTGACTCTTTAGCTTCCTCGCCTTCATCCACCAGCTTCCGACACATGCCTGACCTTATAGCTCCCTCCCACTATCATTCAGTTCTTACAGATGTCTGACCCTGTAGCACCCTCACCACTATCCATTCAGTTCTTACAGATGTCTGACCTGTGACCTCCATATCCTCGTTTTACAGATGTCTACCCGTAGCTCCACCACTATCCATTCAGTTCTTACAGATGTCTGACCCTGTAGCACCCTCACCACTATCCATTCAGTTCTTACAGATGTCTGACCCTGTAGCTCCCTCACCACTATCCATTCAGTTCTTACAGATGTCTGACCCTGTAGCACCCTCACCACTATCCATTCAGTTCTTACAGATGTCTGACCCTGTAGCTCCCTCACCACTATCCATTCAATCCTACGATTCTGATCCTGTAGCTCCTAACCATATCATTGAATTTAGATGTCTGACCCTGTAGCTCCCTCACCACTATCCACAATCCTACAGATCTGTGCTTTGGATCTCTCACCACTATCCATTCAATCCTACAGATGTCTGACCTGTAGCTCCCTCACCACTATCCATTCAATTCCTACAGATGTCTGACCCTGTAGCTCCCTCACCACTATCCATTCAATTCCTACAGATGTCTGATCCTGTAGCTCCTCACACTATCCTTCAATTCCTAATGTCTGATCCTGACTTCACAGTATCCATCAATCTACAGATGTCTGATCCTGTAGCTCCCTCACCACTATCCATTCAATTCCTATAGATGTCTGATCTGTAGCTCCCTTCACCACTATCCATTCAATTCCTATAGATGTCTGATCTGTAGCTCCCTCACCACTATCCATTCAATTCCTACAGATGTCTGGTGCTTTGGATCTCTCATCACTATCCATTCAATTCCTACAGATGTCTGGAGCTTGGATCCTTCACCATATCCATTCAATTCCTACAGATGTCTGGTGCTTTGGATCCTTCACCATTATCCATTCAATTCCTACAGATGCTGAGCTTTGATCTCACATATCATCATTCTAAATGTTGAGCTTTGGATCTTCTCATATTTAATCTACAGATGTCTGGTTGTCTCACTATCCATTCAATTCCTACAGATGTCTGGAGCTTTGGATCCTTCACCATTATCCATTCAATTCCTACAGATGTCTGGTGCTTTGGATCCTTCACCATTATCCATTCAATTCCTACAGATGTCTGGCACTTTGGATCCTTCACCACTATCCATTCAATTCCTACAGATGTCTGGCACTTTGGATCCTCACACTATCCATTCAATTCCTACAGATGTCTGGCACTTTGGATCTCTCACCATTATCCATGGCTTGCTGTAAGAAGCTGATGGATTGAATGGGGTTGGGCAGGGGTTTTTGCAGCTGGTGAGTGGGATGAGGGAGTCGATGGGTTAGAAAAAAGGTCAGGCCTGTGTGTGACTTGTTAAAATGGATATAGCGAATGGCTGATTTGTGGTATTGTATATGAATTCTTTGTACCTTGACACAGTAAAACAATTTTCATTTTGTATCATGTTTTCTGTATATGTGATTAAAATGATTTAATGATGATATTAATGAAAATTTATATACTACGACATCCTGTCAAGCAAGCTTCCAAATGTTTTGCATTTATAATGTATTCTGAAGCAGGGAAGAGAATTCCAACTGTGATGGTGAGAGCTAAAAATCTTAGCCACCGCTGGACCATTCATTTTGCATCAGTCATCTTGTAAATACTTCGGTGGAGCTAATATTGGCGTCCATGTCCATTGTAAATCATGTAAATCATGATAGATTTCTGAGTGTCAGAAGAATTCTTTTTGTTAACGGAGTCTAAAATCTGATGGTTACAACACCTGCCTAGGACGCAACAAACAAACAAACAAACAAACAACAAACAAACAAAAAACAAACAAACTGGGTTTGAATCAGGGATCTGACGGGGAGTTTTTGTTGTCTTCCCCTCCACTGGACCTTAGGTAGAAGTCTAGTACTAGTCTTCCAGATGAGACGATAAGCCGAGGTCCCACATGTAGCACTACGCACTCAGCGCATGTTAAAGATCTCACGGCAACAAAGGAGTTGTCCCTGGCAACATTTTGTATAAAGAAATTTCACTTTTATAGGGCAAACAGAAATACGCTCATGTTGCACAAACTGGGTGGCGCTGTAACAACAACAATACAGAAATACTAAATACTACATGTTTTGTTTCGACAACATTGTACCAGCAGCGGCAGCAGCAGCAGCAACAACAACACTAAAGAAAGAAACACTAAATACAAATTGATCTGTTTGATTCTGTCATGCGTATGCACTACCGTTAATGATCTTGTTTTTGTTGCTTGCATGCTTACTACATTACTTCAGTATTTCATCGAGTCGTTGATTTGATCAGCTGGTTTGATCATCCTGTATCAATGTAGTCAAAATAAAGTCTAGTACTTTTTTTCCCTCAAGATTTTGAAAGACGATTTTTGACCTTCAAGATGTTTGTGAATGTTATGTGTTTGAAAATGAATAAGAACAAGTTAAACAAAACAAAACAAAACAAACACACACACACGCATGCACACACACACGCACACACTCACACACAAACACACACACACAAAACACACACATACACAAACACATACATGCAAACACACACACACAAACATACACACACAAACACACACACACAAACACATAAACACACAAACACATACACAAACAAACAAACAAACAAACCAAACAAACAAGGACACACACACACACACTCACACACACACACACACAAACACACACATACACATACATGCAAACACACACACACACAAACATACAAACATACACACACACACACACACACACATAAACACAAACACATACACAAACAAACAAACAAACCAAACAAACAAGCACACACACACACACAAACACACACATACACATACATGCAAACACACACACACAAACACACACACACACAAACACATAAACACACAAACACATACACATACACAAACAAACAAACAGACAAACAAACAAACAAACAAACAAGCACACACACAAACACACACCCACACACACACACACACATAACACATACACACATACACACACACACAAACATAAACACACAAACACATACACATACACAAACAAACAAACAAACAAACAAACAAACCAAACAAACAAGCACACACACACACACACACACACTCACACACACACACACAAACACACACATACACATACATGCAAACACACACACACACACAAACACACACACAAACACATAAACACACAAACACATACACATACACAAACAAACAAACAGAGACAAACAAACAAACAAACAAGCACACACACAAACACACCCCCAACACACACACACACCACCACACACACACACACACATATACACATACACGCGCGCGCACGCGCGAGCGCACACACACACACACACAGAGATTTTTTTAGCTTGATCGTGAAAACAAATTAATGGTATGAGTTTACAGAGCGTAACTAAAACAAACTTTTTTCTTACTGCCGTCCCAGCTTGCGGCCCCTCCGGTGGTGCTGGTCCTACGGAACTCATACCAGCTCCACAGCACATTATGACCACACGTGCATTCAGTCAAAATCCCAGTGCCAAGAAGGCCACTGGAGCCAACAACATCTAGCCTCCATGAGACCACCCACTTGAGAAGACCCACGACTACTGCCGCTCGCTTCAGTGATGTACAACAGTGCCTGTTCTGATCCAGCTTGATGGGAACAAGACGCTGCTTGCTAAGTCCCTTACTACCAACGGTGGTCGTTCAGTCACGGAGATCCCCCGGTAAAGAGACCGTCACCACGGCCCTCCCACGACAACCCACCATAAACCACTGACCTTCAAGACCCCAACTTAACCCTTTGACTCTCATACCCTGTCCTCTGTATCCTGTCCACCAGCATTTTGCATTGCCAACCGCGCTAGTAAAGCAAAACGTTAACTCTTTGATTCCATCACCCTATCCGCCAGCTCCCTGCAACAACAACAACAACAACAACAACAACAACAACAACAACAAGACGCACATTTATCTATTACATACTGACAAACGCACCAGCGTAACACAGTGGTAGTGTTATTTGCACAACATGTTTTATTGTTTAGCAAACTTGTTGACACAACATAGAAATTGTAATTTTGAAATTATTGTAAAAATGATACGTAACGATACAACAGACTACATAAACAGGAACATGTATCAAATTCAAATTGAGTACTAGCTTATTAGCTACAAACAGGTACTTGTTAATCATGATAATGTTACAAATGGGCATTATGCATTAAAAACACCTTAATAATAAAAAAACTGACGTACATTAATTCAATATTTCAGAATTTATTAAAGCTTTAAGCCTAAGAAATTTGGAAGCAAAACATAAAAATGATTTTAACCCTTTGACTCTCGCACCCTGTCCACAGCATCCACGTTATCAACCATGCTAGCAAAGCAAAAACTTAACCTTTGACTCCCTCAACCTATCCTCCAGCTTCCTGCAGGAAGCTGATGGACAATGTGAAGGAATCAAAAGGTCAAGTTTTTGCAGTTGGTGGATAGGGTGCGGGAGTCAAAGGGTTAAAACTGGACCTCTGATTTGCTCATATGTGGCCTGGCTGGCTTTATTGATAGAGCCATGGACTCTCAGACATGAAGTCTCGAGTTCAATTCCAGCCTCAAACACAAAACGTGGCTTGACTGCTGCCAGTTTGAATACTCCAGTCATTGTGAAGGTGTCAGCTTTGTGCTTTTTAGGTCCCTCTCCACACTCACTATGTCAAGGTCTTGATAACGCGTGTGATTTTAGGCTCCAGGATCCTGTCAGATGGTTAACCTTTTGACTCCCGCACCCTGTCCACCAATTGCAAAAACTTCACCCTTTGACTCCCTCACCCTATCCACCAGCTTCCTGAAGGAAGCTGGTGGATAGGTGAGGAAGTCAAAGGGTTTAAGTTTTTGCTTTGCTAGCATGGTTGACAATGCCGGATGCTAGTGGACAGGGTGCGGGAGTCAGAGGGTTAAGTTTTTGCTTTGCTAGCATGGTTGACAATGCAGGATGCTAGTGGACAGGGTGCGGGAGTCAGAGGGTTAAGGAATTAAACTAGGCTTCTTAGTGAGGTGCAGATTTATTACGATTGTTTGAGGTTAGTGACAGGAAGAAGTTACGTTGGGTATTGATTGGTTTTGCCAGCGTCTGAAGTCAATGTTTAAAGTGTAAAGTGTTTGGCATTCAGACTTTATGAGCTTGGCATGCAAAGTACTGGTGTGTCAGTTTATACGACTATCTGTGCTCAGTGACAGGATGGGCAAACAATTTGTCCTTTTCGTCAGTAACCTCAAATTGTTTGCAATTACACTGCATCTTACTACGTTAGCCCAGTTTAATTCCTTGATTATTTTTCGGTTCCTGACATTGTCATACAGAGTGTCATGAGACTTCAGTACAGAGGCAAACGGGTGCACACAGACAGAAAAACGCTAGACCTTCTGTACGCAATAATATAATCCTAAAGCCATATAACCGATACATAAGCTGATTTATGAACAGTCTGTGGTCTCAGACAAGAACATAATGAATTAATGAGC
>CM060314.1:25495890-25503390 GCA_030674185.1 Monoplex corrugatus
GGAAGTGTTCTTCAGTGCACCAAAATACTTACTCACAAAACTGCAGAGCATAGATTGTAAAGGTTTCAAACTTGCGCTGGGTCTTCCAATGCATGCCTGTTGCCATCGCACATACAATGCAATCAAATTGTTGCCACTTGTATGAACAAAGGAAAGTCGCTTCTACTAAATTTCTGTTAAGAAACACTACCATAGAAAACAGCATCAAAACAGAGACAAAAGTAAGATCAGATACCGACTTTCCAAAAAAAGCTAAATCAATATCCTCACAGGTCACGCTTGCAACATTTACAGCTGAAGTTATGAAAGGCTCTGGAATTGATTTAGACACAGGTCCTGAAACTTTAAGACCGTTTTCACCAGTACCCAGTTGGGAACTTCAAAGAGCACGATTTGACATACACCACACTGACTTAAAAAAAGAAGATAATATCAACTTACTGGCAAGTCACGTTAAATGTCATATAGAAGACTTTTATTCCCATCACTTGAAAGTTTACATTGATGGTTCAATAATTGAAAGACAAGCAGGCTCAGCGTTTTTAATACCTGCTCTCAAAATTGAGAAATCTTTCTATATAGGACTTAATAAATCTGTCTTTACTGCAGAACTCTTTGCAATCTTAATGGCTTTGAATTATATGATAAATATTCCTAGGACAATTCCCCAGATACTTTTTTGCGTTGATTCAAAATCTGTACTTCAAGCTCTTGAATTATCAAAATTACAAACAAGATCTGAAATGATATTGGAAATTACTCACTTGATTAATAGTTTATCCTTAAGAGGCACTGATATTACTTTCTGTTGGATACCATCTCATAGTTCTTTTCATTACAATGATATGGTTGATAGGGGGGGGGGCCAGATTCAAAACATATACAACTTTCCCTCTCATTGCATGAGTGTTATACCTTAGTGGACGCCTACGTATGGAAGCAGTTTCAAGATAAACAGAAAAAGTATGAAAAATGTTACATGAATTTTGAAATTAGCAAAACACCTAAGCGGTTCCCTGCCAGCAGAAGTATACAATCCCTTATGTATAGGTGGAAACTTGATGCATTCAAAACAAAATACACCAGGAATGTAGTGTGCCTGTGTGGAAAGAAGATAACACATAGTCATATTCTTTCATGCGTTCGGGTAAAACGACATATACCTACGTTATCAACGAAGACAGTTTCTGACATATTTGCCTCACCATCCTTAACATATGAATTTTTTGTTAGCCTGTCAAAAAGTCCTATAGCGAATTATCTTTAACGCGCCATTACTTCTCATGTTCAGTGTTATGGTTAGCTAAGTTTACTGTTTCAATCGTTAATCATGATAACGTCATTTGTGAATTTTTCTTTCTTGTCTTGTTTTTCTTGTTCATTTCTTTTTCCTGAAGATTAACCATTTCCAAGTGTGTGTGTGTTTTTGTTGTTGTTTTGTTTTGTCTAAAATCACTTTAGTTAATAGACATTAAATCAAAGACCACCACCACACATACACACACACACACACGTACGCACACACACGCATACGATCACGCACCACACTTACACACACACACTTCTCTGGTCGATGTGTAACAAATTCACTTTCTCCTATAATTCATTGCGACTGCTGCTTTTGCTTCTACTACTCCTTCTATTGGTAATTACATGAAGAATGAAAATAATATAATACGTCGAAACGATGATCATGATGAAAGCACACACCGACCTACACTAACAAACACACAAACACACATACACAAACACACAGAAACATGCACACACCACATGTACACTGTATATGTATCTTATTTACTCAAATACTTTCGCGCGTGCCCACACACACACACACACACACGCACATACACACACTCTCACTTACTTCAACAAGCACACACACACACACACACACACAACACACACACACACACACACACACACACACACACACATACACACAAACACACGCTCCACGCACACACATACGCACACACTCACTTACTTCAACAAGTACACACACACACACACACACACACACACACACCACACACACACACACATACACACACACACACACACACACACACACACACACACACACATACTATAACACCCACCCCACCCACTCACACCTACTCACATCTTGATAAACAAGATCCTTCACAGCCGCAGAGTTCGAATCCCGCGAAACCTGCAACACCTTATACCCGACTAACCCATCCCCTTTGCTGTCAAACACAGGACCTTTGCCGTCGAAATCCAACTCCACTCCATGCATCGCCGAAACGAGCCTGGCCGACGTGAGAGAGTCACAAACTGCCGTGACCGACCCCTGACAATACTGAGTCCAAGCAGCCGCAAAACCTTTGACCAAAGCGTAGGTGGACTGGATGTAGAACGGAACGAGAGAGTCTTGAGTATAGTTTGCTGCGAAGTTTTGCAGACACGGAGTTCTGTCTCTCCGTTTAAAACTCTTGTCCATGAAGCAGTTCAGTCGAGCTTCCCAGAACTGACTCAGCCATGGATTCAAAGTTTTGGTAAGATCCAGAGAGGTGAAATGCGTCTGGAAGGCATGGTCTGCAGGAATCTCCAGCGACAGGACGAGGGATCCTTCAAGACGTGATCTGCCTCGAATCAGTTCCTCTTTCCTTCCCCAGATTTCGCTTCCCAGGAACAGGAAGTCATCCTGTGACGTCATCAGAGGCAAGATGGCTGCCATGAGCTTTTGGATGTATGCCGGTCTTAAGATGACGATGACGAATTCGGCGCTGCTTTTCTCTCTCAGTTTGTCTAAGACGTACGCGTACTGGTTGGTGAGGGTTTGTGCGGTGATGGGGATGCTTTGAGCGATGCAGATGTTGTAGCGGTGGCCGCTGATGGAGGAGGTGGTTTGTTCCTGCAGATTGTGTAAGAGACCAGTGGCGTAGTCTGTGCTGCTGTCGTAGATGACCTGTATGTAGTTGGCTCCCACTCTGTCCACAATGTCCAGCAGGACCTGTCCAACAGACACAATGGTGAGAGTGTTGATGTCCTGATGTAGGGATTTATCAGTACATGTAATTTCCAACAGTTCTTTCGTTAGTGCCTGCCTTCTTAGTCCTCTTAATCTGCTGGTGTATTCTTTGAAAATGTGTTGTGTTTTTCCTTGTGTGTGTGTGTGTGTGTGTGTGTGTGTGTGTGTGTGTGTGTGTGTGTGTGTGCGTGTGTGTGTGTGTGTGTGGTGTGTGTGTGTGGTGTGTGTGTGATTGTGTGTGTGTTGTGTGTGTGTGTCTCTGTGTGTGTGTGTGTGTGTGTGTGTCTGTGTGTTGTGTGTGTGTGTAAGTTGTCTGTTGTGTGTATGTTATGGTGTGTGTGTGAATGTGTGTATGGTGTGTGTGTGATGTGTGAGTGTATGTGTGTGTATGTGTGTGTGATGTGGTGTGTGGATGTGTGTGTTGTGTGTGTGTGTGTGTTGTGTGTGTGTATGTATGTGTGTGAGTGCACGCGCTCATGTGAGTACGTGCATGTGCATCGTTCACGACACGGGTGTGTTTCAGTCGTGCGTGGTGTGCTTGATGAAGTGCTATTAGGTGTCAGTTACGATGTGATGATGATGATGATGATGATGATGATGATGATGATGATGAGAGATGATGATGTTTGCCTACCATCTCTGCTTCATTATCATGGAGTATAGACAGACAAACAGACAGACACACACACACACACACACCACACACACACACACACACACACACACACATACACACACACACAACACACACACACATATATATATATATGTGTGTGTGTGTGTGTGGTGTGTAACAGAGTGTCTTGCTCTGTTTCGATCCCGACCAAATCTTGTTTAAAAGATATAGAAAAACGGAATACCGAGAAACATGTCTCTGATGTTTCATATATTTTCGTTCTTTATCAGCCTCTGATTAAAATTACTGGGGTTGCTGAAAGATCTAATTTAAGAAATAGACTTTTAAAAAAACTTTTTTTTTTTAATCTGAACGACAGGACAACAATCGTTCTGTTGAAAAGTTTGCGAACCATGGTTAAATATGGGAGGCTATCGCAGTTGGCTTACAGCCTGGCAATAAAATGCAGTTGTTTCCCTTAGACCAGTACCGTTTTTATGCCCAACTCGCGGCTGTGTGCACTGTTTTCGCCTTTCGATTTGTCCGCATATACTGTACACGTCTGGCTTGTGAAGCCTTGCACGTGCTGCCTCCACAGTTAACACAGTTGTGATCGTAAACATGACAGTATGTGTGTGTGTGTGTGTGTGTGTGTGTGTGTGTGTGTGTGTGTGTGTGTGTGTGTGTGTTGTGTGTGTCTGTGTGTGTGTGTGTGTGTGAGTGTGTGTGTATGTGTTGTGAGTGTGAGTGTGAGTGTGTGTGTTGTGTGTCTGTGTGTGTGTGTCTGTGTATGTGTCTGTGTGTGTCTGTGTGTGTGTGTCTCTCTGTCTCTCTGTCTCTCTATCTCTCTGTCTCTGTCTCTCTCTCTCTCCGGACCTAGATGTCATTTTTAAAGCGGTGTTAACCCTGATATGGCAATAGTAGTCGGCTGGGCTGTAAGGAATATGAACCTGAACCCCCACCCCACCTCTCTCTCTGTCTGTCTCCGTCTCTCTCTGTCTCTGTCTGTCTGTCTCTCAGTCTCTGTCTCTTTCTTTCTCCCTCCCCCTCTCTCTCTTTGTATGTATGTATGTAAACATAAATTCATGAACAGACATGAAACCAGTGACCACCTCCACCAACCAGGGAACGGGGAAAACATTGTGGATCATACTTACCTTTGCCTGCGTGTCATCGGCAGGTACCAGACGCATGAAGTACGGATGTTTGTTGCGGTCCGATAGTGCCGTAGAAGTAGAACTGCCGCTGACCTGTGGGAAGACGTAGTTCATACGTTGAAGTAATGCTGAGAATCCGACAATAGCATCGGTATCTCACAGTGCAAAAATAATGTTTTAAGGCTTCTTTTGAGCAACAATTTTTATAGCTAGTCCGTGTATACTCTGAGAGTGGTAGGAGTTTAAATTCAACAAAAATGGAACAGAACTGTAGGAAGATGGTAAGAGGTATTCAAGCTACGAATCTGTGATTTTTTGTTTTTTGTTTTCTTGAATTTGTTTATTCAACTTTTAAAAAAAATAAAATTGACAAAGCATACAATATATATTTCATTCGTCATGACAAACTATATACCCCACGTCATACATTATTTCTTTATTCAATATTTTTGAACAAACTGACAAAGCATGCAATAGATAGCTTACTCATCATAACGAAATTACATACCTGTCATACATTATTTGTTTATTCAATATTTTTTTTAATAAATCGACAAAGCATACAATATATATATTATATATATATTCATCATAAACGAAATCTATACAAGTCATACGTTCAAGACAATCCTATTACATACACAGATCCATGTATACATTTGCATCTTGAATAATGCACTTCTCTTCAATTTTTTACCTTTAGAGAAAGGAAAGATTGTGTCCATACAACACGAAGATTTTTTTTGTGGCAAAACGTTACATAGAAACAGTTGGTAGGCATGGAAATCAGATCTGATCATCTTAGGATGAATTTTCATTCATTCATTCATTCATTCATTCATTCATTCATTCATTCATTCATTCATTCATTTACCTATTCGTTTATCTATTCTTTTTTGCTGTTGTTTTAGCGTTCCGAATTTTTTCTCGGATGCGTGCATACATGTTGTTTTCCCACACTATGTAGGCCGTATGTCGCCGCACAGTCTGCACACTCCGTCTCCGTTTGGCATGCATGCTGGGAGTTTACTTTGCTTCTATAGCAGAAATGACTCATGTAGAAACAGGCCCATACATGTACTTCAGTCTGAGCCAAGATGTTGACTATTCCTCCGTGAAACTTCCATATGCCACCAGATATGCTGGTATGCCTGACAGGATCTTTCATCATCAGGTGCCCTGCCGCATGGCGTTGGCGATCATGGACTTCCATCTGCCTCTATCTCTCGTTGCCCCTAGCATCTCCCCAACCCTCCTCGTCCCCAGCCACTCTGCAAGTCCGTCCAGCATTTTCTCTCTGGGTCTACCCGGTGCTCTCTTTCCCTCCAGCTTTCCCGTTGTGACCAGGTGCTCCTAATCCCCCTTCCTCATAAAATGGCCTACAAATGTTGCCTGTCTTTTCCTAATCTTCCTTATGAGTGATCTACTTGTGTCTGCCTCCAACAAGACACAGGATCTTTATAACACGAAAATCTAGATTTCCTGCGTGGATTATACACACACAGAGGATTTAGTCACTTGGGAGGTCAGCAGACGCTGACGTGGGAAATCAGAAGAACATATATCTCCATCCTTTACCCCGTCAGGCAATAGGTATCAAGGCAGGATCGAACCCCAGACCTTTCGTTTGAAAAATACAATATCTTTCCCACTTATCCATTTGATTAT
This sequence comes from Monoplex corrugatus, assembly GCA_030674185.1. Classification (NCBI taxonomy): domain Eukaryota; kingdom Metazoa; phylum Mollusca; class Gastropoda; order Littorinimorpha; family Ranellidae; genus Monoplex; species Monoplex corrugatus. The sequence goes on from CM060314.1 coordinate 25,502,330, forward strand.
CGCACCTGTCTGTGACTTGTTTCAATCCGAGGGACAACCACTGCACGGAAGTCAGGAGAATGCGCATGCGCAATGTGCACACGGCGCCGCTTTTTCTTCCGTCAGTTTAACGTCTTCGCGCTCGTAATGAATTGCATATGCACTGACATCGCTAATGCCATGTGATGAGATGAGGAAGATCCAAAACTGATCATAGCATAAGCCTTAAGCCTGCACATAAGTCCTACGCGTTGGCAGGGTCTTTATGACCTACCGTGTGCACTGGTTTTATATACAGTATCATATTTTGTACGTGTTTAACGCACACGTGTGTTGTCAGTCTATCACCTCACCAGATTCAGCTACACTTTTCCCAAAGACAGCAAAATCGTTCGCGGTATATGGAATACACACTAACAGCGCAAATGCTATGCTATGGGTGAAAAGATTCACAACAATCATGACAGAGGCTATAAAATCCAGAAAACACACGAAAAAATCCAGACCGAGAATGTGTACTTAATTCATAAAACAAAAGACAGGCGAAACATGGATCGGAAACTGGAATTTAACTCGTAAGTAAGGAGAAGCTTGAAGGCCTTTTCAGCTCTAAGAATGTTGGAGCAGACTGTATATTACTATTCATATTCATATTCATATTCACATTTTTTGTCACAGTGGACTTACCATGTGATACTCGCGCTGCTTTCCCTTTGAGAGCGCTTTGCTGCATGCAACGCCACACGTTTTTAAAATGTTTGTTTTGGTTAAGACTTCACAAAGGCAAGAAGGCTAATTGGCCTTCAGGTGGAGGGACCTGGCAAATCAATCTATTTCTCCAAGATTTTCAACTGCCGTGACACAACACAACACAACACAACACAACACAACACAACACAACACAACGCAACGCAACGCAACGCAACGCAACGCAAAGCAAAGCAACACAACACAACACAACACAGCACAACTCAGCACAACACAACACAGCACAACACAACACACAGACAGAGAGAGAGAGAGAGACACAACACACATACAACACATACACACAACACACACACACAAACACACACATACAC
>CM060314.1:25513390-25523390 GCA_030674185.1 Monoplex corrugatus
AAAATTAAATGTAAACGACGAAAGAAATAAAAATGACACAAAAACTTTTTTTTTTAAATTAAAAAGATCAAAATAGTTCCTGTTTTGGTGAAATCAAACCTGAAAATGAAAAGAAATAAAAATGACACAAAAACTTTTTAAAAAAAATTAAAAAGATCAAAATAGTTCCTGTTTTGGTGAAATCAAACCTGAAAATGAAAAGAAATAAAAATGACACAAAAACTTTTTTTTTTAAATTAAAAAGATCAAAATAGTTCCTGTTTTGGTGAAATCAAACCTGAAAATGAAAAGAAATAAAAATGACACAAAAACTTTTTTAAAAAAATTAAAAAGATCAAAATAGTTCCTGTTTTGGTGAAATCAAACCTGAAAATGAAAAGAAAGAAAAATGACACAAAAACTTTTTTTTTTAAATTAAAAAGATCAAAATAGTTCCTGTTTTGGTGAAATCAAACCTGAAAATGAAAAGAAAGAAAAATGACACAAAAACTTTTTTTTTTAAATTAAAAAGATCAAAATAGTTCCTGTTTTGGTGAAATCAAACCTGAAAATGAAAAGAAAGAAAAATGACACAAAAACTTTTTTTTTTAAATTAAAAAGATCAAAATAGTTCCTGTTTTGGTGAAATCAAACCTGAAAATGAAAAGAAAGAAAAATGACACAAAAACTTTTTTTTTTAAATTAAAAAGATCAAAATAGTTCCTGTTTTGGTGAAATCAAACCTGAAAATGAAAAGAAATAAAAATGACACAAAAACTTTTTAAAAAAATTAAAAAGATCAAAATAGTTCCTGTTTTGGTGAAATCAAACCTGAAAATGAAAAGAAAGAAAAATGACACAAAAACTTTTTAAAAAAAATTAAAAAGATCAAAATAGTTCCTGTTTTGGTGAAATCAAACCTGAAAATGAAAAGAAATAAAAATGAAACACAACAAGATTAAAATGTAGAAGACATAAACATTTTTTTGAAGAAATACTGTAAAGCAAAATAAAACGTAAATTTTACAAGATATCTGAATCAATTTTACGTCAAGTCTGGAAATTAGGATTTTACTTTGAGTAACACGTAGAGAAATCTGTACGTTGATGGTGGTGATGATTTGGTGTTGATATTGAAATATGCTAGGACTTACCTGTATTGTTCAGTAAGATTTTCTTTGCACAGGTGTGATACATACTGAATAATTTCACCGGCCTTTCATTTATTTTTGTATGTTGCAAAATTATGAACAATTGTTACTGTTGTAAATAATAGTTGTAGTGGTAGTAGTCATAATAGTAATACTAGGACTGATCTTCTATCCCACATGAAGATCCAAACCATACATTGAAGACCAGTATGTCTACTCATCCGTCAGACCGACGAGCGGGTTCATCACTAATATCAACAACATCATCGATGTCATCATCGTCCTCGTCGTCACCGTCGTCTCATCTATCATCATCATCATCATCATCATTCATCATCGTCGTCTGTCGTCGTCGTCGTCGTCGTCATGTCGTCGTGTCGTCGTCGTCGTCGTTCGTCGTCGTATTCGTCCGACCCGTCGTCGTCGTCGTCGTCGTCGTCATCATCATCATCATCATCATCATCATCATCATCACATCATCATCATCATCTCTCATCATCTCTTCATCATCATCATCATCATCATCATCATCCCCGGTCGTTGTCATCATCATCATCATCATTCTCATCATCATCATTCATCATCATCATTCATCGTCATCATCATCATCATCATCATCATCATCATCATCATCATTCATCATCATCATCGTATTCATCAGCAACAGCAGCACCACCACCAGCACCAGCAGCAGCAGTAGTAGGAGTAGATACAGTAGCACTAGGAGTTGCCACTGCTGTTGTTGTTGTTGTGTCGTAGCTATTTGGCTCTTTTGTCAGAGCTATGGGCTCGTGATTTGATGTCTTGAATTCGATCCAAGCCCACAACATTAAAAACTGGTCTGTTTTGCTGCCTATCTTACAGTTTCCATCATTCAAGTGGCCGTCGTCGTCGTCGTCGTCATCATCATCATCATCATCATCATTATCATTATCACCACCACCACCATCATCCCCACTACCACCACCATCGTCATCATCATCTTTATCGTGACCGCTCACCTATGGTGACGCCCTGGCACATAGCCCAACGCGTTGACAGCGTCCAGAAACCACGTAACGGCCGCGGCTTCCTGCAAGCTGTGCACGTTGACGTCACCGCACGTGCCATTTCGCAAATAGTTGACTTCCGCCAAGATGGCCAGCGTCACACTTCCGTTGATCACGAGCGAGTTGTCCACGTTGTTTTGCGAAGAGTGTGCAGACTGCTGCAGTAGAAGCAGAAGAAGCACGAGGGCCGTGCTCTGTCCACCTGTGATGCTTAAAGAAATAAATGAAAATAGATAAATAAAAAGAAAGAAATGAATGAGTCACTCACTCACTCGCTCATTCACCCACTCGTTCACTCACCCACCCACTCAGCTCACTCACTTACTCACTCACTCACTCACTCACTCACTCACTCACTCATTCACTTCACTCACTCACTCACTCACTCACTTACTCACTCACTCACTCACTCACTCACTGTCCGACTAACTAACAAATCAACAATCTAATCAACAAACCAACAAACAAACCAACAAATCAACAAACTAACAAACCAACAAACCAACAAACAAACCAACAAACCAACAAACAACAAACCAACAAACCAACAAACCAACCAACAAACCAACAAACAAAAAACCAACAAACCAACAAACCAACCAACAAACCAACAAACCAATAAACCAACCAACAAACAAACAAAACAAACCAATAAACCAACCAACAAACCAACAAACCAAAACCAACAAACCAACAAACCAACAACAAAAACAACCAAACAAAACCAACAAACCAATAAACTAACTAATAACTAACTAGCTGACAGACTGACTGGCTGACTGACGAACGAACCAACGAACTAACTAACCAACGAACTAACTAACTAACTAACTAACTAACTAACTATCTAACAACTAACTAACTAACTAACTAACTAACTAATATAACTAACTCACTTACTCACTCACTCACTAACTAACTAACTAACTAACTAACTAACCAACAAACTAACTGAGTAACTGACTGACTGACTAACTAACTAACTAACTAACTTACTAACTAACTAACAAACTCACTAACTCACTAACTCACTCACTCACTAACTCACTAACTAACTTACTAACTAACTAACTAAACTAAATAATTAACTAACTAACTCACTCACTCACTCACTCACTAACTCACTCAATCACTAACTAACTCACTAACTAACAAACAACAAACAAACAAACTTCCATTCCTTAACAACATTGAATGCTACGGACCAGCGGTTGTTTCATATTTCATGAAGAATAATATGTTCTGGGCTGATACATTTAAGGCATACATGATATTTTGTAATCATATAACACCTATGATTTCAAGTGAACTGTTAGCTGAACCTGTCTTTTATAAAGAAAAAATAAAGGTGGATAACAAAATAATCAAGAATAATAAACTAATAGATAAAGGAATATACTGCATCAAACAATTTCTGAAAGAAAATGGCTGTTTTTTTGACCTATGAAGAATTTGAAAATAACGCTGATTGCCGTATTAATTATGTCACTTATAATGGATGGATATCTTCAATTAAACAATATTTAAGAACAACCAGAATTCAAATGAACAACAACACGAATAGTATTTTGAATGCGCCTAATGCAATAAACTAATAATGAGTGTACAAAAGGGAACTAGACTTTACTATGAAAAAATTAAATTGGTTGATAGCAAACCAAATTGTTGTTAAGATGGTCAGAGAAATTAAATATTAACATTTCGTGGGAAAAAGTGTTTCTAAAAATTCATAAATTAAATGATATCAGATTAAAATGGTTGCAAATAAGAATAGTTCATCGGATTATTGCCACCAATATAATATTAAACACAATGGGTACAGCAACTACGACAAATTGTACATGGTATAATAATGCAAGATACTCTATTGAACATTTTCTGTGGAACTGTTACTGTGTCCGTAATTTCTGGAATTTAACAGAAAAACTAATCAACGCAAAATGCGAAAATACCTTCAACATCAGAATCACATGAAATTTGGTATTGTTCGGTGTTGACCAAAACGTAAAAACAGATAGAGTATTTGATCTTACAATAATGCTTGCAAAATCATTTATATATACATGCAAAATAGACAAGTGTGTTCCAAATATAATGCTTTCCAAAGAATGCTAAACCAGAGATTCAAAATTGAACAATATAATGCCAAAATAAACTTTCGCTTGTCCTTTTTTAATGCTCAGTGGAATAACTATAGATCAACGTTCCCTGTGTAAAAAACAGACTTTCTTCATGACATGTTTCTTAAATATTGATTACATAATGAAATCATCATTGATTAGAATATTGTTTTATATGTTTTGTAGGCTATATGTTTTCTTTTCTTTTTTTATGTAAACAATTATTATGAATTGAAATTATTTTTTTCTTGTTTTGTTCTGTTACAACATTGTTTGTTGATATCTATTCTTGTTAAAAATGAATTTTAAAAAAGGTGAAAAAAAATAACTAACTAACTAACTAACTAACTCAACTAACTAACTCAACTAACTAACTAACTAACTCACTCACTCACTCACTAACTCACTCACTCACTCACTCACTCACTACTTACTCACTCACTCACTAACTCACTCACTACCTAACTAACTAACTAACTAACTAACTAACTAACTAACTAACTAACTAACTAACTAACGAACGAATGAACGAACGAACGAACGAACGATCAATCAATCAAACAGGGAGACAGGCAAACAAATAAGAAATAATCGAGCAATATAATAAATGTACATCATCATATCATCTCATCATCATCATCATCATCATCATCATCATCATCATCATCACCACCACCACCACCACCACCACCCACCACACCACCAGGATGTCAGGATGTCAAAACATACACACTAGATCAACAGGAAAAAAAAAAGAATATTAAGTACACATATTAATGCATTTGCGCACATAATCTAAGGAGATGCCCCTGGTGCTGACCACACCGACCATAATTATTATCACGCATGTCATATCTCCATAGAGCCAAAAATGCACTGAATACATGTATCCAATTATCCATCCTTCGAGAAAGTACGTAAGACTTTATATCCAATGCATACAGGTGAATGGGCCAGTAAAGCAGAAAATGATAGGCAGAAATGACAGAAAGCAATGGAACGAGGCTAAACAAAGAGAATGACAGAAAAAAGGAAATTTCTAGCACAGAATTTCAGGTGGGATACAATGTATACTGAAAGAGCCCCGCATCCCCAAGAGGTGTACCTTGTGATGAAGCAGATCCAAAACGACCATGGCGTAAGCTAAAGACTTCAGTTCTGTTAAAGTGTTGACATGTGCTTAGAGATCTTGGTGTTCATTAATTTTTTAAACCTACAACGTATAAAATATCACTATGTATTATTCTGTATACTACATGGAGTTCACATGTCAAAACTGTCTTTTCATATGTGTTTAATGTTTTGGTCATTTTTTGTTGCCACATTGTGTGTTAGGCGTACGTTTGTTGTGAAGCAAAAGATGAATAAACAAAAGTTTATATCAAAAATCAAAAACAACAACTTCGACTCTGCTGTGCAACATGGCCAGCCCTCGTCTCTTGAGTTATCATCAGGGAATGGAACTACTAGCGTTAATTTGATTTTGAACCCATATGCGCTTCGTCACTCTTGTACGGCTTACGCAAATGATTAAAAACTGATAACGATATAGCATAGACGTACAAGCGTATTATTAAAATGTTGTACACTGGAGAAGTCTTGAGAAAATGGAGAAAAAAAAAAACACGGAAGAAGCAAGCAGCAAAATGAAACGAAACCGTTGTTTGAAATGAAGATTGCCTCCTAACGTGTTTTGGCACTTTGTGTGCATGGTCATAAACTTAACATAAAACCGATAACTTAAGTAAGTGATAGAAATAGTAATAATGAAACAACAACAACAATAATAATAATAATAATTATAATAATAATGATAATAATAGTAATAGTATAATAATAATATAATAATAATATAATATAATATAATATAATATAATATAATATAATATAATATAATATAATATATATAATATAATATAATATAATATAATATAATATAATATAATATAATATAATATAATATAATATAATATAATATAATATAATATAATATAATATAATATAATATATATAATATATATAATATAATATAATATAATAATTATTTTTATTATTGTTGTTGTTGTTGTAGTTGTTGTTGTTGTCGTCCGTCGTACACTCATTATCATCGTTTTCTTCTTCTTCTTACTATCATTATCATCATCATCATCATCATCATTATCATCATCTAACGTCTATTCATACCGAGTGATTTCGGTCAATTATTACAATTATTCTAATCATTATCAGTATCGTTATCATAACAAAACAAAAATAAAATACTTATAACATAATACTGAAATAACACCAAACTCTCGATGGTGACGATACGTGAATAAACGAATGAAATAATCAGATGTTACCTCCACGATTTTCCGTTCAACATGATCATGGCTGCTGGTGCGGTCCCACTTTCTCAAATGTAACTTTCACTGAATCAGAAAAGACAGTTAACAAGACACAGCATTTATAGATATGTTACAGTCACACTGACTTAGATTCTGTCCTCAATTTCACGATTCAAGGCAAATAACTGGAATAAGGAAAACACTCCAACCATCCAACAACCATCAAGCAAACAAGCAAACAAACAAACAAACAAATGAACACACACACCTTTGGCAAGGCCATTGACGGTACGGTTGATACTTTCGTTCCCTCTACTCTGTCAACCAAGGATTCCTTTCGTTGTTTGTTTGTTTTGCAGGAAGTGGGTGGATAGGGTGAAGGGAGTGAAAGGGTTAAAAACATGACGTCAGTTATTGGTGTGTCAAATCAGAAACACTTCAAACAGATACATTTCAAACCACAGAGATAGATAGATGGATAGATAGATAGATAAATAGATAGATAGATAGATAGACAGATGTATAGATAGATAGACAGACAGATAGACAGATAGATAGACAGACAGATAGACAGACAGATAGATAGATAGATAGATAGATAGATAGATAAACAGATCGATAGATAGATAGACAGATAGATAGATAGATAGATAAATAGACAGATAGATAGACAGATGGATAGACAGACAGACAGATAGATAGAGAGATAGATAAACAGATAGATCGATAGATAGAAAGATAGATAGACAGATAGATAGATAGATAGATAGATAGAATAGATAGATAGATAGATAGATAGATAGACCAGAATCTGTCTGGGCAGTACTCCGTGATCAATTCTGATCACCTGGATCACAACAGTTTGGGTTTGAGATTGTATATAGTCAACATCATCATCAAGTGCCTTGCCACATGGCGTTGGCGATCATGGCCTTCCATCTGTTTCTATTCCTTGTTGCCTCAAGTACCTCCTCCACCCTCCCCAGCCACCCTGCAAGTCCGTCTAACATCTTCTCCCTGGGTCCACCTAGCGCTCCCCCTCCCCCCAGCCCTCCCGCCTTGACCAGGTGCTCCAACTCCCCCTTTCCCGCAAAATGGCCCACAAAAATTGCCCATCCTCTCCCAATCTTCCCCATGAATGATCCCCCCCGTGTCTGGCTCCATCAAGACCGTCCTGCCCGTTTTCCCTGCTGTCCATGGAACTCTCAACATGCCTCTCAGAAACCACATCTCGGCTGCCTCAATCTTGCTCTAGCCTTGATTGCCGACTGTCCACGCTTCACAACTGCACAACACCAGCGGTTCTATATAACATGCAAGAATTCTCTTCATGGATGTTAATTGATAGGCATTTGTTGGTAAGAATGATTTTCATCTTCTTGAATGTTGTTTTGGCTTGGCCGATTCTGCTGGCCATGTCTGATGTGCATCTGCGTCTGATGAAATGATCGTTCCCAGATATTTAAACTTAGTCATCAGCAAGAAACTTTCAAGGCAAGGCTGGACAGCACAAGTCCTGAGAGGAGAAACCCCTGAAACAAATGATTCGTCCCTAAACTCCTTGCAGTCTAGGGGTGGGGAGGGGGGGGGGGATCGAGTCTTGTCCAGGTCATACGTCCTGCACGTACTTTTTGCACTCACCATTTCATTTTCACCTGGGTTTGAACTCGTACCTGCAAGGAGATCGTCCGGCGTCTCTGCTTGTCGTCTGGCTCTCCTCATGGTTTCTTACTACTCGGTCTCTTGAAGTTCATCTTGTGGTCTCCTAGCTTTAGCATTTTGTCTGCCTTTTCATTTCCTTCCTTTCCGATCTTTGTTAATATAAATATCTATGGTTAAAACTGAAATGGTTCTCGTTATGTGTTGCAAACTGTCAATGCTGGCTTGCTGACTGCGGAGGTTGTGTGCGTGAAGTGTTGTAACGTCAAAGGGTTTCTTTCATAGACGACATTCAACTGCAAATGCAGATAGGCGTTATGCATTGGTCTTTATTTGCCCATTATGATCACTGCTCTCGATTTCTTTCAATCTGAAAATGTGTGTCAGAGTTTGTGTCGTCCCGTTAGCCTGCGAAGCTTCCTCTCTTAAGGCCAGCTTATAACATGATTTCCGGCGATTTTTCTTCATTTAAAATGGATTTTTCCTTTAGAAATGAATTGATAGGCAACGTAGTATTGTCTGGATTTCCTCGCCCCCCCCCCCTCCCCCCGATCCCTCTGTGTCCACCCCTCCCTCAATGTCTCCCCTCTCTTTCGGTGTATGTGTATGTGTTGTGGTGTGTGTGTGTTTTTTGTGTGTGTGTGTTGGTGTTGGTGTGTGTGTTTTGTGTGTGTGTGTGTTGTTGTTGTGTTGTGTGTGTGTGTGTGTGTTGTGGGTGTGTGTGTGTTTTGTTGTGTGTGTGTGTTGTGTGTGTGTGTGTTGTGTGTGTTGTGTTTGTGTGTTGTGTGTGTGTGTGTGTGTTGTTGTGTGTGTGTTGTGTGTGTGTGTGTGTGTGTGTGTGTGTGTGTGTGTGTGTGTGTGTGTGTTGTGTGTGTTTGTGTGTGTGTGTGAGTGTTTGTGTGTGTGTGTGTGTGGTGTGTTGTGTGTGTGTTGTTGTGTGTGTTGTGGTGGTGTGTGTGTTGTGGTTTTGTGTTTGTGTGGTGTGTTGTGTGTTTGTGTGTGTTTTTGGTGTGTGTTGTGTGTGGTGTGTGGTGTGTATGTTGTGTTTTGTGTTTGTGTTGTGTTGTGTGTTTGTGGTGTGGTTTGTGTGTGTTGTGTGTGTGATGTGTGTGTGTGTGTGGTGTGTGTGTGTGTGATGTGTGTGTGTTGTGTGTGAGTGTTTGTGTGTGTGTGTGTGTGTGTGTGTGTGTGTGTGTGTGTGTGTGTGTGTGTGTGTGTGTGTGAGTGTGTGTGTGTGTGTGTGTCTGTGCCTGTGTGTCTGTGTGTGTACCTGTGCGTGTGTGTATTTTTCTCTCACCTCTGGTCTGTAAATGCTCTTATCCTATATGATTATATGTATATGATTATATAATTGTATAGATGCGTATATATATTGTACATACATATATGTATAATGATATTATATATATATATATATATATATATATATATATATATATATATATATACATGTGTGTGCATGTGTGTATTTTTTGTCACCTCCGGTCTGAAATGCTCTTACCCTTTATGATTATACGTATATAGGATTACATATGATTATATAATTATACATAAACATATATATATATATATATACATAATTATCCATACGTATATGTATAATGATACATATTATATATATATATATATATGTGTATGTGTGTGTTGTGTGTAGATACGGTATGCATAATGATATCTATCTATCTATCTATCTATCTATCTATCTATCTATTTAT
>CM060314.1:25530890-25540890 GCA_030674185.1 Monoplex corrugatus
CAATGGTATAAAACACAGGAGCGATAACGAGACCAGAGACATGAATAGAAAGATCGGCTGTCAACGCCGATTCGGTAACGACCCCGGTCTCACTAACCTGAAGTTAACGGCCGAGCTTCGTGTGCACAATGCGCCTCTCAGAGATACAAAAGTCGTGGGGCATGGGGTTTCTCGCTCCGGTCTGGTTCTGCGATTCAGCGAGTATTAGTAAGAGGAATGAGTAGGTGGTATCCTTAATAATTTGGATCACAACAGTCTGTTAACCTTTTGACTCCTGCACCCTGTCCACCAACATCCTGCTTCATCAGCCATGCTGGCAAAGCAAACACCTAACGCTTTGACTCCCTCACCCTATTCACCAGCTTCCTGAAGGAAGTTGGTGGATAGGATGACGGAGTCAACGGGTTAAGTTTTTGCTTTGTCAGCATGGCTGACAATGAAGAATGCTGGTGGACAGGCTGCAGGAGTTAAAACATTTTCACATGTTCAATAATCGCCAACCTTTAGCGTTAGTGTTTCTTTACTAATTCAGAAGTCAGACTTGAATACCGTGCCCGTCACGTCTAGTTTTATTCCATCTGGTACTTTTTCATGGTCACAGTGACCTTGACCAGTAGAACATCATCATCGGTATCATGTGCCCTGCCTCAAAAACCAGCCCTGCCGCATGGCGTTGGCGATCATGACCCTCCATATGTATCTATCCCTTGTTGCCGCAAGCTCATCTTTTACTCTCTCTGTCCTCAGCCACCCTGCAAGTCCGTCCAAAATTTTCTCCCTGGGTCTATCTGGTGTTCTCCTTTCCCTCCAGCTTTCCCGTTGTGACCAGGTGCCCCAATTCCCCTTTCCTAAAATAATGACTTGTACATGTTGCCTGTCTTTTCCTATTCTTCCTTATGAATGATCTTCCTGTATCTGCGTCCATCAAAACTGTCTCGTTTGTTTTCTTTGCTGTCCATGGAACTCTCAACATTCTTCTGAGAAACCACATTCGGCTGCCTCAATCTTGCTCTGCCTTGTTTGTTGACTGTCCATGCCTCACAACCGTATAACATTATCGGTTCTATATAACATTCAAGAACTCTCTTCCTGCGTTAATTGATAGGCATTTGTTGGTAAGAATGCTTTTCATCTTCTTGAATGCTGTTTTGCCTTGGCCGATTCTGCTGGCTATTTCTGATGTACATCTGCCATCTGTGAGTTGATCGTTTCCAGATATTTTAACTTATCAACCTGTCTCAAGGTTGTGCCATTTGCTGTTATTTTGTATAAGGGGAATACATGTTTTTTACTAATTACCATGACTTCAGTCTTCTTGCTATTTAGCTCCAACTCTTTATTTTTGCTTTCTATTTCTATTGTATTCAAAAGGTTTTGTAGGTCCCTTTCCCTTTCTGCAATTAGCACAGTGTCATCTGCGTAACGAATGTTGTTTATCATTTTTCCTCCAAACTTTAATTCAGGGTCTTCTCCTAGATTTCTCATGTTGTTTTGGCTGTAAAGTGAAAACAGATCTGGTGACAAAACACAATCTGACAAGTAAAACACTGATACTTTTTCAAGGTCACAGCGGCCTTGAAAAATGAAACATCTTGATTTTCTTTTACTTATTTTTTCTATAAAAAGGATATTATTAGAATGGCTTGACCATTTTTTGTTATTAGGAAATTTAAAAAGATGAATAAAACAAACAAAAACAAAGAAAGAAAGAGACACTGAAGACAGAGAGAGTAGAGTTTTAAGTCTGGAGACAAGAGAGACTTATTGGAATCGGACAATTCTACATGCGCTCAACCCAAAATTACTAGCAATTACCTGGCAGGTTCCACGAGCCTGCACAAGACAGTGTGATCTGGCAACGTCATGATATAGGGAGGGGGTAGAGAGAAGAGACCTATGAGACACTAAGCTGACACCACCAGAATTATGGAATCATGAAGAGAACAGCGAATAGGTCAGTTTTTAATGTTGCGGGTTGTGATTGAAGTCGAGATATCAGATCTTAAGTCCATATTCTATCAAAAGAACTAACCTGTACTTAGCATTATCACCATCATCCATGCTTCTCATCATCATCATCATCATCATCATCAATTACCTTGCCACATGGCGTTGGCGATCATGGCCCTCCATATGCATCTGTCCCTTGTTGCCGCAAGCACATCTTTCACTCTCTCTGTCTTCAGCCACTCTGCAAGTCCATCCAATATTTTTCCCTTGGTCTACCTGGTGCTGTCTTTCCCTCCAGCTTTCCTGTTGTGACCAGGTGCTCCAATTCCCCTTTCCTCATAAAATGGCCTATGAATTTTGCCTGTCTCTTCCTAATCTTCCTTATGACTGATCTTGTATCTGCCTCCATCAAGACTGTCTCATCATCATAGAATTGTGAAAAAGTCTTTCCCAGATTTTATGGCCTTTCATGGTGATCTCAGATTCTGTGCTCATTGGAGGTGCGTTAGAGAGTCGATAATTAACGGAGTAAAGTTAGTGACACAAAAACAACGCAGAGCATGAGGCAGCACACAAAAAAACTCTGTAGTTTGTGCTGTCTAATGTAAAGAAATTAGAGCATCTAGTCACAACAGGAAAGCTGGAGGGAAAAGAAGAACCTGGTAGGCCCAGGGAGAAAATATTGTACGGACTTGCAGAATCTAGGTCACAACAGGAAAGCTGGAGGGAAAGAGAACACCAGGCAGACTCAGGCAGAAAATATTGGACGGATTTGCAGGGTGGCTGAGTACAGAGAGGTGGGAGATGCACTTGTAGCGACAGGGGATAGATTCTATGGAGGGCCATGATCGCCAACGCCATACGGCAGGCCACGTGATGATGATGACTCCCAGAGTGGATAAAGACAGAGAGGGTGGGAGATGGACTTGCAGCAACATGGGATACATTCGTATGGAGGCTTATGATCGTCAATGCCATGCAGCAGGGACACATGATGAAGGTTCGCGTTATCTAAAAAAACAAAAACAAACTCTTTTTGTTCTATGTTTGATGGATCGAAACAAACGGAGATACCGTGCTGCAGATCAAGTTACGGGTCTTTGTTTCTATGTCTTTGATGAGCAGAATGTAGTCAGGTCTTTATGGCGTCATTTTCTCCCTCACTAAACAATCTCCGGGTTAAAAGACAACTTCTCCCGTCCCTTGTGAGTCTGATCATCGCTTCTTCTGACACATATACGATGAAAGCAGTGCTCAAACACAAGCTAGCGTTCACGCACGCGCGTGCGAGCACACATACACACACATACACATGAAGGTACACACATAAACATGCACAAACATACACACACACACGACACACACACACATACACCCACACCCACACATACACACACACGCGCATACACATACACACACATACATACAACACACCACACACAAGTATACATGCACGCGCCTGCGCATGCGTACACACACACATACGCTCACGTATACACATACACACACACACATACACACACACACACACACACACAACACACACACACACAAACACACAAAAACAAACGCACATACACACACACTTAAACACACTTAAACACACACAGACACACAAACACACCACACACACAAACACACACACATACACACACACACACGCACAAACACACACAACAAACACACACATACAGACACACAGACACAGACACCCACACACTTGCACACACACACACACACACACACACACACACACACACACACACACACACTCACACACACACACACACACGCACTAACACTCGAACCTAACACACTCTACAGAGAGAGAGAGTGAGAGTGGTCTCCCTAATTGCGGACGAAGATGTAAAACTAATTGTTTTGAACAGACAGGATGAAAACATGAAAAGAAGGAAGAAAAGTAGGATAAGAGAGAGAGAAAGAGTGAGTGAGGAGAGAGAGAGAGAGAGAGAAGAGAAAAGAGAGAGAGAGAGAGAGAGAGAGAAAGAGAGAGAGTGAGAGAGAAGAGAGAGAGAGAGAGAGAGAGAGAGAGAGAGAGAGAGAGAGAGAAGAGAAGAGAAAGAGAAGAGAGAGAGAAGAGAAGAGAGAGAGAAAGACAGAGAGAGAACTGAATTGACCAGAGTATCAAACAGTCAATGTGAAACATTGTTTTTGAAAAAAAAAGTTGAAAACACACACGAGCACACGCACGCGCGCGCGCAGCACACACACACACACACACACACACACACACACACACACACACATACACACACACGAGCGTGCACGCCTGCGCTCGCGCACGCACACGCACAAACAAATAAAGGCATGCACTCACACACACATACGCACACACACATACATTCACTCACACACACACACATACACGAACACGCACACACTCACACACAATACATACTAGGCTAATAATTCTGAAAGATCTTTATTCTCTACAATATAGAATATGACAGCGTGTTTCTTTAATTTCTCAAAGCGTTCTAACAATCATTATTAACGCGGGACAAATACCATAACCAAAACTGAATCAGCCAAGCAAAAAAACTGAAAATTTGCATACATACACCCAACATAGCCGTTTAAAAATGACGAGCTCACAACAGAATATTCAAATCCAAATGGATTCAGTCAATGACATTTTGGATTCGTTGTCTAATCTTTTAAGGATCATTGCACTCTGGAATTTATCTTTGTGCTCTTTTTTTTTTTCGTCCAATTTTCTACGCCACCTTAAGCTGGAACAGTTTTTACAATGCGATGATGATGATATCGATGTTGATGATCATCATGACGCTAGAGAGTTCCATCTAGGATTGAGACTGCGTGACAGGGCTGTATTCTACGCTCACTATCATAATGTATGCTGCCGTCAACCAGGCCCGGGAGATTCAGACACCTGCGGTGCTGGTCAGAAAATTTGAGCAGCACCGTCAATGAAGCATCCGTGGTGTGGACGAGACTCGACTGTGTGGTCCCAAGTCTTCCCAATGAGCCCAAAGCACGCCCAACGTTGTCTACAATTTGCACATTCGCAACCACATGCTGCAATCAAACAAACTTTGGTAAATAAAAAGCGCAAGGGTTTTCTCTGTGAAACATTTTCTTTTCTGTTAAAGTACTATGGCAGCGCACAGAGTTTCAAAACAAGTTAATTCGATTTTTTAAATCTATTCCCCCTTTCCTTTTTTTCTTTATGTGAGATTGAAATTTTCGTGTTTTTTTTTCTTTCCCCCTGTTTTTGTTATCTTGGCTCATTCCTTTTGAAGTAACATAACACAGCACCCTGCGATTAATACTGGATTTAAAACCATGAATTGTAACAAACTTCTACCACAGAAAACTAACAATTACAGACACATTTGTTTACATGCAAAATTTGCGTTCAGTTGCATGCTGCAACACTTGCTGTTTCTTCTCAGTACTGCCTTCAGCTGAGTGTTATATACGCGACTTTTGTCCTGTCAAGACTTTACCTGTTGTTACATTACGATAGTATTAGTAGTTGTAGTAATAATAATAATAATAATGATAATAATAACAATAACAATGATAATAATGATAATGATAGTAGTAGTAATAGCAGTAGTAGTAGCAGTAGTAGTAGCAGTAGTAGCAGTAGTAGATTTAAGCTATCAACTGTTGACCAGTGTTCTGTTGTTGTCTGGGGACCGTCAGCCTGGAGTAGACTTCAGCTCTGTCTTTGCCTAACACCTGACCTTTCTGCTTTTAAATCCAGTTTAAAAACCCACCTCTTTTCCCAACAATGAATCCTAAAATTCCTTCTTTTCCTCAGTTTTTGCACTTTTTTTTTAAAATATCAGTTATAGTTTGTCGATTGTGTATGGTGAGTGAGCGCGCTTTGATTTGAATTGTCAAGATTTGGCGCCGTATAGATAATGTATACTGTAGTTGTGGTAGGCCGATGCGGGCAAGGCAGACTCTGCAACATTGGATGCACGTATGGACGCTGGCCATGGGATTGCCTTCACAGGAGCTTGCCTTCTGCTTGACTCTCTTTTTCTCTGCTACAGTCTGGATCTTTTCCCCCCCTCCCCCTCACCTGAATTTCTTCTGGAGCACACTGCGCCATCTGTTGCAGTCGGCTACACTATGTATTCCAAAACTGTGCCTGTTGTAGAGGCACCACTGACAACACTGCGACGACTTAACTCCTTCTCTTCCCGGTCTCTGCTACTGTCTTCTCTGGGAATTGCAGACGTTTTGGCATGTCCATTCTTGGATATTGTTTTCCCATCTCTTCCGCTACCTTCATCTTTTCGGATGTTGTCTTCTTATCTCATTTTCTTCCTTTTTTAGATGTTGTCTTCCCATCTCTTCTTCTGACTTTCTCTTTTTGGATGATGTCTTCCCATCTCTTTTTCCAGCTTCCTTTTCTTGAATGTTGTCTTTCCATCTCTTCTTCTACCCTCCTTTTCTTCAAGCCTCCTGGTAATGTTCCTGTTGAAGTCTATCATAAACTTTCAGTCTCATGACATGTTTACTCAATGCATGTCAGCTGTCGGTGACACGTGAGAAAGCTGTTACATTAGGGACTTTTAGATTACACATCACGTATCCCACACGAGCCAGATACGATTTTATCGATACGTACCACTTCGATAGGGACGTAACTACGTATGGAAGTCAGTTATACGTGCTCTCGCCCGTATCTAGTTTGGGACTGCATATCTCAATTTTTAAGGTAAGTAATATTTTGGTTGTGTTTGAAACCCTTTGTGTACCTTGTTATGTATGTCTTATGTCAATGAGTTTTAAACAATTCATGTACGAGTCAACCAAACGCACAAGTGTCAGCAAGCAAAAGCCTGCTGCTGGGAAGTACGTATTGCCAGCTGACCTAATTAAAAGTTTGAACGAAACTTCAGCTCACAGGCCCGGTTCAACTGCAATTTAGCTGTGAAAAGCTATTTTGTGGGTGGATTGACGTAATTTCTTAGTGTTTTTGATTAATTGTTGATACATTTTGGACTGAAAAATGTATAATGGATGCCGCGTTTGAAGAGATCTAACGCCAAGCGCTGACTTAGATATGTGTGGCACTAGCCTAGCAGTTCATTGTCTGCTTTCTCATCAAGGCCATATAGGTCTACCCTGGCATAGGGAAGATGGCGGGGAGCATGACTGGACTATGTTTGCTCAGGTGGCAGAAACTGATAGTGATTATGATGATTATATAAGTTATTTATTTATTCATTATTTTATTATTATATTTATTATTATTATTATTATTATTATTATTTATTATCATTATTATTATTATTATCATTATTATTATTATTATATTATCATCATTATTATTATCATCATTATTTCTATTTGTGTTAAAATTATTATACCAGTCTCATCATCATCATCATCATCATCATAAATACATATGTAAACAAATAAAAAAGACAAATGAAATAACTTTCTTCTTGTTTTTCAGGTCTAAGTGTTCCCCATGCCAAATCAAGAAATCACACAGCCCATCTGCATGATGGTCTACAACCATGGAGTACTGGCAAGATTAAATACAAACAGAAGAAGAAAGCAGCAAAAAGACTGATTTTGACATTCAGAAAGATTAATGTGAAAAGACAAGATATAGAAGTCCGGAAGCTGGAGGATGCAATCATCTGAGGATTGAAGCACAGCAAAGAGATGAGCAAGCAACGCGGCTGATATGGAAGAGCTGAGAGAAAGAAAGAACAAAAAGAGAGGAAACAGTTGATGGAGCGACAGACTGAAGAGAGAAAATGTGATGGATAGGGAAAACAAATTAATGGGTGCCATGCTGCAATACAATGTAATACAATATAATACAACACCCCTTTATATATCCAAGTAGGAAAATTGAAATGTACATACACTGGACTCGCACCACACCACATGTAGATTATTCTCAGATCTACTCAAAACTACAATCACAACTCAATGACAGAATACATAAACAATCCTTAACAGTTAAAAGCAACCACAAAATAAAGCACCCAATAATCTTGGCATATGCCATAACTGCACATGATACGCTCCCAACCCCCAACCCTGTCTTCCCCCTCTTTCCCATTTTCCACACACACACACACACACACACACACACACACCACACACACACACACACACACACACACACACACACACACACACACACACCACACACACACACACACACACACACCGCATACAGAGGAAACACACCATTACGAAGTCACAAAATGACAGGTGCGGTAACCAAGCAGGTAAATGTCAGTCTTCCAATAAGAATGTCTGGGTTTGGTCCTTTCTGGGTACCTCCCGCCTGGTGAAAAAGAGTGGAGAATTTGTTCAGTTTTCTGGTCAGCATGTGTGCAGACCTGCCAGTGTCTGGAACCCTTTGTGTGCATGCTCATGCAGAAAATCACATCACATATGCACGATAAAGATCTTGTAAGCCATGTTTTGTGTGTTTGGTGGCTTATGGAAACATGAAAACTTGGTCAGGCAAGCATCACACCAAATCAGAGTATGCAGACTGTGCACCAGTATACTGCCTGCACAGTGTGGACAAAAATGCGCATATACGCATCTGAGAAAATCAGAATGCTGTAGAAACATTACAAGGTTTTTCTAAAAAAAAAAAAAATAACGCAACTGAGCAGATTTATGCCACTAAAACAATTAAGTAAAGATCAGGGAAAGGGACAGTCCTCATGATTGTTTTGTACATGTTAGCGTTTTTTTCCAATTAGTCATCTATCTTCATTTTTATGATAGAAAATTAAAAACAAAACCTGCATGTCTCAGAACATTCATAATATTTTATCATAGTATTCAAAATTCATTTTGTCACAATAAAGGATTCATACGCCCTATAGTGAATATTTTCGTCACATGGAAAGTGTGTTGCAAGTGCATGATTTGTACGTGCGTGCGGGCGTGTGCGTGTGTATGTGTGTGTACACAAAGAGTATGAGTTATTACGTACAGCGCAAAGTGTGTACTCAAATAATCTAATTCAAATCTGAAGTTATAAACCATTCCAGTTCTTCCTTGCCAGCATTAAATAAAAGTACAGGAAGTATATATCTATAACAAACGTTTGAGCCATGATAGTGTTCATTTCTTGTTCATATTGAATGATGCCATCATACTGAAGCAACCAAGTCGCTAGGAAAGATAAATAGTAATTGCTAGATCTATTTTCCTTCAAAAATCCCAGTATACTATTTTAGTTCGTCGTCACATTGGTAGTATCAAGAAAAAATAAATAGCTGCGTACGTTTATGGTGTCACTCGTCGTAAAGTACAGGAAAGGCCGTGGTTACAAACCAAATCGTTTTCGCGTACAGGACATGTACATATCACGATACGTACACGTTTTGGGAGCTACGTAATGTGTAATCTAAAGGTCTCTATGGAATGGTCGATTTGTTGATTGGTTGGTCGATCTGTTGGTTGCCTGCTGGCTGGTCCCTGTACGATATTAATACGGAGACTCATCCTTATCCCCAATAGAGGATTGTAGGAACAACTTTCCCTCTGTAAGGATGAACATACCTATCTGCAGCCACTCTTCTTTTTCTTCTTCCTCCTCTTCCTCTTCTTCTTTTTTTTTCTTCTTCCTCCTCTTGCTCTTCTTCTTCTTTTTCTATTTCTTCTTCTTCTTTTTCTTTTTTCTTCTTTTTTTTTCTTCTTCTTTTTCTATGTCTTCTTCTTCTTCTTTCTTCTTCTTCCTCTTCTTCTTCTTTTTCTATTTCTTCTTCTTCTTCTTCTCCTCCTCCTGTCTCTTGCCTCCATGAAGAATCTTTACGGCTCTACACTAAAGAACTGTTCCCCAGCTCTATTGCATATGTGCCAAAGCCTGGGTCTTTGCAAACAGTTGAAGATTTTACGACTCAGGTCAGGGGATATTCTCTGCCACTAACAAAACCATGTAACCCAGTACTACCTGTCATATGTGGGAAATAAATCCCCCCCCCCAAAAAAAAAACAACAACAAACAAACAAAAAACCACAACCCCCCCAAACCCCCCCCCAAAACCCCCACAAATCA
>CM060314.1:25550890-25553390 GCA_030674185.1 Monoplex corrugatus
GAGATCTTCGCTGAAATAGCGTTGTCAACGACTGAAGGAGCTGCTGTGGTCTGGATTTTTAAGCAGTGACGTGACTTCGCTGTGTTTTCCCAAGTGTTGAAAATGTCGCGTGAGTATTTTGACTATTTTGTGTGGTGTATGTTGTCCTCTCTCTCTCTCTCTCTCTCTCTCTCTCTCTCTCTCTCTCTCTCTCTCTCTCTCTCTCTGTGTCTATGTGTGTGTGTGTGTGTGTGTGTGTGGTGTCTGTGTGTGTGTCTGTGTGTGTGTCTCTGTGTGTGTGTCTCTGTGTGTCTGTGTGTGTGAGCTGTGTATGAATGTTTATGTATGAGTGTATGTGTGTTTGTGTGTGCGTGCGTGTGTGTGTTTGCGCGTGCATGTGTGTGTGTGTGTGTGTGTGTGTGTGTGTGTGTGTGAGTATATATGCGTATGTGTATGTGTATGTGTATGTGTGTGTGAGTGTGTGTGTGTGTGTGTATGTGTGTGTGTGGGGGTGTGTGTTTAAGCGTGTTGAAGGCAAAATGTTACGTTGTATTAACATGTCTTCAAAGTACGCACACAATTGCATTCACATATATTTGCACGCTCACACGGACGCATACTCACGCACACATGTATAAGCATACACATCAACGTAGCTCGTAGGCAAAAGCCAACGTTTAAATGTACACACGCACACAGGCAAGCGTACATAGACAATACATACAGACGGAGGGGTAGACAGGCAGACAGACACACGTGTGTGCGTAGACATGTACAAACACAGATACACATATGCATACGGTAACATACATTGATACACACACAAACACTAACACACACATACAAACACACACACACACACGCGCGCGAGCGCGCGCGCGCGCGCACACACACACACGTGCAAATGCTGGGAAAATGGTCGCTTACCTGACATTTGGAAGACTTCGATTGTGTTACCAATACCAAAAGCTAATAAACCCCTTTCTGATTCAGGTAGTTACAGACTTATCTCGCTTACGTCCCATGTTTCAAAACTAATGGAAAAAATTATATTGAATAGACTGAGTTACTTTTGTGAGAAAAATAATATAATACCTATTAACCAATCTGGGTTTCAAAAAGGTAGATCAACATCAGACCATTTAGTTAAATTAACAACTCAAATAAAAAATCAGTTTGCTAAAAGAAAAAATGTCTTAGCCACCTTCTTTGATCTTAAAAAAGCGTACGATCAAGTCTGGCATGCCCGAATTTTGTTGAAATTAAAACATATTGGTCTCAACGGTAATCTTTATTATTTTATCAAAGCATTTATAAATGACCGAAGTATGGTCGCTAAAATAGGTAATACTTACTCTGAAAAACGGTCTGTAAACATGGGAATTCCACAGAGTTCCATAATATCTCCTTTATTATTTAATATTTTGATCTATGACCTGCCCACACAAATCTCAAACAATGTCAACGTAGCTCAGTACTCTGACGATATATTGGTATGAATGAATGTTTCGTTAAAAAGGAAGACTTCCTTAAGAGAAATAAAAAACATTAAAAAGGTCTATCAACGTGAAATTAATCATATTTCCACTTACTTGACAATTAATGGTCTGGAAATATCCAATGAAAAAACACACATGATGCTTTTTAATAATGGTCTCGGTCCGAAAGAGGTACCGTTGTTTAATTAAAATTGATAATGAGGAACTGAAATATACTTCTCAAGTGAAATTTCTGGGAGTATACTTGACTTCTAGTTTACAGTGGAAAGAACATATTGATGCCTTGTTATGTAAAGCTATGAAAAGCTATAACTTAATAAAAATTATTAGTAAACAATCCTGGAGACAGGACACTAAAACGTTGTTACATCTTGTCACAGCTTTAGTTAGATCGAAGTTGGCTTATGGTCAAGAGGTCTATTTTTCAGCTCCAAAATGCTATTTGAAAAAACTTCAAAGCTTAGATAGTAAAGCTGTTAAATGTGCTCTTGGGGTGCCGGTGTACACAAAAACACAAGAAGTATATAAAGCAGCTGGCATCCTTCCCTTGGAAGATTGGAGGAAGTTATCAACTGCTAAATATATAATTAGAGCAAGTGCAGTAACTAATTATGTCAATGCGGAACTTAAAATTCGTCTGACATCCATTTCCCCAAGAGAGCAAGAACAATACAGGCACAAGAAACAATATCCACTTACACAAATGATCTCTTCAAAATTTCCCACGTAGTACCTAACAAAGTTTCACATAAAATGATACGTTATCCTCTACCCCCCTGGGAATTGTCCACTGCTACTTTTGATATCAACTACACTGATACTGACTTGACGAAGGATATTAATCCACACTTGTTAACAATTGATGTTCTGTCACATCTACATACAAAATACTCACATTACTTAAAAATATTTACTGATGGCTCTGTTCTAGATGATGGTAAAGCAGGCGCTGGCTTTCTAATTCCTAAATTTAAAGTAGAAAAGGCTTACTATTTAGGACAGGGACATTCAATCTTCACATC
>CM060314.1:25558390-25560890 GCA_030674185.1 Monoplex corrugatus
TAGCATACGTATGCACTTTTTCCATATGTGGATTTACAGTAAGACCCCATACTTCAGCTGCATATGTAAGTAAAGGTTCTATCTGTGTATCAAACATTTTCCAATATAAATTACAATCACTAGAATTGAGCTTCCGTAAGGATTTTAGAATTTCAATAACACCCTTTTTCCCTTTATTACAAGATTCTTCCCATGCATAATTTAAACTTAATTTTGTCGAAAATATCATTCCTAAGTATTTATAAAAATTAACAACCAGAGAGAGAGAGAGAGAGAGAGAGAGAGAGAGAGAGAGAGAGAGAGAGAGAGAGAGAGAGAGAGAGAGAGAGAGAGAGAAGAGTAGGACCTAATGAACACCAAGCTGACACCACCCGAATCAGTCAACGGTACATCAAGATTGGCAGCGAACATGCTAGTGAATCTGTTGCAGGCTAAAAAGCTATGACCTACCATAGGCTTGAACCCACAACCCCTGCGTTATGACTGTAGTGCTCTAACAACTAAGCTCAGTCTCAGTCTCAGTCTACAGCATCACTCCATGGAATGTTGACTGCCCGCACTGTTCTCTGGGTCTCTGTCCTCCGCATATGTCTTTCCTCCTCCTCCTCATTACCAAGTGCCTTGCCACATGGCGTTGGCGATCAAGGCCTTCCATCTGCTGCTATCCCTTGTTGCCTCAAGCACCTCTTCCACCCTCTTTGCCTTCAGCCACTCTGCAAGTTCGTACAATATCTTCTCCCTGGGTCTACCTGGTGCTCTCTTTCCCTCCAGTTATCCTGTTGTGACCAGGTGCTCCAATTCCCCTTTCCTCACTTTCCTCATAAAATGGCCTATAAATGCTGCCTGTCTTTCCCCAATCTTCTTTATGAATGATCTTGTGTCTGCCTCCATCAAGACTGTCTTGTTTGTTTTCTTTGCTGTCTATGGAACTCTCAACATTCTTCTTAGAAACCACATCTCGACTGCCTCAATCTTGTTCTGGCTTTGCTTGTTGACTGTCCATGCCTCACAACCGTATAACATTATCGGTTCTACATAACATTCAAGAACTCTCTTCCTGACGTTAATTGATAGGCGTTCGTTGGTAAGAATGCTTTTGATCTTCTTGAATGCTGTTTTGGTTTGGCCGATTCTGCTGGCTATTTCTGATGTGCATCTGCCATCTGGTGAAATCATCGTTCCCAGATATTCAAACTTATCAGCCTGTCTCAAGATTGTACCGTTTGCTGTTATTTTGCATGAGGGGATTTCATGTTTTTTTACGGATCACCATGACAACCAGGTTGAAAATTTGTGGACTGTTGCGACCTGTCCACTTCTTGATGTTTCCTAGATAATCTGTTTGTGGTCTTCCCCTTCCCTCTTTTGCCCTCGACTTTTCCCTGAATGACATCTTTCATGACAGTGCACTTTTTTGTCTTTCTGCACATATATCCAAAGAGGGTCCATGTCTTTTTAAGGATGACCTGTACAAATTTTCTCCGGGTTTTCAGCTTGTCGAGTATGCTCTTATCATTTCTCTTGTCGTTCCAGCTCGCCCTTAAGAGACGTTGTAGAATGACAATTCAGTTGATTTATTTTCTTTCTTTCGTTTTTTTTTCGTTTTGTGGGTCCACCCTTCAGCTCCGAATGTCCTGATGGTCCAGATCAGAAATCTCATTATTCTCATTGTTAGTTTTGTGTCTATCGTTTTGTCTTTCCAGATCTTTGTGGAGTCTGTCATCCGTTTCTTAGTCATGCCAATGTTCGTGTTGATGTCGGTGGAACAATCTACATCGTTGGATTTGATTGATCCTAAATATCTGAACTAGCGGACTTCTTCCAAGCTACCTTGACCAATGTAGATGGATTTGGCTGGGCCCAGGCCAATGTGTAAAAATGTGGTTTTCTTGGCATTCAGTTTAAGATTCTTCTCTTCCCTGATCTTTTTTTTTCGGACATTAATCATAGATGATGCTTCCTGGTGAGTGTTTGCATAGAGTTCTGTGTCGTCAGCGTACCTAAGGGTTGAGATTTTTCTGTCTCCCACTTTTATGCTATCAAATCGATGTATAACGGCATCAACCAATCTACAGGAAATGACTCTGTACGGAAGTGAACATAGAAGATGAATTCCCGAAGTAACTAGTCTATGTGATGCTTCACTACTTATAGCTATGTTAACTCGAATCAGGCAGCAGGCTAACAGTTTGTGCTGTGTGGCAGTTCCTGAAAATTGAACTCGGAATACTAACATATCTTAGTTCTCGGCTATTTTTGACTTACACTTCGACTTTCACTATGATTCTATTTAGAACGTTTTTTTTTATAGAATTGTGAATACTCGTGGCTGCGATTTTTGAGGTAAAGGGGAAAGACTGCGTCTCCACCATGTATCGCAAGAAGGGTTAGGGTTCTGCTCTCTATGGCAGGAGTATGGATTGGGGGATGTTTATTAAGAGTTGTTTCTTTACTTAGAAATCACGCACACAGCAATGAAGGAGAGTGACGAGAAGAAATG
>CM060314.1:25570890-25580890 GCA_030674185.1 Monoplex corrugatus
GCATTTCGTACGACTATATACATTTTGACTGATATTGTTCTATTTTCAAGACCACAAATGCTCAACACAAGCCAATGTTTATGTTCGTCTCTCCTTTCCTCGGATTTTGATTTTCTCCCCTACCTCCTCTTCCTTCCTCGAACGAACCACAAAAATACCATTTCAGAACGACAGAAGGTAAAGCAAATATAACAAGGAGAAAAAATGATGGAAGAAAGAAAAAAAGAAAAGGAAAAAAAAAATGAAGAGTAAACAAATCAGTAAAGACACGAAACAAATTTTGATTTTCTGTTTTGTAAATCCATGTAATCATTCATTTCTGTATGCATTTGTGCATTTGTTTATTTTCTGTTTTGTTTTAATCTCGCAATGCCAATAAACTTTGCATGCTAAGGGAAACAATCTGGTTTTTGTTATACCAAGAATTAGGGATACCGTCCCTTCCACTGCAAGAGAAATCTCTTAAAAATTACTAGACTCGGCGTGATTTTCATCAGTTCTAATGTTGTTTCATTTTATTTCATTCATTTCATTTTGTTTGACTTTGAATTATTTTATTTAAATTTTTGTTTTCATTCAATATTATTTTATTTTGTTTCATTTCATTCTATTTTATTTTATTCTATTTATTTCATTTTATTTTATTATTTTATCTTGTTTTATTTCATTTCATTTTATCTTATTTTATCCTATTTTATTTTATTTCAATTTACTGTATTTTATTTCTTTCTTTGCTGCTCTGATTTCTAAATCGCCTTAGCAGCGTTACCAGATATTGTTCAAGTACATGACAGCAAAGTCATAATGCGATGAAGCCCCACAGGAGTCAGAGACTTCAAGCCGCCCTGATGCCACCCGTGGGAGGCGACCCTGCACTGTTGCTATGTCACTTTGGCATAGTTCAACAGTGCGCACTCTGAATCAACCTATGAAGAACACCGCCTACTACATCCCTATTAACGAAGATAACCGCACAGTTGCGAAGCCAGACCAAGGAGAAAAACCACCACCACCCCCTCCCCGGTAAGGAGACCACCATCACCGCGGCCCTCCATCGAGATCCCCATGAACCACTGACATCCAAGACCGCAACCTGAACTTATCTTAGGCATGGAAACAGTGTATGCTTTGTGTCCTTGCCCGCAAGTGTGTTTTGCCTATAAGATAAAAAATATATATATATATAAAGAGAGAGAGAGACATAGACAGAGAGACAGAGACAAAGAGAACGAGAGAGAGAGAGAGAGAGAGACGGAGAGATAGAAAGGGAGAGAGAGAGAGATACAGACAGACAGACAGACAGACAGAGACGGAGAGAGAGAGAGGGAGGGAGAAAGAGAGAGAGAGAGAAAGAGAAAGAGAAAAGAGACACAGAGAGAGAGAAAGACAGACGGACAAACAGATAAAGAGAGACAGACAGACAGACAGATAGAGGCAGAGACAGAAAGAGAGACAGAGACAGACAGACAGAGGCAGAGACAAAGAAAGAGAGAGAGAGACAGACAGACAGACAGAGAGACAGAGAGACACAGACAGAGAGAGAGAGAGAGACAGACTGACAGACAGAGACAGACAGAGAGAGAGAGAGACAGACACAGAGAGAGAGAGGGAGAGAAGGACACAGAGAGAGAGACAGACAGACAGACAGAGAGGGGAGTGAGAGAGAGGGGGGAGGGGAGGGGAGAGAGAGGACAGAGACAGAAAGAGAGTGACAGACAGACAAACAGAGAGAGAGTGAGAAAGAGAGAGAGAGAGACAGACAGACAGACAGACAGACAGACAGACAGAGAGAGAGAGAGAGAGAGAGAGAGAGAGATCTCAACAAATTAATCTAAAACCATCCCCAGACAGCCAGCTGGAACATCACCAAACAACTGGAATCACTTCAGATTCAAATCAGGGTTGGTCCAGCCTGAATCTCCAGTAATGGATATCGGGTGAGTTTTAAATGAGGGGGTTAAAAGCAAAAATCGAAGGCTAGAGAAACGGGGGATGGTTTGGTAATTGTGTCTGATAGTGGAATTGTCCCGAAAGGTGGTCTTGCAATCATTCTGACACTGTGACCTGAAAAGTTGCAGCTCTAGCATGAAGTAACATGTAGCGAGCTACAACTGACTGACTGACTGACTGACCGAATTGACTGACTGACTGACTAACAACTAACTGAGTGACTGACTGACTGACTGGTTTACTAACTGACTGACTGACTGGTTTACTAACTGACTGACTGACTGACTAACTGATGAATGAACGAACGAACGAACGAACGAACAAACAAACGAACAAACAAACGAACGAACACGCACCTACGCACACACACACGCACGGACGGACGGACGGACGGACAGACATTTTTTTAATGTACCCTTTAGTGTCCTTATTTATGTTCACATTTGTATTGAAACTTGTTCTTTGAAATCATGTGGTAATGATTTGGACGGAACGGTCAACACCAGGGACATATCCTTGTATTATGTGTGTGCATGCATTGATACGTGTACTTAAGTTTATTTTCCAGCTTCCACCCACCCCTACCCGTACCCCGAACCAGATGTTGTGTGCGCTTTGAAACTGTTCTAGTTCTGATATGGCTCTGTGCAGTCGGCTGGGCTTTATACAATAAGAATAAGAATAATAAGAATAAGTTGTCCGTTAAATTAGAAAAGAAAGAAGGAAAGAAAAAACGAAAGAAGAAGAAAGAAAGAAAAAATAGGCAGGAAGGGGAGGAAGGAAGGAAAGCTTAGAACTCTCTTTTTCTTGTATGCGGATTTTCTTTTATGGAAGAATACAATTATAAATTTTACTGTTTTGTCTTCTTAGTCTTTGTTCGCATTCTATACGGTCAGATCACATTTGGTGATGAATGTGGCCTTTTGTTTGTTTGCTCGCTTGTTTGTTCTGTGGTTATTTAATTTTTTCTGATTTAAGGAGAAAGGGACATTTTAATATGATATTAGCTGACCGTGTTGACGCTTGCTTCGTCAGTGTTATGTGATTGGTATAGTTTGCTTGATTTATTTGGAAGAAACTTTGGGGCTTGGAGTTTGTTCAAGACAAATTTAAAACACTGAAAATTTTACATTTGTTCCAGACAAATTCATGGCACTCTGAAAATTGCACATTTGTTCCAGACAAATTCATTACACCCCGAAATTTCCACATTTGTTCAAGACAAATTTATTACGCTCCGAAAATTTCACATTTGTTCAAGACAAATTTATTACGCTCCGAAAATTCCACATTTGTTCAAGACATATTTATTACACTCCGAAAATTCCACATTTGTTCAAGACATATTTATTACGCTCTGAAAATTCCACACGGACTCCAACAAGATCTGCCAGCAATCATCTGAAAAATACCTTGAGCCTGGGAAAAACCATACCTCTCGGTAAGTTTTGAAATGGAGGAGACGGACCAGGACCTATCAAGTCTCTGATACCATCAGAATGGCTAGAACATTACAACAGGTAACCAACACGTCAGAGTTTAGGTTATAGGCCAGAACTGAACTCGAGGATAACAGAGGTATGAGTCTGTCGCAGTTGTCCGAAAAGAACCCCCCTGCCAGGGGAAGAGAAGTCGATGGGTGAGACGTGGCACCGCGTGTGTATCGAACACTCACAAGCTGGGTGTCACCGTTCCGTCAATATCAACAAAACATCCCGGCACGTGCAACGCGCTGTCCCACATCTTCGGTGTGTTGGCGCCAGGCACAGAGAGGCTGACTTGCTGTCAACAGCGCTCTCCAACTTGCAGAAGAACAACCTGCATGGATCCATCACTATCACCACCACAACTGCTACTACTACCACCCACTACCAACCATCATCACCGCTACCACTACCACTACCACCCGTTTCTTCTTCTCCTTCTCATCTCTCCGTGGTGTCTTCGTCACTGTGCACTTTTAGCTGGCATCACAGTTCGCTGTTGCTGGCTCCTAATGCTGTGAAGCAGTAATTTCGTTTACGGGATGCTGTCTTAGTTCAGACTGTTTCTTTCTCGGAAAGAGTGGAGGCTGTAGGGAGAGTGAGATGTTTTAGAGGAAGTGAGGTGTTTAGGAAAAGTGTGAGATGCTACCAGCAGTGAAGTTTTCGTTTTAGTAAAGAATGAGTTTCGTTTTCCTTAAGTGACATATTTTAGAAAGAGTGAGGGATTTAGTTAAGTCTGAGATGCTACTGGACGTGAAGTTTTTGTTTTAGTAAAGACTGAGATATTTTTTAAAGTGACATATTTTAGAAAGAGTGAAGAGGGATTTATTACAAGTGTGAGATGCTGCTAAAGTGAAATCGTTTAGTAAAGCATGGGTTGTTTTTGATAAAAGTAATAATAATAATAATTACAATATTTATATAGCGCAAAATCTTGATAAAATCAAATCTAAGCGCTGAAGCAGACACACACGCAGGCACGCACGCTCGCACACACACGCACGCACACATACAGACACACACACACACACACACACACACACACACACACACACCCACACACACGCATGGCTATAAATGGGGAGAAAGATAAAAGCAATAAAGCAAGAATAAAAGCAATGGAAAATTATAGAGAGCATAGCATACAATTATATATTATAACCATGTGATTCCCTCCGAGCGGAGACAGGCTGCAGAGGGGAGGGTTGAGTGAGGTTAGGATTTTATGCAGGAGAGAAAAGGTGAGTTTTGAGAGCGGACTTGAAGGAGACAAAAGTAGGTTGCTGACGGACTGAGAGAGGAAGTTTGTTCCAGGAGAGTGGACCAGAAACAGAGAAGGCTCGTGGACCATAGGTATTGAGCTTAGTGCGTGGAAAGCGAAGAGTCAGAGGATCAGAGGCAGAGCGGAGGTACGTGTGGTACATATATCACAATAGCTTCAGGTATCGTGGCTGCGTATGAGGCTTTGTGCACATGGTGTCTAGTGTTGTACTGTATGCGCTTGATACAGGGGCAGTGAGTTGTGCAGGAGAGGGATTGTGTCCAGCTTTTTTCTTTTGAGTCAAGCTGCAGCATGTTGAAGCGCTGTAGGATGTGAATGGTGGAGGCAGGAATGACAGACAGCATATTGCAATAGTCAATGCGAGACTATTATGACATGGACAAACGAGTTTTTTGTCAGTTTTTCGACAGGAGTACTTCCCTGATCAGCTTTTACGTGGAGATATAGTGCAGGTTTCTGGCGTTTTGAGAAACAAAGTTTGTTTAGGGAGGGTTTAGTCATGCAGACCAAGTTTTTAGCTGAATCAGAGATTGGGATGAGTGTTTATAATGGGAAGAAAGGGAGGCAGTAGAAAGTTTCTGAGGCGTGCCAATGAGGATAGCTTTCGTTTTTGTCATTAAGTGAAGTTAGTGTGTCATCATTTCTTAATGTGAGTAACATCATGTTGCGAGTCAACAGGGATGTTATTATCAGGTGAGTCACTGTCTTGAAGTTGGTGTCTAGCATAGAAGTGGTTGTTTTATAGAATGGGAATTGTGATGGTGGACAGGGGGAGTGTAAAGTGTGAAGAACGGCCAAGGAAGATCTTGTGAACACAAGGTCAGGTTGCGGTTTGAGTAAGGGGCCATTGAAAATGTGGAGGGTTAAGAGTTTGAATTCTTAGTAAAACGTGTGACTTGCATTAGCAAGTAGTTAAGAGTTAAGTAAAACGAGTGAAGTGCTTTGAAAAAAAAAGTCTTCAGAAAACACTGCATTATAAACGATTCTGGTGACTTATCAAAATGGGAAAGAACTTAGCCAGGCTTGGTGAATGACAGACTCTGGTTTTCCAGGTATTCAGGTATTGCATTGCCCCCTTCCCCCCTGTGGGGATGCCAGGGGCTCTTTTAGTATAGATAGTATCCCCACCGTCTGGAAATCCTGTGCTAGAAATTTCTTCTTTTCTGTCACTCTCTCTTTTTCTGCCTTGTTCCTTTGCTTTCTGTCATCTCTCCTTATCATTTTCTGCCTTGCTGATCCATTCACGTGTATGTGTCCGATAAAGTCTTTCTTTCTTTTAGATTGATAAGTGGGTACATGTATTGACTGCATTTTTGGCTCAAGGGAAATGAGATATGTAAAAGCGATTTTAGGTAATTTAGGCCTGTTTTTACATCTGTTTTACAGTCTTTTAGTTATGTTTAAATTTGTATTTAGGTATGTTTTGTAATTCCCTTGTGTGATATTCAATTGGACCAAGGGTCAATGCCAAGGGGATTATCCTCAGATTTATGTGCACGCAGTCGCCTGGGCTTTAAACAAAAATAACTACAACAACAACAACAATAAGGTATTGCACTGACCGATAAACCTGAACTTAAAACCTAGTAGTCATTTACACTGCCTTCTCAAGACAAACACTAAATCCAATAATGGAAACATTACAAATACTTTCGTGTTGATTAGTAATTGTTTAAAAATCCAAAAGAAGTGTGGGTTTTTTTTTCTCACACTGGACGAAGCAGCATGGAAGTTTCAGTCTTTTTCTCCTCACTTTTGTATTTGGTGTTTATTTGTTTGTGATCTTACGCTTGACAAATCCCAGTTGACCGAAAATGTGCGCCTGTCTTGTCTGGTTGTATTAAATACACTTTTAGATCCTTTTTTCGAGTAATTGTTTAGAAGATTCAGGTGGACAAACACGATGATGGTACGAACTATGAAACCGAAGTTTAAAGACCGTGGACAGACTTCACTACTGATTTTATTTTTTAGACGATAGTGAAATTCAAAAAAGGGAAGACTTTCTATAATTGAATTCGTCGAGACTATAAACACACTGGATGTAGCGGGCCAGTGTCTAGTGGCCAATACTACTATCCTCGGGCGCGGTAGACAAGTAAGTAAACGTTGTCATTAAAAAAAAAAAAAAGTAAACGCCAGACTTCCAATCAGAAGATCCGGGGTTCAATCTGACTAGACAACTCTGTCTGGTTTGTAAAGGGTGGAGATATTTCCGATCTTCCTGGCTGAATTGAGTGCAGGCCTGTCAATGTTTGCGCCCCAGTTCGTGTGCACACGCATGCTGAATATCAAATATGCACGTTAAAGATCATGTCAGTGATTGGCTTTAAAACAAACATGAAAATACTCAGTATGCAAGCAACGGCAAGTTCGAAATGTGCAGATATATATATATATATATATATATATATATATATATATATATATATATATATATATATATAAATGAATGAATGAATGAATAAATAAATAGGTAAATAAAAGATAAATAGATAAATGGATAGATAGATAGACAGATAGATAGATAGATAGATAGATAGATAGATAGATAGATAGATAGATAGATAGATAGATAGATAAATAAATAAAGGAATAAAAAATAGAGGAAGGAAAGAAAGAAAGAACAAACGAAAGAAAGAAAGAAAGAAAAAAGAAAGAAAGAATAGAATAAAATCAAAAGAAAGGACATTTCTCTGATAACTTCTAGCTATGAAAAAAATAAACAACAAACTATCATTATCGTTATCAGAAGAATTCAACAATCATTTGCTATCAGATTAATCAATATTGTACTGAGTTTTAGACGAAATCAAGTCCAAATTAAGAGAAGTTCCTGAGCTAACTTACTAAGCTAATGTCGCAGGAGGGAATAGGGTTCTGCTCTATATGGCAGGACTATGGATTGGGGGATGTTTATGAAGAGTTGTTTCTCTACTTAGAAGTCACGCACACAACAAGGAAGGAGAGTGACGAGAAGAAATGCACTAACCACACTTGACATACATGATTGTCATAAGTAGTCCACACATACATTGATAACTATAAAGCCTTTATTCAATTAAGCAAAAGCGTAATTCACCATTCGTGCGTGCCATAAGTCCTCGTCCTCCTCATCATCAGGTGCCTTGCCGCATGGCGTTGGCGATCATGGACTTCCATCTGTCTTTATCTTTTGTTGCCTCAAGCATCTCCTCCACCCTCCCTGTCTTCAGCCACTCTGCAAGTCCGTCAAGTATCTTCTCCCTGGGTCTACCTGGTGCTCTCCTTCCCTTCAGCTTTCCCGTTGTGACCAGGTGCTCCAATTCCCATTTCCTCATAAAATGGCCTTATGAATGATCTACTTGTGTCTGCCTCCATCAAGACTGTCTCGTTTGTTTTATTTGCTGTCCATGGAACTCTCAACATTCTTCTTAGAAAAACACATCTCGGCTGCCTCAATCTTGTTATGGCTTTGCTTGTTGACTGTCCACGCCTCACAACCATACAACAGTATTGGTTCTACATAACATTCAAGAACTCTCTTCGTGATGTTAATTGATAGGCATTTGTTGGTAAGAATGCTTTTCATCTTCTTGAATGCTGTTTTGGCTTGGCTGATTCTGCTGGCTATTTCTGATGTGCATCTGCCGTCTGGTGAAATGATCGTTTCCAGGTATTTATGAGTCCTAATAGTCCTAAAACCCTAAGATGCACTACGAATCTTCACTAACTTACATATCACTGGAATACTAACACTTCCGTATGTCCTCCTCCATTCCCTCTCTCTCTGCTTCATGGAAAATAAAAATGCGTGTGTTTGGAAAAAAAAATAAAATGATGGGACTTGAAATAGCCAAACGGCTAATGTGTTATGTCCCTATTGCTAAGCTAAACTAAACTATAAATTTTTTGCTTTGCTGCTGTGGTTGACAAAGCAGGATGCTAATCGATAGACTGAGGGAGTCAAAGTGTTAAATATACGAGACTGTTTCCTTATCATTTAATCTCATTTTGAAAGTTATCTTTTATACTCCGCTCAAGCTCCCTTACAAAAATAATCGTTTTTATGTTCTTTTTCTTTCTTTCTTTCTTCCCTTTTGTTTAATCTTCTTTTAAACACAGAGACTATTTCCTTATCATTTGATCTCACCTTAAAAGTTATCTTTAATACTCTGGTTCAAATTCCCTTAGAAGAATATATTTTATGTTCTTTTTATCTTTTTTCTTTTTGTTTGCTTTTGTTTTTGTCGGGAGTTTCCTATTGGCAGTCCTACAGTGGATTGTGATAACATCGGGCGTCAGGCATCGAGTTGCACCTAGAATTATTAGTGTGCTAACTTTGTAATTTCGTTCGTAAATTATGACATTATTTGTTTTGTTTGCTTGTTGTGTATTTATCTTATTTATCAATTCATCATTCAAATACTCAAATGCATGTTTGTTTATACATTTATTCATTTACTTACTTTAATCTCTCTTTCTTTAATTCATTATTCACGTTCCTATTTTTGTACAGTCTTTTCATGAATAATATAATTGTATGCAAAGGTTCACACACGCAATTTCGTCAATTGGCTTCTAGTCGCAAAACATTTTTTACTTTTGGAACATTATTTCAGTATATGTATTTGTAAAAGCTTCCAGCCTTGCACTAGATTAGATTATAATTCAAAAACAAGAATTGAAAATCTTTATACTAGCGAGCTGACTAAAGAACTAGCCAACCAAGTTACTAAATGACCAACCAACCGACTAACTGACTGACTGATTGACTGACTAACCAATTAACTAAACGACTTACTGGACGAAATGGTCGACTGATTGACCGATTGACTGACTGACCATCGATTAAGTAAATGACTAACTAACTGAACTAACTACTTAACCAACAACCAACCACAACCAACCAACCAACCAAACCAACCACCAAATACCCACTCAACTGACTGACTGGCTAACTGATTAACTGACTAATTGACTAACTAACCAAACTAACCAAACTAACCTAAGTAGACACTTTATCCCCAGTGCCTTTGCAACATGAACAATTTTCTCAGAGTTGGCCTGGTTTTTTGTTTGTTTGTTTTCTTCTATTATCACTCATTGTGAAAAGATGTTAAATCAAAGAACGAACGAACAAACGAACGAACACACACACAACAGACACAGACACAGAGCACACACAAACACACACACACAACACTCACACACACAACACACACACACACACACACACACACACACACACACACACACACACACACACACACACACACACACACACACACCACAACACACACAA
>CM060314.1:25588390-25590890 GCA_030674185.1 Monoplex corrugatus
TTTTTGAGGTGTGTTGGCACCGAATGAATAAACCAGGGTTGAACAAAGAAACGAACACCTGGATAATCAATCAGTCGGTATGTCTGTCAGTCTGTCTTCTTGTTAAGGTTTCTGCGTTTGTGTGTGAGTGGAGATCTTCGCTGAAATAGCGTTGTCTACGACTGAAGGAGCTGCTGTGGTCTGGATTTTTAAACAGTGACGTGACTTCGCTGTGTTCTTCCCAAGTGTTGAAAATGTCGCGTGAGTATTTTGACTGTTTTGTGTGTTGTATGTTGTCTCTCTCTCTCTCTCTCTCTCTCTCTCTCTCTCTCTCTCTCTCTCTCTCTCTCTCCTCTCTCTCTCTCTCTTTCTCTCTCTCTTCTCTCTGTGTGTGTGTGTCTATGTGTGTGTGTGTGTGTGTGTGTGTGTGTGTCTGTGTGTCTGTGTGTGTCTGTGTGTGTCTGTGTGTGTCTGTGTGTGTCCGTGTGAGTGAGCTTGTGTATGAATGTTTATGTATGAGTGTATATGCGTTTGTGTGTGCGTGCGTGTGTGCGTTTGCGCGTGCATGTGTGTGTGTGAGTATGTATGCGTATGTGTATGTGCATGTGTATATGTATGTGTATGTGTGTGTATGTGTGTGTATATGTGTGTGTGTATGGGTGTGTGTTTAAGCGTGTTGAAGGCAAAATGTTACGTTGTATTAATATGTCTTCAAAGTACGCACACAATTGCATTCACATATATTTGCACGCTCACACAGACGCATACTCACGCACACATGTATACAGCATACACATCAACGTAGCTGGTAGGCAAAAGCAGACGTTTAAATGTACACACGCACACAGGCAAGCATACATAGACAATACATACAGACGGTGGGGTAGACAGGCAGACATACGCACTCATGAATATATACACACACGTGTGTGCGTACACATGTACAAACACAGATACACATATGCATACGGTAACATACATTGATACACACACAAACACTAACACACACACACACACACACACACACACACACACATACACACACACACACGCACACACACACGTGCAGACACACATACACACATACACACACACAATACACACACACAAACGCTACTTCCCCAAACTCCAGTCCTCACCCATGCTCCCTCACACACAAACGTG
The DNA here is from genome assembly GCA_030674185.1 of Monoplex corrugatus. Lineage (NCBI taxonomy): Eukaryota > Metazoa > Mollusca > Gastropoda > Littorinimorpha > Ranellidae > Monoplex > Monoplex corrugatus. The sequence goes on from CM060314.1 coordinate 25,589,534, forward strand.
CAGACACACAAACACACGCGCTCGCACACTCACACACGTACACAGACACACAGAGATACACACGCACATACACACATACAGACACACATATGCACAAACACATACACACACGCACACACATACTCACGCATACACACGCAGACACATACAGACACACGCACAAACGCACACACGCACACACGCACACACAGACGGAGACATACACGCACATACAATATACATACATAAACAGACACACACACTCACACACACACTTGCACTCTCATAAGGATATACAAACACAGACACACACACAACACACCACACACACACACCACACACCACACACCACCACCACCACCACACCACACCACACACACACAACACACACACACACTCACAGACACACACACATACCACAGAGAGAGAGAGAGAGAGAGAGAGAGAGAGAGAGAGAGAGAGAGAGAGAGAGAGAGAGAAGTTTGAAAACGTTTTAGACAGGTAAGCTCGCCCATATATGTACGTACAAAAGAACATCAAAATGCATACCTGTAATATTCTATGTCCGAACAGTCAGCCATCCACACATACCTCTGCCACATATTCCCTTTAAGACATCTAACATCTCACTATTCGACCCCACCGTGCTTGTCTCCCCCTGTCACTTCCACGGCCCTATTATCTCAACAGGCATCATCATCATGTGCCCTGCCGCATGGCGTTGGCGATCATGGCAGGAGTATGGATTGGGGGATGTTTATTAAGAGTTGTTTCTTTACTTAGAAAACACGCACACAGCAAGGAAGGAGAGTGACGAGAAGAAATGCACTAAGCACACTAGACATGATTCTCATAAGCAGTCCACACATAGAGTAATAACTACAACGCATTTATTCAATTAACCAGCTTCAGCATAAAACGTGATGCACCATTCTTACTGCCTTAGGTGCTAATAGTCCTAAAACCCTAAGATGCGTTACGAATCTTCACAAGCTTACATGTTACTAGAATGCTGAACACTTCCGTATGTCCTACTCCATTCCCTCTCTTTGCTTCATGGAAAATCAAACATACTACCTACTTCTATCCCTACCCTAACAAAAGTATAAAATGAAACGTGAGTCACATACCTGTGAGATAGGTTGGACACTGAGACTTCTCTGGCCGTCACTCGCTCATCTGACCTAGATGCTGACTGAGTGCCGACTCAATGCTCACTGCCTCCGTAGTGACTGACTTACTGGCCTGTATACTAGTGCGCTTCCAGTTACCAAGCTTTGTTCTGTCACAAACATTCCCACCTGTCCCTCAGCTGTACTTCATCCATCAAACCGGACATCGACAATTGGGTAACTTAAGCGATCTTGGCCCAGCGGCC
>CM060314.1:25603390-25615890 GCA_030674185.1 Monoplex corrugatus
AAATGAACATTGAGATCTAAGCACATGTCAACATTTCATGAATGTGTTTTTCATGTTATATCTTTTTGCTGTACGAAGCATCAACGAACACTGTGATATCAGAAATGTTGTCCGCATACAAGCAACCTATAACATACAAAACATATATGACAATATTATAATCAATGATGATTTTATTGCGTACATCAATATTTAAGAACATATAATGAAGAAAAAAATATATATATATCATAATACTGATGATAAACTACAGTTCTCTATTGTAGGAACAGCTTATAAAAGTCCTCTCCAGAACCATATTTCTCATGCGAAATGGAGTAACTCATACCTTGCCTGTAGATGTCTGACGGTCGCGGTATTCGAGTGATTAAGACTAAGACTTCCAATCTGAAGGTCCTGGGTTCGATCCGCCCAGACCCATCCACCCGCTGGGTGAAGGATGGAAATTTCTGATTTTCCGGGTCAACATGTGTGTGTGTGTTCAGACCTGCTGGTGCCTGAACCTCTTTCGACTCTATACGCACGCAGAATTAGCACTTGTGCACAGCGAAGATCATGTAAATCATAATTATGTCAGTGGCTCGCTTTTTTGGAAACAACAACAACAACAACAATAACAACAACAACAACAACAAATCCAGCATGCATGCCCACCAAAAAAAGCAGACAGCAACAACATAGTAGAATGTAGTCAGATTGCCCAATAGTCTAAGTTCTTCGCACTCCACTTAACTGTCTGATCATGTGGAATGCGTAATTAATCCATATATGTTGAAGTCTAGCGGTATACAAGAACGAGCTGTGAAAGATAATAATAGATTAGAACTTAAAGGGAAGCGACTCCTGCTCCACAGAGGAAATGGAAAGCAAATAAACCCCCTTGATAGAAAATATGCTCCAACTGGACAGGAGCGTACATGCATGCAACCCAATACCAATTAAAAAACAGCAGCAACAGCATCAACAGCAGTAACAGCAGCAGCAGCAGCAGTAGCAACAACAACGACAACATCCACAAAAACTACTCTCGATAAACATAACTGTCAGTGGATTCATGCATTTCACACAGAAGAAAATTTGTTGCTATTATTTAACCTTTTTCTTTGATTGTCCATTCGCTTGTTTTGTTGGCTATTTGTTTGTTTGGTTGGTTTGCTTTTTGTTGGTTCGTTTGTTTTGAGTCTTCTCTCTCTCTCTCTCTCTCTCTCTCTCTCTCTCCTCTCCTCTCTCTCTCTCTCTCGTAAGGATATTGTCCTTTTTATACAACGTCAGTGGCAAAAGAAGTTATTGCCTCCTCTTTTTCAGTTCTATAAAGAGCGTTTGTCAAAATGTTTATATTTGTCTGGACACTTAAATCACCCTCCTTGTCAGCTTCAAGACATAAAAATGATCCCCACATATGTTGCCATAAATATAAAGAAGATTAAGGTGTTTGTTTTTTTTCTCCAGACTTCTTGACTTTTTGGATGCAACTTATGTAATATCGACTTTTTTCATACGCGCACATTTTGCTTGTATGGACAAACACGTACGCTTCTTTTTGTTCAATATTCACCACATTAATATAACGCGAATGGACTGTATTTTGGTATTATCTAATCTATCCCTGATCTGTTTTTTTCCAGATTTTGTCGATTTGTTTCTGTACTTTGTTTTGTTTGTTGGTCCTTCTGATTTATTCCATTTTCTAAAGATTAAAGTGCATTTTAGATGGTGTATACAAAATGACATTATAACTGATAAGGAAGAATTAAAAAGAAGTCTAAACATCCACATGACCGTACTAGACTGGCATGGTAAAGGCCTTAGCTTTTCCCTGGCCCCGCATTATGAAGGTGGTACCCATTTCCTCTTCTCTCTGCTTTACCTTCCAAGAGTCTTAAGAGGGTCAGGTACCATTCACATCTGGGTGGACTGGAGCTACAGGTGCATATTTATTGTCAAGTCGACCTCAAACCCATGCAGTCACTTCAGAAAGCAGGTGCTTTATCTCAAGACAGAAAGAAACCCCTGGCTCATGCTTGTGGGTCAGTGAGGATGACTGATAAATTTTGCCGCACATGCTAAACAAAGTTCGAACAGGTGCGCTCATCTCAAAGTCCAACTGGAAATTTTATATCCTGAAACATTTTTTTTTGCTTTGTTTTGTTGTAGTTATTGTTTTTGTTTTGCATCTCCTGGGCGTCATGATCACCACGTCTTTCATTTCAGCTCTCTAGCACACCACCAAACCAAATTTCGTTATAGCAGTCACAAGTGTTAGGAACCTAGAAACCATCCATATGAAGCGTCATTGAACCACCCACCACAGGAGGTCTTCATTGCTGTCAGGATCACTTTATTGGAGTTAACTATTTTTTCTTCTGATCCAGTGTATAGTTTCAATTTCTCAAGATGACGTTTCAGGGCTAGTAAAGGATTCCAAATGCACTGACACCAGTGGTGCCTTGTGATGGAGAAGATCCAAAACGATCTTGGCACTAGCTTTAAACCCGCACATAAACCCATGAGCTGGCCAGGTCCTAAGGTCCTACCTAGCCTATGGGTTTTGTATGTTATACTAGTACTTGTATCAGTCTGTCATTAGGCAATCTTGGCTACATTGTAATGACATCGTACACATGACACTATCCACCAATCCCCCACTGTTTGCGATAATCATTCAATTACAGATCTATACTGAGTGAGCGTCTTGCCCTCTCTCCTGGTGGAGGTTCCTACTTCGTCCCTCTGATACCAAGATTGCTCTGATGATGGACTGATACAATAAAAAATGTAGGCTTGGTAAAACATAGGCTATGTAGGACCTCAGGACCTGGCCAGCTCATGGGTTTATGTGCGGGCTTAAAGCTTGTGGCATGATCATCATCACATGGCACCTATGACGTTAGTGCATATGGAATTCATTCCGAACACAGAGACGTCATATTGAGAAATTGAAACTGAAACTGAAATCTAATAAGAGATCCCATGAACTGACAACGCCATAGACCTAAGCACGAAATTTCCTCAAGCACACAAGCTAGTCACAATAACTGCTCGTCCAGTGTATATTACATTTATGCACTTAATACAGGCACACAATTATCAATCCAAAGAGAAAGTGCGTAAGACTTTATCATATACATACAAATGAATGGACCAGCAAGGCACGGCTGAAACTGATAAGAAGAAATGACAGAAAACTATGGAAAGAGGCAGAAAAGATTAACTTTGTAGCACAGAATTTCCAGAAGGTGGAGATATCATCTTACTGAAAGAGCCCCTGACATCCCCACATGGGAACTTAATTCTATTGTATATTGTTAATCTTTTCTGCCTCTTTCCATAGTTTTCTGTCATTTCTTCTTATCAATTTCAGCCGTGCCTTGCTGGTCCATTCATCTGTATGTATATGATAAAGTCTTATGCACTTTCTCTTTGGATTGATAATTGTGTGCCTGTATTAAGTGCATTTTTGGCTCTAGAGAAGTGAGATAGGTGGAAGCAATGTTTGGTAATTTAGACCAGTTTTTGTATATGGTTTAGTGTCCTCAGCTATACTTAACCTTGCAACTCAGGTTTCTTTCCAAAATCCCCTGTGCGATAAATTGGACAGAGTGGTCAACACCAGAGGCATCTCCTTAGGTTATGTGCACAAATGCATTGATAAGCGTATTTAGCATTCTTTCCCTTTTCGTTTTTCCTGTAGAATTATTGTGTAATGTTTTGAAATAGTTATTGCCCTGATACGGCCCTAGGCAGTCGGCTACAATAACAATATAAAGTCAAGTGACCAGTGGTGGCAAGGTGATGGCAACTTGAACGACCAGGTGTTTGTGGCCAGAGAAGTTGACTTCACCACTGTAATCAAAGAGCCTTCCATAAGATTGCCTGTCTCTGTCTCCTGCAGTGTGCAAGCTTATCGATTCACGAAGGTCTCTTTCCTTTGCCCAGCAGTGGAAGGCAAAGGCAGCGCTCCAGCCCCCACTTATCTGCCGCTGTCATTGTTGTCTTCGATGCAGCGTTTGACCTTTATTTGCACGTGTAACACGCTCAGGAAACAAGCTGGTCATCTCATAAGGGTGTCCCCTACAAGCACAGTATAGAGTGACAGAGTTTGACTGGCACCGAATGTTTCGTTTTCAGTTTCTTATTTTCAAAATGGCAGGCTTGTCTATGTTGGCTTGAAAACATGACAACTACGTCATCAGACTCCGGATGGTTGTGTGATGATGACTGCCATGGAAAGTTCTATTTGCAGTTTCCCCTGTTCAAGAAAACAAACTGATCCAGGTTGATACCAAAAAGACAACAACAAAACCACGACAATGTTATTTCCATGCATAGGTTTATAGTTTGGCCATCACATAAACTTCCGTTTTACTTTCCTTTTTTTATTAAAAGCAGGTTGATCCACATTGATCTATTTATCTCTCTCTCTCACTCTCTCACTCTCTCACTCTATCTATCTATCTATCTATCTATCTATCTATCTACCTATCTACCTATCTTTCTATCTATCTGTGTGTGTGTGTGTGGGGTGTGTGTGTGTGGTGTGTGTGTGTGTGTGTGTGTGTGTGTGTGTGCGTGCGTGAATGCACAAGTATATGGGCGTATTTGTCATCACATGCGTGAATTTGTATTATGAAAGATTTGAGAAATAAGGGTAAGTAGTAGTAGAAGGGGAACATGTGGTCTCCCGAAAGAAGTCTGACTCTAAATGATTGATTTTTAAATGGATGGGGGTCACTAACTAGTGTATCTGGACATTTTTACGATTTGACAAAATTATGTAAATTTATTCAAGTAGTTGACATTTATACTAGTTCTAAGACTTTCCACAAGTGTGTGAAAGTTTCTGTAATTTGCTAGAATATTTTTGAGTCGTCAGAAGTTTAAGAAACGTACTCCTGAATAATAAGCAGGATAAGCAAAAACAACAAAAACAACAAATAAAATAGAATAAAATTAAATGAATCTAAAAAGTCCAGCTAGGCTGGAAAGACTGTCCAAGCTTTTTAAGCCTTGCAGGATTAACTAACAGAAGTGAGGCACATCTGATATTTGGAGTGACCAAAAATTTAATCCAAATGAAAAAGACATATAATCAGATTGAAAAGTAAATTGCTTTCAAATGAAAACCCCAAGGGGAAGGGGAATGCCAACGTTACCAGAAATCTCAGTGGCAAATGTGATTTAGAGAAACGTCTTGTCAGGTTGTGGGCTGTTTCCATTTTGAGTCACTAGCCATGGCAAGGTGACAGCACCTTTAAGTGTTTGTAGCCAGAGGAGTTTGCACAATCACTTGTAATCAGTGCCTTCCATGAGCCTGCCTGTCTCTGTTTCTCTGTCTGTCTCCGTCTGTCTGTCTCTTTTTGACTGTCTCTGTCTGTTTCAGCTAGCGGGTTTATCGATTCGTAAAGGTCTTGTTTGTCCTTTTTCCAAGCAGTAGACTGGCGAGTGCAGTGCTCCCATCCCCACTTGTCTGTCGTTCTTATTTGTGTTTTTGGTGCACGCACGTGACGTTAATGTGCACGTGAATGACACTGAGAAAACAGGACCGTCAGCCTGGAATAGACAGACTTCTGCTCTCCCTTCGCCTAACACCCACCCTTTCTGCTTTGAAATCCAATTTAAAAACCTACCTCTTGTCCCAATAATGAATTCTACATCTACTTCTTTCCCTCAGTTTGCGTAGTCTTTTTCTGAATCAGATATTTGTAAGGTGGTCTTTCAGATTGTGCGTGAGTGCGCTTTGATTTGGTTTGTCAAGATTTGGCGCCATATGAATACTGTAATCATTATCATCATCATAGTCATCATCATCATCGTCATCATCATCATCGTCACCATCATCATCGTCGTCGTCGTCGTCGTCATATCATCATCATATCATCATCATCATCATCATCGTCGTCGTCGTCGTCGTCATCATCATCATCATCATCATATCATCATCATAGTCATCATCATCATCGTCGTCGTCGTCGTCGTCGTCTCATCATCATCATCATCATCATCATCATCATCATTTTGTTATTATTATTATTAAAACAGGATAGCCAGTTCATCAGATTGTGTTTTCCATATTAACAGGGCAATACTATAGATTAGTAAATAATTGATATCTCATTTTCAATACCCTTCCTTCGAAATATTGGATTAACCCAGTGTGATTTGAAATCTTGACAACTAGCTTATCAGAAAGGTGGAAGTTAAAACTTTGGTAGCGGTCACATAAAGGTTTATTTTCAAGTGATTTTTCAAGAAAACACTGATCAAGGTTGATATTTGGCAGGAACGTATGCATGTGTCTTTGAGAATGTTTGATTATGTTTTAAAAACATACCACTGCAAGGAAAAATTAAAGAGCATCGTCCAGTGTTCCAGAACATTGAGTTTTGCATGTGGATTTGCGGTCTGAAAGTGAAAGTGTTGCTAGACGCCTGCATAGAATAGTACTCGTATTAAAGCCTCCTTCTTCCTGGTTAATTCCCGCCCCCTTCCACCCGGTGGGGATGCCAGCTTTTCTTTCGGTATAAATAGTCTCTCCATCTTCTGGAAATTCTGCGCTAGAGATTTCCTCTTTTCTGTCACTATCACTCTTTTTGTTTCTACCTTGCTCCTTTGCTTTCTGCCATTTCATCCTACCATTTTCTGCCTTGCTGGTCCATTCACCTATATGTGTTCAATGAAGTCTTGCGCACTTTCTCTCAGGACTGATAATTGGGAACATCCATCACGTGCATTTTTGGTTCTAGGGAAATGAGATATGTGGAAACAATTTTAGGTAATTTAGGCCCGTTTTTATTTACATGTTTCACTGTCTTCAGTTATGTCTGAATTCGTATTCAGGTATGTTTTTAATCCTCTGTATGATAAATTGGATGAAGTGGTCAACGCCAGGGCCATCTCCTTAGATTATTTTCGTGAATGCTTTGATATGTGTACTTAATTTTTTGTTCCTATTTTTCCTGTTGAAGTATTGTATATAGCCCTGATGTATCTCTACGCAGTTGGCTGGGCTTTAGACAAAAATAACAATGTTGTGAAATGTTCCCATTTCAAGTCACTAGCCATTTTTGGCATCTTCAACAACGAAGTGTTCGTAGCTGGAGGAGTTTGCACTATCACTCGTAATCAGTGCCTTCCATGAGCCTGCCTGTCTCTGTTTCTCTCTCTGTCTCCGTCTGTCTGTCTCTTTTTGACTGTCTCTGTCTGTTTCAGCTAGCAGGTTTATCGATTCTTAAAGGCCTTGTTTGTTCTTTTTCCAAGCAGTAGACGGGCGAGTGCTGTGCTCCCATCCCCATTTATCTGTCGCTCTTATTTGTGTTTTTGGTGCACGTACGTGACGTTAATGTGCACGTGAATGACACTGAGAAAACAGGACCGTCAGCCTGGAATAGACAGACTTCTGCTCTCCCTTCGCCTAACACCCACCCTTTCTGCTTTAAAAAAATCGTTTCTTAGCAATGAATTCTACAACTACTGCTTTAACTCAGTTCGTGTAGATTTTGTATGTGTATGTGTGTGTGTGTGTGTGTGTGTGTGTGTGTGTGTGTGTGTGTGTGTGTGTGTGTGTGTGTGTGTGTGTGTGTGTGTGTGTGTGTGTGTGTGTGTGTGTGTTGCTTTTTAAATATTAGATATTGTAAGGTGGTCTTTGTCCATTGTATGTATATGTCTGGTGAGTGAGTGAGCTTTGTTTTGAATTGTCAAGATTTGGTGCCGTATAAATACAGTAATTATTTTTAGTAGTAGTAGTAGTAGTAGTAGTAGTATTGTTATTATTATTATTATTATTATTATTGTTATTAAGATTATTGTTATTATTATCATAATTATCATTATTATCATTATTGTTATTATTATTAATATTGTTAGTAGTATGTAGTAGTAGTAGTAGTAGTAGTAGTAGTAGTAGTAGTAGTAGTAGTAGTAGTAGTAGTAGTAGTAAAACAGGATGGCCACTTCATCAGGTGTGTTTTCCATATAAACAAGGCAGTATTATAGATTAGTAGATAATAGATTTCTCATTTTCAGCTTTCTTCCTTCAAAATAACAGCTTGATCAAGTGTGACTTGAAAACGTGACAACTAGCCTATCAGAGAGGTGGAAGTTAAACTTTTGTGGCTGTCATAGGAAGTTTTGTTTTCAAGTGATTTTGCGAGAAAACACGCTGATCAAAGTTGAGATGGAGCAGGATTGTATGTGTGTCTTTGCAAATGTTTATTTATGTTTGAAAAAAAGTATTGCAAGGTAAACTTTAAGTGCATGGTCCAATGTCCCAGAACATTGAGTTTTGCATGTTGTTTATAGGTCTGAAAGTGGTTACAAAATATCATGCATACCACCACCACTAACCCAACAGTAAATAGTTACCTGATTTTACCTGATTTTACTTGGGGTTTGAAAAGATAAAGCACCAAGAGAATGTAGTGGTACCTGACATAAAAAAAAACTGACTCAAAAATGTGAAGTCTCTACCTTCATCCTCCTCTGTTACAGCATGCTATGGGACAACCTTTGACTTTTAAGTAACAGAAATAAAGCACATGTGAACTTCGGAGCGCTCTAGAACTTAATCAAACTGAAGAAAAGGATATAATCAGACTAAAAAGAAGAGAAATTAACAAGAACGGCCATGCTGTTCTCTTAAAGCCTTGAGTGGAAGGTGAATGGTAACGCACAGGAAATCAATGGCCAACGTCTGTCCAAATGAATGCTCTGCGAAAACGGATCAACAGCCCCAGAAAAGTGACAATGGTTTCAACAAAGATGTTCATTGTCAGTATGATTTGTAGTTGAAGTAGCGTTCCATAACTCTGCCTGTCTCCTTCTCTCTTCCTTTATCTGTCTGTCTTTCTCTATCTCTTGAAGCAAGCAGATTTATCGATTCGCAAAAGGTCTTGTTCGTTTCTACAGCAATGGAAGGGGGAGGGTAATGCCCCAATTATGTGCAGCTCTCATTCGTTTGATGCAGCGTATGACGTTCATTATCACGTGCATCAACACTGGAAAAAACCAAGACAGCCTGCTCATTATCCTGTTCTCTGCACGCTCAGGGCAAGGTTAAAGTTTGGCTGGCATTGACTGTTTCGTTGTCAGTTTCCTCTCTTCATGAAAACAGATGTAACCAGATTTTTTTTGAAAGCACATCAACTATCTATCAGACTGTGTGAATTTAAGGGTTGGTTATAAAAACCAATGACTTGTTTTCTATTTCCCGATCCATTTTACAGTAAAAGGGATAGGTTGCTGGCTGTCATTAAAATTCTTGCAAAGGGAAATTAAACTCGTGTTTAATTTCCCTTTGCAAGAACATGGATTGATCGATACGTGTATTTTTGAGTAAGTCTGTCAGAAAAAAATACCACAGAAATACAATCACAGAACACTGTCTGAAATTCCAGAAGTATTACAGATAGTGTTTTGGGCGCCTTTTAGATTTTTGAAAGTGATGCTATTGCTACAAGGCTTGAATGCTGTGCACGTAGAACTTGTGTCTACTCAACCTGGTGTAAGGTTTATGTCTGGCTCATGAAATACCATGCATTTGACCTCTAGTCTCTGAAGTAATGAATGGATACATGGCCCCAACGAAGGTTTGGGAAGATAAAGCAGAAGGGAAGAATTGTGGAAGTAACATTGGAAATTCTGATATGAGTAAAGTGAGATCTCTGCCACGTCAGTCATCTGTGACTTTATATTTAGAACTGGTACCCTTTCTCTCATGGAGGTAAAACACATACAATGTTTCGAGTACTTTAGAATTTAGTCAGATTGAAAAAGGAGAGAAAAAAATGAATAAAATCATTTTACTGAAAAGAGGAAATACAGCAAAAGGAAAACACAGCTTGCTTAAAGCAATGAAAAGATGAATGTTAGCATATCAGAATCTCAGTGGCAAATACAGCTTAAAGAAACTATGATGCACAATGTTTGCGTTTCAAATCACCAGCCGTGGTATGGTGATGGCATCTTCAACAAACCAAGTGTTTGTTGCCAGAGAAACTTGTTTCACTGTTGTAATCAAACTGCCTTCCAGAAGCCTGCCTGTGTCTGTTTCTCCATCTCCCTCCTTCATTTGCTCTCGTGTGTTCCTGTCTCTGCCCCCTCCTCTCCCTCTCTTTTTCTCTCTCTCTTTATCTTCCTATTTCTCTGTCTCTCATACTGTCTCTCCGTCTGTCTTTCTCTATCTCCTGCAGCTGATAGATTTACCGATTTACCAAAGGTCTTGTTCTTTTCTGGGTCTTCTTCTATTCCTGAGCAATGGAGGGACAAGGGCAGTGCTCCATCCCCACTTATCTGCCGCTTTCATGGGTGTTTCTGGGGCTGAGGGCGATGCTAATTTGCAAGTACACCGCCTGGTGGGTACATGGGCTGAGATCTTCCAGATCAACACGTGTGTGGCCCCTTCGTGTGTATTCGTATGCGGAACGTGAAGTATGCACGTCAAAGGTACTGTAACCATTTCAGTGCTTATGGAAACAAGAGAACACCCAGCAGGCACACCCACCGAAAAAACAGAGTATTCATACTGTGCAGCAACATACTGCCAGGGCGGCAGGGGCATAACTTCATGCATGCACACCTCAACGGAAAAAGAATACGGTTGTCATTCAGTGTTGAAGACATTTGTTTAACCCTTCGACTCCCGCGCCTTATCCACCAATTTCAAGAAGCTGGCGGATAGGGTGAGGGAGTCAAAGGTTAAGTTTTTGCTTTACTAGCATGGCTGACAATGCAGGATGCTGGTGGACAGGATGTGGGAGTCAAAGGGTTAAGTTTTTGCTTTACTAGCATGGCTGACAATGTAGGAAGCTGGTGGACAGGGTGAGGGAGTCAAAGGGTTAAGTTTTTTCTTTACTAGCATGGCTGACAATGCAGGATGCTGGTGGACAGGATGTGGGAGTCAAAGGGTTAAGCATCAGTGGATCGCTGTTTACCAGCTTCAGAGAGATAAAAGAATGCATTCGTGTATTCGAGAGAAATAGGAATATTTACAAAACAAAATGCAAAACGATCCACATGAAGACACCACCAACAAGAACAACAACGAGTATTAATAATAATGATTATGATGATGATGATAATAATGATTATGATGATGATGATAATGATGATGATGATGATGATAATGATTATGATGATGATGATAATGATGATGATGATGAATCTACTACTGCTATTACTATTAAATACAATAGTAACAATACTACTACTACTACCACTACTGCAATAGAATAACGATAATAATGACAATCATCATCATCATAAAAATAAGAATAAGAAAAAGCATAAGTGTAAGCGTAAGCATAAACATAAGAATGACATCCGTAAGGCGCCAAGTCTTCATTCAAGAATCAAACCAAGGCGCGCACTCCCATCATTCACCAAGGCAATCGACCAACAACAACCAAACCTCCAGGCCACAAAGCACACGCCAACAGGGAAGGCAAAGACAGAAAGGGAGTAGCGTGTGTGACCCCTGACCCAAGCCATCATCCCCCCTCCATTCTTCCCCTCTCTCTCTCTTTCTCTCTCTCTCACGCCACACACACACACACACACACACACACACACACACACACACACACACACATACACACACACACATTGCATAACTATGCATGCAAGTATATGTTAAATTTTATATATGTATGCGTCTGAAAGCCGATACTATTATGTAAACAACATCTTACACACACAAAATCTGTTTGGATTTAATGATGACTTGCTTTGAATAATCCTTTTCTGAATTATTCATTCATGGATAGTTAAGTTGAACAACGATGACAGCCGTATACTACAATAGATTTATCAGATAATATCTTAGCATCTTCCATTTGTTGCAATGGTCTTTTATTCATGAGTTAGGTGTAGAATATCAAAAACTTTGTCACCATAAAAGGTTTATGCGTGGTTGGTGTGCGTCTATGCAATATACAGTGATGTTAAAGAGGTGTCATCATCATCATCATCATCATCATCATCATCACTATCATCATCATCATGTGCCCTGCCACTTGACGTTGGCGATCATGGCCCTCCATACGAATCAATCCCTTGTCGCTGCAAGTACATCTCCCAACCTCTCTATCATCAGCCACGATGCAAGTCCATCCAGTATGTTCTTCCTGGGTCTACCTGGAGTTCTCTTTCCTTCCTGCTTCCCTGTTATGGCTTGGCGCTCTAATTCCTCTTGCCTCATGAAATGTCCTGTAAATGTCGCTTGTCTTTTCCTAATCTTCTTTATGAATGTTCTTGTTGTGTCTGCCTCCATCAAGACTGTCTAGTTTGTTTTCTTTTGTGTCCATGGAACTCACAGCATTCTTCTTAGAAACCACATTTTATTTGTCTCAATCTTGTTCTGACTTGGCGTGTACTTGTATATAAGTGTACATATGTATGTGCACGGGCCTCGTAGGTATACATGTGTGTACATTACTTTGTGAAGGGAAAGGAACAATGCCAACAAACTTGCAGGCGATGCCACTACAACAAAATTCTCCATCCTG
>CM060314.1:25628390-25640890 GCA_030674185.1 Monoplex corrugatus
GTTCTCTCTCTCTCTCTCTCTCTCATTCTCTCTCTCTCACACACACACACACCGCTCTCTCTCTCTCTCTCCCTCTCTCTCTCTGTCTCTGTAGACTGGAGGTTAATCAGCTCATCAAAGGGTAGGATACGATCTCATAAAACAACAGCACCGAATCTTCCTCAGCCAATTATTTTCCCCTGACCCCTTCTTTCCCTTCTCAATTCTAACCAGCCCCTCCCCCGTGTCGAAAATCCACGTAGGGAATACAGACCTTCATTTTCTGCATGGTGAGACAAGGAGGGAGACTGTTATGATCAAAGTTTTGAAGAAGTCTGTGGCGAGGTGGTCAGTGCTACAAAGTCGATGATCAGGTAGATATAGGTTCAAATCTCATCAATGAAAACCCTTTTGACAGGCGTGGTAGTAAAGTGGTTAAAACCTCGGATTTCCAGTCCGAAGGTCTGGGGTTCGATCCGTCCTGGGTATCTCCAGCCTGGTCAGTAAAGAGTGGAGAGTTTTCTGATTTCTAAGATCAACATATACACAGTCCTGTTAGTGTCTAGCCCCTTTTTGTTTGTACATATATGCAGAACACCAAGTATGCATTTTAAGATCTGTAGGGAGTAATAGCAATAGTAATAGCAATAGTAATAGTAATAGTAATAACAATGATCGCAATAGTAAAATGATGATGATGATCATCATGATAATGAGAGTGTATATACATATGTATATATAATTTTATATATATATATATATATATACATATATATATATGTATATATATGTATACATATATGTACATATCTATGTATACATACATTATGTGTGATATATATCGTTAGACATTACACATTTGCACACATGCACACACACACACATACTATACATGTGTGTGTGTGTGCGCGCCCGCGCGTGTGTGTGTACGTTCGCGCTCATGTCATCTCTCTCTCTCTCTCTCTGTCTCTCTCTCTCTTTCTGTCTGTCTCTCACTCTTTCTTCTTGGCTCTTTCCTTTTTTTCTTTCTCCCCCTCCCACACAGACATACACACGCAAACGCATACACGCGTATATATTACATTATATATATATATATATATATATATATATATATATATATATATATATATATATATATACATGTGTATATATATATATATAGTAAGTGAGTGAGTGTGTGTGTGTGTCTCACTCTCTGTGTCTGTGTGTGCGTGCATGTGTATATGTATGTGTAATATGTACACTCGGATGTATAGTGTATTGATATGGGACCAGAGTCCTGATGAAATCTTCGTTCACATTTGTCTCAGCCTTGCTGCGGGCATGGACCTTCATTTTATGCTTGATGACACAGGCTGGTTGGGAGGAGGGATGAGAGTTTTGATGGCTCAGTATCATGTATTATTTGTGCCTGTCTATATTGTGTCTGTATTTCAACTCTGTCTACATGTGTTTGTATGTATGTCCATATCTGTATCTGTGCCTGTCTGTGTTTTTCTACTTCTCCTTTCTCCCCTACCCCCCCCCCTCCTTCACCTCCGTACAGTGTCACCTTCTCTGGGTGTGTTCGTGTCTGTCTGTTTGTCTCTCTTATCTGTCCATGTGTATCTTGTCCTCTCTGTGTTTATTTTTCCAGTCTCTTCATCTCTCATCTGTCCTTCCATCTGTCTGTTTCTCTGTTTTTGTCTTCGTCTCTATCGCTCACATTCACTGTCCACGTGTAATTCTGGAACCAATATACTCGTGAAATTATGTTAAATGATCCCCTTTGTCTCCTTCTGTAACCGTACTCACAGAATTGCCATGTTGTTTGTTTGTTTGTTTGTGTTGTGTGTTGTGTGTGTGTGTGTGTGTGTGTGTGTGTGTATGTGTGTGTGTGTGTGTTTCGTGTGTGTGTTAGTGTGATGTGTGTGTGTGTGTGTTGTAGTATGTGTGTGTGTATGTGTGTGTTTGTGAGTGTGTGTGTGGTGTGTGTTGTGTGTGGTGTGTGTGTGTTGTGTGTGTGTGTGTGTGATGTGTGTGTGTTGTGTGTGGTGTATGTGTGTGTGTGTGAGTGTGTGTGTGTGTGTGTGTGTGTGTGTGTGTGAGTGTGTGTGTGTGTGTGTGTGTGGTGTGTGTGGTGTGTGTGTGTGTGTGTGTGTGTGTGTGTGTGTGTGTGTGTGTGTGTATGTGTGGTGTGTGTATCTAAACGTTTCCAGCCCTTACCATATTCACGTAATGGCCATGTTGATAATAAATGGTTCAGACTGGCGCGTCAGTCTGTTTGATGTCCTAGGTAAGCATGGCGTGTCAGCATGTCATCAGGGTCGGGATGAGGTGTTCGTGCAGTTCTGTCTCAGCTGTTAGGGTACAGGTCTTCATTTCTTCGGTGAGACAGGGGCAATGATGGCTTTGAAGGCTTAGCACGGTGCATTATTACTACGTGTCCTTTGTTTTGTTTATACGCATGTACTTCGGCTCTCTGTGTCTGTATATCTGTCCAATTTTCTGTGTATGTGTCAGTATGTGTTTGTGTCTCATTGTCTTTTCTTTTCCTTTTCTCTGTCTCTGTACATGTGTGTGTCTGTCTCTCTGACTTTATCTATTCCTGTGAGCCTTGTTCTCCATATAGATTGCTCTTTCTCTATCTCTTTTCTCTCTCTCTCTCTTTCTCTCTCTTTCTTTCTCTCTCTCTCTTTCTCTTTCTCTCTCTCTCTCTCTCTCTCTCTCTCTCTCTCTCTCTCTCTCTCTCTCTTCATTGTTTTATTTGTTTTAGTGTCTTCACCTCGTATTTGTCTGTTGTATTTTTTTGTCTCTGTCTCACTCTTTCTGTCCCTTGATTAATGAATGGATGATACATTCCTCTAGAATGATGGAAAATGACCCTCCAAAATGTCCTGCCCCCTACAATATTCACATAATGACAATGCTGATAATGAACGGTTCAGACTGACGTGTGTCTGTTTATTTGATGTCCGGGATAAGCATGGTCTGTCGGCAAGAGTCATGATGAGGTTTTCGTGTAGTCCTTGCCTCTCATGAGCTCAGCTCAGCTAGAGTATAGACCTTCATTTTCTGCCTGTGAGACAGGGGAATGGTAGCTTTGGAGGTCCAGCATAATGCATTATTACTATACATGTATGTCTTTTGCTTTGTTTTTGTGTCTGTGTTGTAGCTCTCTGTGTCTGTATGTCTGTCCATCTGTCCGTATGTGTCAGTATGTGTTTGTATATACATCTGTCCTTTTTCTATTTCTCTGTCTCTGATTTGTATGTTTCTCTGGCTTTATCTATCCCTGTGTGTCTTGTTCCCTCTCTCTATCCCCCCTCTCTCTCTATTTATCTGTCTGTTTGTCTGTCTGTCTTCTGTCTCTCTTTCTTTCTCAATCTTTCTCTTCATTTATTTATTTATTTTTGTCTCTGTACCTCTTATCTCTGTAGTCTTTTTTTTTCTGGCTGAGCCTCACTCTTTCTGTTTCTTGATTAATGGATGGGTAATATATTCTCCTAGAATGACGGAAAATGACATTTCTACCAAATTCATATCATGATCGTGTTGAAAATAAATAGTTCAGACTGACGTGTCTGTCTATTTGAAGTTCAGACTGACGTGTCTGTCTATTTGATGTCTGGGGTAAGCACGGTGTGTCGGCAAGAGATCAGGTCGTGATGACGTTTTCGTGCAGTTTTTGTCTCTCACGTCAGTTAGGGGTATAGGTCTTCATTTTCTGCCTGGTGAGACAGAGGGATAATGGTTTTGAAGGCTTAGCATCGTGCATTATTACTGTATGTCCTCTGCTTTGTTGATGCGTCTATATTTCAACTCTCTGTGTCTGTATATCTGTCCATCTATCTGTTATGGTTTAGTGTGTGTGTTTGACTATTCATCTTTCCTTTGCTGTTTCTCTGTCTCTGTATTTGTGTGTGTCTATCTCTTTGACTTCATCTATCTATCCTTGTGTATCTTGTTCTCTCCGTAGGTCTCTCTCTTTTTTTTTTCTCTTTTTTTTTCTTTCTCTCTCTCTCTTTCTTTTTTTCTTTCTTTCTTTCTCTCTCTCTTTCTTTTCCTTTCTTTCTTTCTCTTTCTTTCTCTCTCTCTCTCTCTTTCTTTCTCTTTCTCTCTCTCTCTCTCTCTCTCTCTCTATCTCTCTCTCTCTCCCTGTTCATTTATTTACTTATTTTTGTCTCTTCACCTCTTATTTGTCTGTGATTTTTTTCTATCTCTGCCTGATTCTTAGTGTTCCTTATTATATTAATGAATGGGTAATAATTACATTCCCCTATAATGATGGAAAATGACCCTCCAGAAGTTCCTGCCTCTATCATATTCACATAATGACTATGTTGATAATGAATAGTTCAGACCAATGTGTGTCTGTCTATTTGATGTCCGGGTTAAGCATGGTCTGTCGGCAGAATCGTGATGAGGTTTTCATGCAATTCTTGTTTCTTGGTTCAGTTAGGGGTATGGGCGTTCATTTTCTGCCTGCTGAGACAAGGGGATGATGGTTTTTGAAGACTCAGCGTTGTGCATTACGTCTGTCTGTTCATATGTGTCTTTGTTCTTTGATTGTGTGTGTGTGTTCCAAATCTCTGTGTACATCTGTCTGTCTAATTACGGGGTAAACAGAAATACAAGGATACAAAAAACAAACAAACAATTACAGACCCACCCACCCCAATCTGTGCATTCGCCATTCCTTAACGGTCTACAAATTAGTTAAGATTCACACATAAAGAGCTAAGAAAATTATGTTTATACATTGTTCACATGTATTTATACATTTTGTCATAGACAGACTTACACAGACAGAGAGTCACAGACACACACACACACACACACACACACACACACACACACACACACACACACACACACACACACACACACATACACACATGCACACGCACAATCACAAACACAAACACAAACACACACACACACACGCACACATGCACACATTTGGTCGATGTATAACAATTTCCCTTTTTTCATAAAAAAAGGAAATTTTTTTGTACATATACACTGTATAAGAAAAGTACATCACTCATATTCAGCACGCTTAACTTACTCTCATGCACCACTGACTGGTTGGAAGGGACCTTTTCTCCGGTAGGATCCTTTGTACATTGTGTATGTCGACAGCATGAAAAGTATTAAGGCTATGACATATTATAGCATCGTATTATATCGCTTGCTGCATCATAATTACTCTGATGCAATCGTCTGATCTTACTTGATCTGATCCAGTTGACCATTCTGGCGTGAAGGCTGGCATCAGGGGGGATTTCTTTTCCTTTTATTTTAAAAGTCTTTAGTTACTGTTTTCTTTGTGGCTTGTTTATCCGCAATGCAATGCATTACAATACAATACAATACAATACAATACAATGCAATACAATACAATACAATGCAATACAATGCAATGCAATACAATACAACACAGCACAACACAATACAACACAATACAATACAATGCAATACAATACAACACAATACAATACAACACAATACAATACAATGCAATACAATACAATACAATACAATACAACACAACACAACACAACATAATACAACACAATACAATACAATACAATACAATACAATGCAATGCAATGCAATGCAATAATAATAATAATAATTACAATATTTATATCGCGCTAAATCTTGGTAAATCAAATCAAAGCGCGCTCACTCACCAATCACACGCAGGATCGCACTCAAAGATGAACATTTGTAAAACAATCAATTAAGTCAAAAATAGGCATAAATGTCCATACAATGCTGAAATTATGAACAATGGAAAAATAGCAGTAAAAAACGGCGAAAAAAGGCCTCAGAAATTCATTGACGTGGAAAGAGGTGAGTTTTCAAACCTGACTTAAATGCGGAAAGAGTAGATGTGGTCCGGAGCGATAGGGGAAGATTGTTCCACGCAGCTGGTCCTGAGACAGAAAAAGAGCGCTGACCAACGGTTAAGAGTCTAACCTTGGGAATTTGTAGGGTAAGAGTATCAGAGGAAGAGCGCAAGGTGCGAGCTGATGTACGAATTTTGATCTTGTCACAGAGATAGGATGGAGCAGAATGATGAGTAGATTTATAGCATAAGGTGTCTATTTTGTATTTGATTCTATCAGCGACAGGAAGCCAATGCAGAGACCGAAGGAGGGGACTAACATGATCAATTTTTTTCTTTCTAAGGACGAGGCGGGCAGCTGTATTTTGTAAGCGTTGCAGGCAAAGGAGACGAGAAGCTGGTAGGCCAGATAAAAGAGCATTGCAATACAATACAATGCAATACAATACAACACAATACAATACAACACAATACAATACAATACAATACTATATAATACAATACAATACAACGCAATACAATACAATACAATGCAATACACTACAGTACAATGCAATACAATACAATACAATACAATGCAATACAATACAATACAATGCAATACAATACAATACAACACAACACAATACAATACAACACAATACAATACAATACAATGCAATACAATACAATACAATACAACACAATACAATACAATACAATACAATACAATGCAATGTAGTACAGCACAGTACAGTTTCAGTTTTATTTTCAGTTTCTCAAGATGACGTCTCGCGCTCGTAACGAATTCCATATGCGCTAACGTCACAGGTGCCACGTGTATGGTGACCGTGGCACATGCCTTAAGCCTGCACATAAAGCCATGGCCTGGCCAGGTCTTGAGGCCCTACCTAGACCATGTTTTGCCTAGTCTATATTTTATACTGGTATTTTATCAGCCTACCACTGGCATAAACTTGGTTACATGAAAATGAGATGTGTATGTGTGTATCTTACCTTCAAAACAGGAACATCATCATCATCATCATCATCAGGTGGCCT
Source organism: Monoplex corrugatus (assembly GCA_030674185.1). Taxonomy (NCBI): domain Eukaryota; kingdom Metazoa; phylum Mollusca; class Gastropoda; order Littorinimorpha; family Ranellidae; genus Monoplex; species Monoplex corrugatus. The sequence goes on from CM060314.1 coordinate 25,635,250, forward strand.
GCCGCATGGCGTTGGCGACCATGGACTTCCAACCATCTCTATCTTTCATTGCCCCAAGCATCTCCCCCACCCTCCTCATCCCCAGCCGCTCTGCAAGTCCGTCCAGCATTCTCTCCCTGGGTCTACCTGGTGCTCTCTTTCCCTCCAGCTTTCCCGTTGTGACCAGGTGCTCCAAATCCCCCTTCCTCATAAAATGGCCTATAAATGTTGCTTGTCTTTTCCTAATCTTCCTTATGAGTGATCTACTTGTGTCTGCCTCCATCAAGACTGTCTCATTTGTTTTCTTTGCTGTCCATGGAACTCTCAACATTCTTCTGAGAAACCACATCTCGGCTGCCTCAATCTTGCTCTGGCTTTTTTTGCTGACTGTCCACGCCTCGCATCCGTACAACAGCATTGGTTCTATATAACATTCAAGGACTCTCTTTCTGATGTTAATTGATAGGCATTTGTTGGTAAGAATGCTTGTCATCTTCTTGATTGCTGTTTTGGCTTGGCTGATTCTGCCAGCTATTTCCGATGTGCATCTGCCGTCTGATGAAATGACCGTTCCCAGGTATTTGACCTTATTAACCTGTGTCAAGGTTGTGCCATTTGTTTTTATTTTGCATGAGGGGATTTCATGTTTTTTACTGATCACCATGACTTCAGTCTTCCTGCTGTTTAGTTCCAACCCCTTACCTTTGCTTTCTATTTCTAGTGTATTCACAAGGTTTTGTAGGTCCCTTTCATTTTCTGCAATTAGCACGGTGTCATCTGCGTACCGAATGTTGTTTATCATTTTCCCTCCAACCTTTAATCCAGGGTCTTCGTCTAGGTTTCTCATGATGTTTTCGCTATATAGTGAAAACAGATCTGGTGACAAAACACAACCCTGTCTGACTCCTCTTTTGATGTTTTTTTTATATAGATCTTATATTGCTTTCTATTCTCATTGCAGATGTTTGTTCCCAGTACATATTCCTGATTATTCGTAGATCTTTTCCATCAACATTGAGTCTCTCCAGTTGGTTGATCAATTCTTCATGTCGTACCCGATCGAAAGCCTTGGTATAGTCAACAAATCATAAATACATAAAGTAAACAAATAAATAAATAATTAAAGGTCTGAATCACAACACAACTAGCTATTCTGTATAAACTCGTATCACATGGCAGAAAATGCCCAAATGCTCAGCCGTCTATCAACTAGGTGAAGCCATTTTTTTCTTAATCATAGATAGGTAGATAAGTAAGTAAGTAAGTAAATAAGTAAGCAAGTAAGTAAGCAAACAAGCAAGCAAGTAAGCAAGTAAGCAAGCAAGTGATTGAGCGAGTAAGTGAATAAGAAGTAGGTTAGTAGGTAAATAAATAACTACAAAATAATACAGTACAGTACAATACAATACAATATAATGCAAAACAATGCAATACAGTAAATACAATACAAGACAATGTATTATGATACACACATACATACATACATATACATACATACATGCATACATACATACATACATACATACATACATACATACATAGATACATACATACATACATACATATATACATACGTACATACATATAAACATACATACATACATACATACACACATACATACATACATATATACATACACACATACATACATACATACAGACATACAGACATACATACAGACATACATACATACATACAATGCAACGCAGTACAATGCAATGCCATGAAATGCAATTTAGTACAATACAATGCAATGCACTGCAATATAATACAGTGCAGTACAATACAATGCAATGCACTGCAATATAATACAGTGCAGTACAATACAATGCAATGCACTGCAATACAATACAGTGCAGTACAATACAATGCAATGCAATGCACTGCAATACAATACAGTGCAGTACAATACAATGCAATCCACTGCAATACAATACAGTGCAGTACAATACAATGCAATGCACTGCAATACAATACAGTGCAGTACAATGCAATGCAATGCAATGCAATGCAATACAATACAGTGCAGTTCAATGCAATGCAATGCACTGCAATACAATACAGTGCAGTACAATACAATGCAATGCACTGCAATACAATACAGTGCAGTACAATACAATGCAATGCAATACAATGTAATAGATTGCATTGCATTATATTGCATTGCACTGCATTGTAGGTTAGTGTAGTGTAATATAATGTAGTGTGTTGTATTGTATTGTATTGTATTGTAGTGTAGTATAGTGTAGTGTAGTAGTGTAGTGTAGTTTAGAGTAGTATAGTGTAGTGTAGTGTAGTGTAGTGTAGTGTAGTGTAGAGTAGTGTAGTGTAGTGTAGTGTAGTGTAGTGTAGTGTAGTGTAGTGTAGTGTAGTGTAGTGTAGTGTAGTGTAGTGTAGTGTATTGTATTGTAGTGTAGTGTAGTGTAGTGTAGTGTAGTGTAGTGTAGTGTAGTGTAGTGTAGTGTAGTGTAGTGTAGTGTAGTGTAGTGTAGTGTAGTGTAGTGTAGTGTAGTGTAGTGCAGTGCGTTGTATTGCATTGTGTTGCGTTGTCTGTCTGTCAGTCGATTGGTTAATTTGTTTAAATATTTGTAATATGTTTTTGCTTTGATTGCAAGTCAAAGAAGAACAGAGGGTACTTCTAAGAACATGCAGTTATGTCAGCCTGGTCGTTACCATATTTTCGATACACGTGTTTTTTTCTGAGAATTTGTAACCCCGCTAGCTCTATCGGTTAGTGTCATGTTGATAACGCACAGGTCATGTTGATCACGCAGGGGTTGTGTTGATAACACAGGAAGCAGGTAGATAAGGTGAAGGAGTCAAAGAGTTAAGTTTTTGCTTTTTTCAGGAAGCTGGTGGATAGAGTGAGGGAGTCAAAGAGTTTTTGCTTTGCTGTGCTTGGCTGACAAATGCAGGATGTTGGTGGACAGGGTGCGGGAGTCCAAGGACCAACCTAACCAGGCTGGCTGTGTTCTTTTGATAGAGCTGTGGGGCTCAGGACCTGGTAGGATGTCCCTCGCTCACTCCCGGCTCTGAAACATGAAAGCCAGTCTCTTTAGTTCGTCGTTCCTGTCTCTGTCTCTCTGCTTGTTTGTCTGTATCTCTCTGTCTGTCTCTGTCTCTGTCTCCCTCTTTCTCTGTCGGTCTCTCTCTCTCTGTGCCTTTCTGTCTGTTTGACTCCCTCTCTCTCTCTCTCTGCCTGCATGCCTGTCTGTCTGTCTGTCTATCTCTGTCTCTCTCTGTGCCTGCCTGCCTGTCTGTCTGTTGTTTATTCCCCCCCCCCCCTCTCTCTCTCTCTCTGCCTGCCTGTCTGTCTGTCTGTTTTTTATTTCCCCCCTCTCTCTCTCTTTCTCTTTTCTCATCTCTCTTCCCTTTCTCTCTCTCCTCCTCTTCCTCTCTGTCTTTTTCCCCCTCTTCTTTTTTCCTTAGCGGCAATTTTGCGGCTAGCGGTTACCCTTGTATACTTCTGCACCGGAATCAATCACGGAGAAAAGGTTAAAAGGTTGTGATTATAGGAAAACACACCAATATTCGCTGGCCATGAATGACGGTAATTGTCTGATCGTATTGACAGTTTAACATTGGGTTTACCGTTTGGTGGGATCTACCGCAGGAAAGTGCGTGCGATTACATATGACACGCCATTCGCTACATCAGCATTCTGTTAATAGCGATGCAGAGAGAGGGGGGAGGGAGGGAGAGAGGGGAGAGAGAGGGAGAGAGAGGGAGAGAGAGAAGGGGGAAAGAGAGAGAAAGAGAGGGAGCGAGAGAGAAGCACAGAGAGGGAGAGAGAAAGAAAGAGTGAGAGAGAGACAGACAGACAGACACACACACACACACACACACACGCACACACACACGCACGCACACACACACACACACACACGCACGCACACATACATACACACACAGACACGGACACACAGAGACACACAGAGACACACACAGACAGACACAGACACAGTCACAGACACAGACACAGACACAGATACACACACACGGACACACACAGAGACACACAGACACAGACACACTCACACACACACACACATGTACACACGTACAAACACGCACACACACACACACACACACACACACACACACAAACACACACGCACACTCGCACACACATGTACACACACATACAGAAACACACACACACATACACACATACAATCACACGCATGCACTCATACGCACACATAAACACTCATGTATACATAACTCTATCTCTCTCTCTCTCTCTCTCTCTCTCTCTCTCTCTCCTCTCTCTCTCTCTCTCTCTCTCTCCCTTCCTCTCTCTCTATCTCTTTCTGTCCGTCTATATGTCTCTCTCTCTCGGTCTGTCTCTCTCTTCCCCCTCTCTCTCCCCCTCTCTTTCTTTCTTGCACATTTGGATATTCCACTTGCTTGCGGGCGCACGCACACACAACACATACACATACACACACACACACACATACACATGCACAAACGCACACATGCACATACACACATCTATATATCTATATCTGTCTCTTTCACTCTGTATACAGATCTATATATGTGTATATGTATACATATACATACATATATATGTATATGTGACCTCCCAGCACGAAATCAGTCTTAACTAGCATTTTGGGTATTTTGAGATATACATATCACTGGAAAGTGTACATTCTGCTGATTATTTATTTTGGTACTTGAATAAAGCTTTTACTAAAAAAAAAATGTAGACATTATGTATGTTTAAAGTCATTCAGTCGTATGATTGCCATTTTGAGAAAACGGCTTCTAAAGTTTTTATGTACTGTCCTGCACATTTTCCTTAAATTTCTTTATTTGGTGGCTTTGACCCGGTTTGTTTCTAATTTTAGCTGTCATTATCTGAAAGGTGCACCAAAGAGCTTTCTGGCAGTTATCAGGTGTGGGGTCCGGTACATGTTAAGGTTCACAGTATCAGACAAAAACAGGAACTTTTGGTAAGAAATTGCGTTCTTTCTGCTACATTCAGCGCATTGAAATACCATTCTTAACTGATGAAGGATATTTTTTTCAAGAAAAAAATTTCTGTGGGGGATAGATTATAGTGCACAGAAATCAGTTTTGAGAAAAAGTCAAAACATCCCAGATAGACCCTCAGTCACCTTTTCAGCTCCTAGTGCTGTTCGACTGACTGCGAGTTAAGACTGAATGGTGGTGGAGGTCACATGTATGTATATACATATATATATGCGTAAACAACAAAAACTGACACCTAAAAACGAAAACAAAATCTGACTGACCAGCCTGCAATAGCTATCTCTAAACAAATGCTATATAACCGGTATACAACAGAAAAATATAATGTAAAAGTACACAAACGAAATTTACCTTCAAATGCCACAATTACGGTCATATATTGACACAGCATAAAGTATTCAAAACATTTCATGCCAAGGAGCCACAGAAAAGTCCAATGGTATTATTGTTCCTTCTATTGTGTGTGTGTGTGTGTGTGTGTGTGTGTGTGTGTGTGTGTGTGTGTGTGTGTGGTGTGTGTGTGTGACAGAAAAGAGGACATTTCAAGCACAAAATTCCAGAAGTTGAGGATACTGTTTATACTGAAAGAGCCCTCGGCATCCCCACGGGATTTTTGCTTATGTGTATATAAACGTAAATGTGTTTGTTTATATGTAT
>CM060314.1:25645890-25660890 GCA_030674185.1 Monoplex corrugatus
TTCTTCTTCTTCTTCTTCTTCTTCTTCTTCTTCTTCTTCCTTCTTCTTCTTCTTCTTCTTCTTCTTCTTCTTCTTCTCCTTCTTTTTATCCTCCTCCTCCTTTTTATCCTCCTCCTCCTTCTTGTTCTTCTTCTTCTCCTCCTCCTTCTTCCCCCTTCTTCTCCTCCTCCTGCTCCTCCTCCTGCTCCTCCTCTTGCTTCTTTCTTCTTCTGCCACTACTATTGCGGCTGCTGCTTCCTCTTCTTATTTTTCTCCTCCTTTTTCTGCCCTATCTCCCTCTCTCTCTTCTCTCTTATATTCATGTTTAGTATACTTTGATCTTTTTGTCTTTTATTTTCACTCTCCTCTTTAATTAGAAAAAAGAATGTTTTCATTGTAAATGTATGTCTAGAGTATCAAAGGACATTTCGCTGTAAGACAGATCCACAAGACCAGGAGCCAATGCCACTGTCCTTGAGTAACAAAGTGTTCTATTATACTGCTAGTATCAGCTAAGTCTTTTCGCAGGTTCCTTTTTTCTCAATCTCCATTTCAAGACCTTCCCAGCACGTAGGGTTTTGCGCAGGCTCCGGGTGTCTACCAGATAATTGCTAGCAAATTTGGCAGAGCGCATATGGAATTGTCTCATCAGAGTGAGTCCCTCTCGAACAAACTCCAAGTTTCAAACGTGGTATGGGGTTCCTGGCAGCAATTATCTTTTTTATAAATAGTCATAACTCCTTATGCATTGCTTTAATGTCTATTCACTTAAATAATTCGAAAGATGTAAAAAGAAGGGGTCAAGGGGGTTATTTTTTATCGTTGTTTTTGTTTATAAAGCCGAACCGACTGCGTAGAGCCATATAAGGGCTATAATTGCCTCAATACACACAACACTCCAATAAGAAAAAAAAAAGAATAAAGAAAACCAAGCACACATATAAATGCATTCACGTACACAATCTAAGGAGATGTCCCTGGCGTTGACCACCTCGTCCAATTTAGCACAGAGGGGATTTATTAAAACAAAAACACACACATCTGAATACAAACTCAAACAAAAGTAGGGACACTAAAACATATAAAAACGGACCTAAATTACGTAAAATTGCTCCCGCATATCACACCTCCCCAGAGCCTAAAAACGCACTTAATACATGTACCCAATTATCAATCCCAAGAAAAAGTACCTAAGACTTTATCGAACACATACAGATGAATAGACCAGCAAGGCAGAAAATGATAGGAAGAGGTGACAGAAAGCAAAGACGATGGCAGAAACAAAGAGAATCACAGAATTTCCAGAAGGTGGTGATACTATACATACTGAAAGATCCCCCGGCAGCCCACGAAGGAGGGCAAGGGGGTATTTGCTTATAAAAAATGGTATCGAGAAAGAAAGAATGAAACCATCTTACACAAATATGTCAACATACATACCAGTGTTTTACCTAGCTGTGTGACAAATTTTGCTGAGACTTACAGAAAGTTTGATGCTAAAATTTGTTTTTTTAAAAAGCAGTCTCAGATGCCTGTAAGCTTGAGCCTTAGACAACTTTTTTTTTTAAATGTCCTTTTTCAACCTCCTTAAACAAAAGTCTTCTCATGCCATCTCCTGAGACAAACGCCTTCCTATATCTCTCTTCATATTCAAAAACAAACAAACAAACAAGCAAGCCCTCTGCCACGTTCCTATGCTAACCAACTTAGACAAACACCTTTCTACACCGTCATCCTTAGAGGAGAAACGTACATTGCCAGCCCCCAAAGGCAACGCCGATCTCGTTTAGCAGGAAACTCTCTTCCTTAGTACACAAAACATTGAAAAGTACTTTGTGAAAGACCCTTTGGCGTAATATAAGCACGACGTTTCGAGCCCAGGCCCTTTCTCTTTCACTTGACAAATGGCCTGGGCTCGAAACGTCGTGCTTATATTACTCCAAAGGATCTTTCACAAACAAAGTACTTTTCAACGTTTTGTGTTTTACCTTAAAGATCCAGCGGTCATATTTTGTTTTTCTCTTTCTTAGACTAGGATCTTCCTATCCAGTAAGTGCGTTTACTGAGGTTAGTGATGAATGTTGTATAGGAGGCAGAAGATCCAGTGAACATATTTAGTACAGCTGAGGCCACCAAGAACCTTCATCGCTCCACGTCTCTATCTGAAACTATGGCAGCATAGTATCATTACATGTGAGTGGGTTTTTACATTAAAAAACATTCCACATACTTGCTGCACGTTTGTGAGATGACAGAAATTATCGTTTTATTGTTTTCATTGTTTAAAGCCCAGCCTAGCCGACTGCGTAGAGCGGTATCAGGGCTCTCACTGTTTCAAAGCACATACATAACTTTAATAGGGGAAAAAAGGAAAGGAAATTAAGTACATAATTGTATCAATGCATCCACGCACATAATTTAAGGAGATGCCCCTGGCGTTGACCACTCCTTCCAAATTACCGCAGAGAGGATTTAAAAAAACACACCTGAATACAAATTTAATCATACGTAAGTATACAAAAGCACATCTAAAAACGGGCACGAATTACCTAAAATTGCTTCGGCATATCACACTTCCCTAGAGCCAAAAATGCACTTAATAATGTACCCAATTATCAATCCTCAGAAAAAAGGACGTAAGACTTTATCCAACTCATACAGGTGAATGGACCAGCAAGGCAGAAAATGACAGGAAGAAATGACAGAAAGCAAAGGAACACGGCGGAAAGAATGAGAGTGATAGAAAAGCGGAAATTTCGAGCATAAAATTTCCAGAAAGAGCCCCCGGCATCCCCACGGGGGAGGGGGGAGATGACTGAAAGGTCTGACTCAGGTGGTTGAAAAACATACATAAAAATTTAAACATGACTGAGGCGGTCTATAAGTTTGAATACTTTGCATCGATATATGAAATTATGCCAATATGACACCATCATATATGAGCAGAACCCTAGGCTTAAATCTCCACACGCCGATTGTGCTTTGCCGAAGATGTAGAACAGATTTTTGCTGCGGTAACAGGAGATACGATCAAAATAATCAAACATGACGGAGACAGGCTGTAAGATTGTTTTGTACTGTTATGGTTCTGGCACATGGGAGCACAACCTTAAAGAAATATTGCAACATATGAGCAGAGCCCGAGATAAAACAGAAATATCCATAAACAGGCTGGGTCTCTTCCAAAATGAATAAGAATTTTTTCCATTTAGTTCTTGTGCATGTCTAAGGCAAAAATTATCTTTTGTCTTATTTTTTTTATTGCTAGATGATAACATTGAGCAAAGCAAAGCAAAGCAAAGCAAAGCAAAGCAAAGCAAAGCAAACCAAACCAAACCAAACCAAGCCAAACCAAACCAAACCAAACCAAACCAAACCAAACCAAACCAAACCAAACAGAAGAAAACTCTTGCAATGTTTTCATGATGGATGAGCATTTTCTAAAATGGTTCTTTCGATAAAGCCATGAACTCAAGATCTGATATTTTGAGTTAAATCTCAGCCCGTAACATTAAAAAATGGCCTGTTTCCAGCCTATCTTGATGTTTCCTTCGTTCTAGTGGTTTCTGCTTAGTGCTCTATAAGTCACTTTCCCTATCTATTTCAGGACTTTGCCAGTGCATTGGATTTTGCAGAGGTTTAGAGAGTCTGCTAGATCATTGCTGGCAGACTTGGGTGAAGCGTGTATGGAACTGTCCAAATGCGATGAATCCCTCTCAAAACAAAGTGTAAGATGTATGACGTATCATGCTGGGCGGCAAAGGATTGACATATCTAAACTTTGTGTTTTTTATCGCCAAATGTGAGCAGAGCCTTAGCAAAATGTCACCACGTGTGTGACAAGCCTAAGATATAATTTCTCCTCGTGCGTCTTCTGAGATGGATGACAGAAATTACCAAAGCAGCAGAAATTCGCGGAGGACAAGATTGAACGAAGCTGCGAACTGTCACAAAGACTGAGCCTCTCCCATCGTTCACAGACCTGATCATTGTAAATGGTAGGATGCTGGGCTTGGGGGTGGGAGTGGAGGAATGGAGGTGATTGATGTGAGTCTAAACAGACTGTGACATTTCCTGTGTGTTTCCTGTCAAATCATTATGGTACACAACAGACACTGGTGCCGTCCTTGGCTGGCTATATGGCTGTGGTCTGCTGCTGGTTAGTGGTGGTAGTGAGTGTATTTGAAAGAACGAAGATATTACAGACGTTTTGCACAAAATCCATTCAAGGTACCGGGTATGGCTGGCTCTTCTCATAGAGCCGTGGACTCAAGATCTTATGTCTCAGTTCAATTCCGTCTCGCAACATAAAATGTTGGCTTGTTTGCTGTTCCAGTCATTCAGATGGTGTCAACGTTTCACAGGTCCCATTTTGGCCCTCATTTCAAGACCTTGACAGTGCATAGGGTTGAGCGCAGGCTCGAGGAGGCTGTCATGAAAGTGTTGGCAGTGCGATGAATCACTCTTACACAAACTCCAGACTGAAAGGTTGAAAACAAGAATGTGGGGATAGAGTACCACCGCCATATGGCTGGCCACAAGAGAGAAATTGTGGTTTTACCATTACACTCTCCTAGCCATGACCTCTGGGTTATAGGACAGTCTTTACATTACTTACTCAAAATTGTACACAGTCAAAGACTTCCGAAATACCATATTTGACAGGATAATAAGAACAACTTAGTTCATGTTTTGACGAACAACAGGAACAATTTAATGCATGCTCTAACTTGACAACAGAAGAACTAAGTTCATGTTATACACTGGATAACCAGAACAAATGAGTTCATATTCTAACCGGGTCACAATAACAACTTAATTCATGTTGTAACTGGACAACAAAAACAGCTTAGCTCATGCTTAAACTGGACAACATAAACAACTTAGTTCATGTTTGGACAACAAGAACTTAGTTCATGTTCTACCAAGGAAGCAAGAACAGAGAAGAGAGACATTGACGTAGTTTGGCTTGATCTGGCGAATGCATATGGATCAGTTCCACACGACATGATCCAGCTGGCTCTTGAAATGTATCACATCCCAGAAAACATCCGAACAATGCTGAGGAAGTATTTCCAAGGGTTCTCAATGCGGTTCTCTACCAAAGAATACACCACGGACTGGATAGACCTAGAGGTGGGCATTGCAATGGGCTGTGCAATCTCTCCCATACTGTTCGTGTTGGCAATGGAAGTCATCTTGAAAGCTGCAATGAAGAGTTCAGGTCCAGTGAATCTGGGAGATGGATACCAGATGCCTCCTCTGAAAGCTTTCATGGATGACACAACAGTCTTGTCCACGGATGAGGAAGAGACACACCAAATCTTAAAGCAGCTGGATGAGCTGGTGGCCTCTTCAAGAATGAGGTTCAAACCTAAGAAATCCCGAAGTCTCTCACTGCGAAAAGGAAAAGTGGCAGATTCAGTCAAATTCATGGTAGCCAACCAAGCCATCCCCACTGTCACAGAAGAGCCAGTAAAAAGTCTCGGAAGATGGTATGATGACTCCCTGAAAGACACACAAAGGGGATGTGAAACCAAGCAAACAGCAGAAGAAGGCCTGAAGAAAATAGATAACTGCGGACTGCCAGGCAAATACAAAGTCTGGTGTCTACAGTTCATGCTGATACCAAAGCTGCTGTGGCCACTGCTAATCTATGACATTTGCACCAGCACAGTCGAAGCAATGGAAGCCAAAATCAACAAATACACAAGAAAATGGCTCGGTGTCCCACCTGGTCTCACTGATGTTGCATTCTACTGTCGTCAAGCAATGCTGAAGCTACCTCTGAAATCCATAGTGGAGGAATACAAAGTTGGAAAAGCAAGACTGTTGAGCATGCTGGAGGAATCGGAGGACAATATCGTGAGAGCAGTTCATCCAAAGCTGAGAACTGGCAGAAAGTGGAAAGTCCAAGAGGCTGTAAACAATGCCAAGAGAAACCTCAGCATCAAAGAAATAATTGGACACACGCAAACCAACAGACAGGGACTGGGAGCAACAAAAATGCAGTGGTGGTCCAAAGCCAAAGGGAAGGAAAAAAGAGACATGATCATACAGGAGTTGAAGGAAGAAGAAGATGTCAAAAGAGTGCAGAAGGCAGTCCAGCAAGGTCAACAGGGGCAATGGACAACATGGGACAGTGCACTCCAAAGAAGTCTCAGCTGGAACGATATGTGGCACATGGCTCCTCTAAGGATAAGCTTCCTCCTCAGATCTGTATATGACCTGCTCCCCTCGAATGCAAACTTAGTGAAATGGGGGAAAGCAGACGACCCAGCATGTCCGCTCTGTCAGAAGAAACAAACAGTGGAACATGTCCTAAGCTCTTGCAAAGTAGCGCTAGCCCAAGGAAGGTATACATGGAGGCACAACCAAGTTCTGAAAGTGATCACAGATGTGGTTAGCGAAAAAACCATGACCCCAAACGCACCAATTGCTATGACAACGTTCTACAAAGCAGGAGGGAAACAGGTCTGGCCCGAAAGGGCTATGACAACCAGCACATTGCCAAAGGGTCTTCTGGATGGAGCAGTCGACTGGGAGTGTACAGCAGACCTCCCAGAGTGGAGAAATTACCCAGATGTCATCAGCAAGACAGGCATGAGACCAGACATCGCTCTCCACTCTGACTCCTCGAAACAAGTGATTCTGGTAGAACTCACTGTGCCATACGAAAGCAGAATGGAAGAAGCACATATCTACAAGACCGAAAAATACGCCGGTCTTGCCAGCACCCTGAAGAAAGCAGGTCTGCGGGTCAAAATCTTCGCCATAGAGGTCGGGGCAAGAGGGTTTGTGGGCACCTCCGCTTATGATCTCATGAAACAACTCGCCATTTCTGGGAAGAAGAGGACTAGAGCCCTTAAAGCGATGGCAGAGGCAGCAGAAAGGAGCTCAAGCTGGATCTGGGCAAGGAGGAACGAAAAAAGTGAACTTCATAAGGATTAAATTCCCTACAGATGATGTGTGCCCCGTTAGCACATTGGTAAAACCGCGTACCGCAGTTCTGAAGCGCAGAATCGCCCAGGTTCGATCCCCGGCGTGGGAAAAGGAAAAAAAAAAAAAAAAAAAAAAAAAAAAAAATAGACAACAGCAGAAGGGCATCCAGGAGTCATGACCTGGATGTGGCCCGGCCCCCCGAGAGTGTAAGGAATTCAGGGCCGAAACACTTGTCTAAAGGGGGTTACTTCTGTGAAGACCTTCTGTTGTCTAGCTCTCCCTAGAGTTTCTTTCTACCAAGAACGAAACTGAACAACAAAAACAACTTAGTTCATGTTTGAACTTGACAATAAGAACAACTTCATCTTTAAATTGGACAACAAGACTAGTTCAGTTCATGTTCTACCTACTTAGTGTATATTTTGAGACAAAAATATTACATTTTGGCGCGTTACGAGATCAAAGGCAGTTTGATCCTAATCATATAAAAATTCAATCTAATATTGATTTTTTTTATTTAAGATTCTCCAATCCCCCTGTTCACGAGAAGACAATCGTCTTGGGTTTTGACAGTTGTTTTGATACGTAACCTTAATGTCTGGATGTCTTGTAATATTTTACTGTCCCAACTTTCTGGCAAACTCAGTGACATTGACCCCAGACCGTTCATTACGGATCCATAGTGTCTGTTTCATTTCCTCAAGATGTCGTCTCCACACTGGGAATGAATTCCATATGCACTAACGTCATAGGTGCCATGTGATGGAGAGGATCCAGAATGATCATGGCACAAGTCTTAAGCCTGCACGTAAACCCACGAGCTGGCTAGGTCCTGAGGTCGTACCTAGCTTATGTTTTTCTTTTATCTTATACTAGTATTGTATCAGTCGCTCCTTGGATAATTCTGGTTGCATTGAAGTGACGTGTGTATCTTTATCTTGTCTTCAAAGAAAAGAGTAAGTAAATGAAATGAAATAATTAAAGATCTGAATTAAACCACAACTAGCCACTCAGGATAAACTTGTCTCACATCACAAAAAGCGCCCCCCACTCCCCAGTCAATACACAAATCCTCCGTTGCCTATCAACAAGATGAAAAAAATATTTCCTTCCTCATAGCCCCTCCAGTCTTTCATCCACTTCCGATGAGGGAAAAGAAGTTATAAAGGAAATAAATGAATAAAGGAAAGAATAGATAATGAGTGAATAAATAAATAAAGAATGAAAGAAAAAAAAAGAAAGACATAATAAATGAATAATCAAATAAATAAATAATGAATAAGCAATAGGTAAATACATAAAATAACTATAAAATAAAATAAACAGGTAGATAACAAAGCAGGTAAGAAAAACACCACTAGCTTCAAGTTGTCCCTCTCTCTCCCTCCCTCTCTCTCTCTCTCCCTCTCTCTCTCCCTCTCTCTCTCTCCCTTCTCAATCTCTCTCTCTCTCTTTGTTTCTTTCTTTCTTACTTTCTGTCACTCTAATTCTCACTTTCTCACACACAGGCACACATTCTTATTTCTTTCCTACCCCTCTTTCTCTCTCTCTCTCTCTCTCTCTCTGTCTCTGTTTCTCTCTCTCTCTCTCTTTCTCTCTCTCTCTCTCTCTCTCTCTCTCTCTCTCTCTCTCTCTCTCTCTCTCTCTTCTTTGTTTTTCTTTAGTCCCTCTCAATTGTCTGTAATACTTTTTTGTATGTATGAAAAGGGAGATCGTTAGAATTGCTCGAATATGTTGTCACTGTATTGCAGAAGAAGAAGAGCAATATTTGCGGTCTTTGCACGCATTCATTGCATGATTGGTATTTGTGTAGCTGTGATGCATTACTTGATGGTAGGTGTCTTCTTTCTTTTGGACAATGTCATCTGCTCTGTGTCTTTCGGTCTTCTTCAGACTTCGTCTCTTTTAAGCAAACACCTACACACGTAAGAGGCATCGTTTCAGAAATGGTTTTCGTTGAGACAACACCTCAAAGATGCCGCTGTCTCAGACCTCTTGGCTGGCTGCAGACCTTAACAAAGAACAGTGGCAGAAAGGTTCAAACGTTCGACTGCCAATTATTACACTCGAGGTTCTAGGCTTTGTTTTCCGTTGAAGCCTCGACTTTTCTCCTCAGTTTAACCGGAAAATCAAACTGAACGTCTTGTCCTTCGGATGGGGACGAAGAACAAGTCGGACCCGTGAGTCTTGTGGCCTGCGCACGGCACGGATCCCACGGTAGTTGACAAGTGTCAATAATATGCTCTCTATAATTTTCCATTGCTTTTATTCTTTCTCCCCATTTATAGCCGTGTGCGTGTGCGTGTGGTGTGTGTGTGTGTGTGTGTGTGTGTGTGTGTGTGTGTGTGTGCGTGCGTGCGTGCGTGCGTGTGTGTGCGTGCGTGCGTGTGTGTCTGTTTTAGCGCTTAGATTTGATTTTATCAAGATTTTGCGCTATATAAAATATTGTATATTATATTATTATTATTAAGTGTAAAGAGGGATGCATTCATCCAGGGCAGTCCTGGTACAAAACATTGGAGAGATAAATCATTTCACAGGTCCTCCGCCTTGAAGACCAATTAGCTTTCTTGCCCTTCTTGGTGTAAAAGAATTGGGTGGCGCTGCACTTCGGCGATGCGGTCTCATCGGCGAGAGCAGCCCGAATTTTTGATGGTAAACCCATTGTGACAAAAGAGATATAAAGATGAATACGAAGACGAATATGAATATGAATAATTACGGTGTTTATATGGCGCCAAATCTTGATAAATTCAAATCGAAGCACACTTACCCTCAAGACATGTATGCAATCAAGACAGACTGCATACACTATACCAAAGAAAACAAAACAAAACACATGTCAAATCGAAACAATAACAAACAAACAAACAAACAAACAAACAAACAAACAAACAAAAACGTACACAGTTGAGAGAAAGACGTAGTTGCAGAATTTGTTGTCAGGTTTCATCTCTCCGTGACATTTCCTTCTTCTTCAAGCAGACTGATAGAAAACGGAAAAAAAAGTCAAGCCATTCAATTAATCTCCCTTCTTACTCAGAATAAGTTATCATAAATCCCAATTTCGTGCTTCTCAAGGTCAAGGTGAGTTGTAATAAAAACTGAATTGTTTATCAAGGACAATGACAGACTGATGCGATTATAAAAAACAATGAATGTGACTGTTGGAAGTGTTTGAGAAAACTGTGTTCATGCACCTTCCTAAACACAGCGATTTGAACAAGTTTGTTGGGTCAGTTTGACCTAGACTTTGACACCTTATCTTCCATAATTATTCATTCATGAACCCTCGACGGTCCACATATCTGGCTAAAATTTCATGAAAATACATCCAGAAACAGTTTAGAGCAATTTACCAACAGACAGACAGAGAGACAGATATTCAGACGGATAGACAGACAGACAGACACAAATACACACGCACATACACACATACATACACACGCACGCACAGACACACACACACACACACACACACACACACACACACACACACACACCTACGCATACAATCCTTACAGGGTAATATAAAAATCCTCTCGCCTTTTTTTATTTTTAAAGGAAAATGCATCTATTTTGTCTCCATAATCCTGAAACTTATAGTTTTGTGGCGTCAGATATCCCTCAAATGTCTACACTTTTGAAATACATTTTTAGACTCGTCTTGTCTGTCCAGAAACTTTCCCATGTACGATCAATACTTTGTATATACCTCCTGTCCGTCTCTCTCTGTCCGTCTGGTCTTTCTCTCTATCTGTCTCTCTGTCTGTCTGTCTGTCTGTCTCTATACACACACACACACACACACACACATATATATATATATGTGTGTGTGTGTGTGTGTGTGTATATATATACATATACATGTGTGTGTGTGTGTGTGTGTGTGTGTGTGTGTGTGTGTGTGTGTGTGTGTGTGTATGTCTGTCTGTTTCTATGTCTGTCTTTGTCTTTCTGTTTGTCTCTCCCGCTCTCTCTCTCTCTCTCTCTCGCCCGCTATTTTTCTCCCTCTGTTTTTCTTTCTCTCTCTTTCTCTCTCTCTCTCTCTCCCTTTTCCTATTTCTCTCTTTTCTTTTTCTCTCTTTCTCTTTCTCTCTACACATGCCTGCATGCGTCCTTTTGTGCGTGTGTAAAAACAAATCAAAAGAAGAAGAACAACAGCAAAAACAACAACAACAACAACAACAAAACCACTTACATGGTGGTGGATATGGAATGGTTCAGCCAGTGGCAATTTTGCAACATTTGCGAAAATGGACTGCTTAACAAAAGAAGACTGGCACAGACTTACAGCTCACTGGTCTTCGTCAAGTCCTTGAACGCTGGAGGTTACTTCGATGTAGATTATAGAACAAGTAGTTTGGAGTTTGTTCAAGAGAAACTCATGGCACTCAGACAATTCATATTCATATTCATATTCCAATTCATTTCTTTTGTCACAGTGGACTTACCATATGAAACTCTGGCTGTTCTCCCCGCGTAGCCACAGTGCAGCGCCACCCATGTTTTCACCAAGACTTTGCAAAAGCAAGAAGGCTAATTGGCTTTTAAGGAGAGGGACCTGGGAAATCAACCTGTCTCTCCGATATTTTATACCAAGGCAGCCGGGCAAAAGACCTGCTCTTCATGATCTTCAACTGCCGTGGGATCTTTAGAGTACGCAGGCCACGAGTCACACGTGTCCGACTCGTTTTTCGTCCCCTGCCAAGGGACTACACGTTCAGTTCGATTTTCCAGTCAAAATGAGGAGAAAAGTGGAGGCCTCAAAGGGAAACGAACCGTGGAACCTCGAATTTAGTTATTGGCAGGCGAACGTTTGAACCATTCTACCATTCTTCTCCTTCAATGTATTCTCTGGCCAGATCTGCTTTTCTCCCACTGGACGAGGCAGCAGGAGAGTTTCAGTCTTTTTCTCCTAATTTTTTCCTTACGTCTACGCTTGACAAAGGCCAGTTGGCGAAAATTTGCGCCTGTCTTGTCTGGTTGTATTAAACACACGTTCTGGTTTTTTCGTGTTTTTTTCTGGTTTAAATCTGCTAGTTATTGTCTTGCAGACAGCCTGAGCCTCCACAAAACTCTGTGCGCTGGTAAAAGTCTTGAAATGGGGAGGAGGAGGAGGGGAGGGGGGACGGAACCTATGAAAATCTAAGCTGACACACAGCACAACGGTTGGAGGTTTAAGATGGACAGGGAGCAGGCCAGGTTTCTGTTGATGAGGGCTGGGAATGAACTCGAGACATCAAATCTTGAGTGCACGGCAGTGCCAACAGAATCGGCCAGCCTGCTAAATGAAGAACTTTGGAATTTGTTTAAGACCGATTCACCGCACTCAGACAGTTCCTGTTCAATACACGCTCCACCCAAATCTGCCAGTAATTATCTGACAGACTGCTCTGGCCTGGTCACAAAAAAAAAGAAAAGAAAGAAAAAAAAAAGGTTGTGGGTGTGGGTGTGGGTGGGGGCGCAGGTTCTATATGTTGGCAAGGTCTTGACTTGGCTACAAGCAAAAGGAGGGGGAAGAAGAAGAAGCAGCAGCTGAAAAGGAAGAAGAATGCGAAGAAGAAGAAGAAGAGGAAAGAAGAAAAAGAAGAAGAAGAAGAGGAAAGAAGAAGAAGAAGAAGAAAAGAAGAAGAAGAAGAAGAAAAAGAAGAAGAAGAAGAAGAAAAAGAAGAAGAAGAAGAAGAAGAAGAAGAAGAAGAAGAAGAAGAAAAAAAGAAGAAGAAGAAGAAGAAAAGAAGAAGAAGAAGAAGAAAAAGAAGAAGAAGACGAAAAGAAGAAGAAGAAGAAGAAAAAGAAGAAGAGCAACAATCACAACAACAACAACAACAATGAAAAGGGGAGGAGGAGGAAGAAGAAGAAGAAGAAGATTAAGAAGTAGAAGACGAAGAAGAAGAAGAAGAAGAAGAAGAAGAAGAAGAAGAAGAACAAGAAGAAGAAGAAGAAGAAGAACAAGAACAAGAACAAGAAGCAGCAGCAGAAGAACTAGAAGCAGCAGCAGAAGAACAAGAACAAGAAGCAGAAGAAGAAGAAGAAGAAGAAGAACAAGAACAAGAAGAAAACGAAAAAGAAGAAGAAGAAGATAATGATGAAGAAGAAGAAATATCGATTCATGCCCTTTAATTACAGTTCAATCTGCAAGAAGATTAAAGACAGAATAACTCAATGACACGTCGTCGGAGAATGAAACCCGACTTTTTTGTGTTCTGGTCGGCCGCGTATAATTTTGCTGTAGAACCTAATGAATAGAGTAGTATCCTGATTGTTTGTTTGTTTATTTTGTCAAATGGTTCTTTTCAAGGCAATTTGTTATTTTGAAAATACCAAGGTGATCAGGCCATTCAGGCAGCCTCCGTTTGTGTACAAATGTTATTATACACAGAAACAGACACACACACACACACACACACACACACACACACACGCACACACAAACATACACGCACGCATACACACACACGCACGCACGCACGGACACACATACGCACGCACACCACACACACACACACGCACACACGCACACTCACGCACGCCCAGACGCACGCTCGCACGTACACACGCGTGCACAAACGCACGCGCGCGCTCACACACATACACACACACACACACACACACACACACACACACACACACACACACACACACACACACACACACACACACGCACGCACGCACACCCACACTCCAAACTTGAGAAACAAACAAAACAAAAAGGAAATAACAATCCAACCAACCAAACAAAAAGAAACATCCATACTTTTGCTTTTCTCAGGGTGAATGTGACCTTTAAAAAAGCTCTGATTAAGAAAAAAAATGATGAGCATGAAGAACAATGATGAATAGCCACAACAGTACAATTAGATTTTGAATATCTAAAAATTTTGTATAATAAAGATATTGTTCACACACCTCTAGAAAGCACTTCTTCTTCTTCTTCTTCTTCTTCTTTCTTTCTCTTCTTCTTCCTTCTCTTCTTCTTCTTCTTTTCCTTCTTTTCTTCTTTTTCTTCTTTTTCTTCTTTTTCTTCTTCCTTCTCTTCTTCTTCTTCCTTCTCTTCTTCTTCTTCTTCTTCTTCTTCTCTCTTCTTCTTCTTCTTCTCTTCTTCTTCCTCTCTTCTTCTTCTTCTTCTTCCTTCTTTCTTCTTCTTCTTCTTCTCTTCTTCTTCTTCTTCTTCTTCTTCTTCTTTCTTCTTCTTCTTCTTCTTCTTCTTCTTCTTTCTTCTTCTTCTTCTTCTTCTTCTTCTTCTTCTTCTTCTTTTCTTCTTCTTCTTCTTTCCTTCTTTCTTCTTCTTCTTCTTCTTCTTCTTCTTCTTCTTCTTCTTCTTCTTTTCTTCTTCTTTTTCTTCTTTCTTCTTCTTCTTCTTCTTCTTCTTCTTCTTCTTTCTCTTCTTTTCTTCTTTTTTCTTCTTCTTCTTCTTCTTTTCTTCTTCTCTTCTTCTTCTTCTTCTTCTTCTTCTTCTTCTTCTTCTTCTTCTTCTTCTTCTTCTTCTTCTTCTTTCTTCTTTTTCTTCTTTTTCTTCTTCTTCCTTCTTTCTTCTTTTCTTCTTCTCTTCTTCTTCTTCTTCTTTCCTTTTCTTCTTCTTCTTTCATAATTGTTAGCTGCCATACATACACCGCACGAAGCAAGAGAATGAGACGAGACGAGAGAGAGAGGGGGGGGGGAAGAGAGAAGGAGAGAGAGAGAGAGAGAGAGTGAGTGAGAGAGAAAGAGAGATGGAGGGAGAGAGAGGGGGGGAGAGAGCGGGAGAGAGAGAGAGGGAGGGAGAGAGAGAGGGAGAGAGACAGAGAAAGAGAGAGAGAGAGATGAAGGGATGTACGCGCCATTAAGTCCAAGACCTTTCCTGTAATTGCAGTAATGGAGGACAATGGGGTATATTGGGAAATACGTCACTTCGCTAGTTCATCCAGTCAAATCCCATCCCCTACTGATTGCGCGGACTGAACCTGTCGTCTACGTCCACATCGAATGTGTTCGGTGTTTTAATGGCGTGATTTGAGTGACGGTTCTGGCCAATCATCAGCGAAGGAAGATTGAAACAGAAAAGGGAAAAGATCTATAGAAATAGATGGAGGGGTGAAC
>CM060314.1:25665890-25668390 GCA_030674185.1 Monoplex corrugatus
TTCTCTGTTTCTGGTCCACTCTCCTGGAACAAACTTCCTCTCTCAGTCCGTCAGCAACCTACTTTTGTCTCCTTCAAGTCCGCTCTCAAAACTCACCTTTTCTCCTCCGCATAAAATCCTAACCTCACTCAACCCCCCCCCCCAACCCCCTCTGCAGCCTGTCTCCGCTCGGAGGGAATCACATGGTTATAATATATAATTGTATATGCTATGCTCTCTATAATTTTCCATTGCTTTTATTCTTGCTTTTATTGCTTTTATTCTTTCTCCCATTTATAGCCATGCGTGTGTGTGGGTGTGTGTGTGTGTGTGTGTGTGTGTGTGTGCGTGCGTGTGTGTGTGCGTGCGTGCGTGCGTGCGTGCGTGCTTGCGTGTGTGTCTGCTTCAGCGCTTAGATTTGATTTTATCAAGATTTTGCGCTATATAAATATTGTAATTATTATTATTATTATATGTCTTATAACTGATCCATCGGTTACGTAAGAGTCGCTTAAAGCCCCTAATGTCTTATAACGGATCCATCATTTTCGTATGATATGTCTTATAATGGATCCATCAGTTAAAGTAACAGTCGCCTAGAGCCCCTATATGTCTTATAATGGATCCATCAGTTAAAGTAACAGTCGCCTAGAGCCCCTATATGTCTTATAACGGATCCATCAGTTAAAGTAACAGTCGCCTAGAGCCCCTATATGTCTTATAATGGATCCATCAGTTACGCAAGATTCGTCTAGAGCCCCTACACGTCTTATAACGGATCCATCAGTTAAGTGACAGTCGCCTAGAGCCCCTACACGTCTTATAACGGATCCATCAGTTAAAGTAACAGTTGCCTAGAGCCCCTGTATGTCTTATAACGTATCCATCAGTTTCGTATATGTCTTATAACGCGTCCATCAGTTACGTAACAGTCGCCTAGAGCCCCTATATGTCTTATAACGGATCCATCAGTTAAAGTAACAGTTGCCTAGAGCCCCTATATGTCTTATAACGGATCCATCAGTTTCGTATGTCTTATAACGCGTCCATCAGTTACGCAAGATTCGCCAAGAGCCTCTACATATCTTATAACGAATCTATCAGTTACGTAAGATGTGTCTTATAAGGGATCCATCAGTTAAAGTAACAGTCGCCTAGAGCCCCTATATGTCTTATAACGGATCACATCAATTACGTATGATGTCTTATAACTGATCCATCGGTTACGTAAGAGTCGCTTAAAGCCCCTAATGTCTTATAACGGATCTATCAGTTACGTAATATTTGGCTAGTGTCCCTATATGTCTCATAACGGATCTGTCAGTTACGTAAGATGTGTATTATAACGGATCCATCAGTTACGTAATAGTCGCCTAATGTCTATCTATGTCTTATAAAATGATCCCTCAATTATGTTAAAGTCACTTAAAGTCCCTATGTGTCTTATAATGGATCCATCAGTTACATAAGAGTCACCTAAATCCCCCTACATGTCTTATAACGGATCCATCAGTTACGTAAGAATCGTCTAGATTCCTAGCCTCCTGTGCATTCAGGGTAGGTCTTTTGGTCACATGAGCTATGTGCGGGATAACCCCTAGAAAAAACCTAGAGGGCCGAATTCAGAGCTCCTAGGTCTGCATGTTCCTTCTAACAAACCATGGTGCCATGCAGTCAGTCAGTCAGTCTACAGCATCACTCCTTGGAATGTTGTTTCCCCGCAGTGCTCTTCGGGTCTCTGTCCTCCGCAAACATCTATCTTTCCTCAAGCAGATTGAAAATCTTTGGGCTGTTACGACATGTCCACTCACTCCTTGATGCCTACATAGTTCAGCTAGAATATGTAGGCCATGCGATCAGAAACACCAAAACATATTGATATCAATGATCCTGCAGGAGAAAGTTGAGGCGAGGAGAAGAAAGGGACGACAGCACACCTCCTATTTCAACAACATCGATGAAGTCTGCGGTCTGGAGATCCAGGAGGTTGTCCACAGATGTCTCAGTCGTGTGACCTGGAGAAAACTTGTGACGTCGAGCGTGGTGAGGGAGAGAGATGAGAGATGAGACTCGTCGATGATTCACAGGTAGTTTGTTCGTGGTGCCATGCAACGTAATGCAAACGTTTATACGGTCACCTATGTTGGACGAGAACAGCACGTGCCCATTAATGTCCCTTCTGCGTGGATCACCAGCGGGCGCTGGGCCTCAATTTCAGTTTCTCAAGATGGCGTCTCCGCACTCGGAAAGAATTCCATATGCACTAATGATACAGGTGCCATGTGATGGAGAAGATCCAGGATGATCACGGCACAAGACTTAAAGCCCTCACATAAACCCGTGAGCTGGCCTGGTCCTGAGATCCTGCCAAGATATTTCCATAACCCTGGGGTCGTAGAGGAGTGAGGTGGCATAGACCTCAACTTTTTCAGGGGCCAGCACCACGAGGGCGGCACCTATCCCCTCTCCCTCGCTTCAAAATCATATTCATACTCACATTTTTGCCGAGACTTCAGAAAGG
>CM060314.1:25700890-25703390 GCA_030674185.1 Monoplex corrugatus
GGGAGGGAGGGAGAGAGAAAGAGAATGAGAGACAGACTGGGAGAGAAAGAGAGAGAGAAAGTAAGAGACAGACTGACTGGGAGAGAGAGAGAAGGGAGGTGGAAGAGAGACAGACAGACAGATGTACAGGATCCCCAAGGATACAAGATACAAGATACAAGATAGTTTATTTGTCCCGAAGGAAATTACGTTGCCAATCACATTACAAATTAGACATAAAATTATACATTATAAATTATAAAGGCATTAAAAACAAACAATTAATACTATCACATACATTATAATATCACATACTCTCTCATATCACAGCGCGCTGCTCTCACATAGACCAAGTGCCAATTATCACAATAAACATTAAAATAGTAAAAATAGAGTGCAGGTTAAGCATAAAGATTTCAAATAAAATTACGAGTATAAGCGTTGTTAAAAAATAATATGGCTTTGGGTATGAAACTATCTTTGTATCTCGTTGTCCGCGTCGTCGATCAATACACTAAGTCAAATTCCTTCTTTCAGAAAGGAGAGGGTAAGGGATGAGTTGGCCAAATTGTCATAGTCCTCACTTACATAGAGAAACTAACAAGTACAGACAGAGAGACTGACAGACAGACAGATGTACAGAATCCCCAAGGATCAATACACTAAGTCAAATTCCTTCTTTCAGAAAGGAGATGGTAAGGGATGGGTGGGCCAAATTGCCATAGTCCTTACTTACATAGAGAAACTAACACGTAGTGTGCAACAGAGCCACACGTGGGAGTGGATCGATAGGAGAGAAGTGTACTTGTTTGACAGGGACCCAACGTAGTGGGGGAAATGATAGCCCGCTGTGGCTCTGTGTCCATTAGTAAAATGATAATAAAAAAGGAAAAGGCAAACACAGGTCACTGTGAAAAGCTAAAAATAACAGTCGAGGCGGTATCTTCAGAGACCAGAAAGAAGATGGTCAAATCAGGAGGAACGTTCTTTCATTATATATACGTATGATTGATATTTTGTTGTTGTTGTTTTTCGTAAGCAGAGTCACACTGGATGGTACCCTGTGTTTGTTACACATACGACATTTCGTTACTGAAAACTACTAACATGAAATGGCCCAGTAGTTATGCAGGATCTTTTGTGTAGACATTATCATACTAATTTGAGAGAGGGTGAGAGAGCCAAGATAGAGAGACAGAGAGAGAGAGAGAGTGAGTGAGAGAGAGAGAGAGAGAGGAGGGACAGAGACAGAAAGATAGAGAGACAGAGAGGGAGAGGAAGACAGACAGACAGACAGAGAGACTGACAGACAGAGAGACTGACAGACAGACAGATGTACAGAATCCCCAAGGATCAATACACTAAGTCAAATTCCTTCTTTCAGAAAGGAGATGGAAAGGATGGGTGGGCCAAATTGCCATAGTCCTTACTTACATAGAGAAACTAACGCACGCGTGTGCAACACAGCCACACGTAGGAGTGGATCGATAGGAGAGAAGTGTACTTGTTTGACAGGGACCCAACGTAGTGGGGGAAATGATAGCCTACTGTGGCTCTGTGTCCATTAAAATAGACCAATATAGGTCAGTCTGAAAAGCTAACAATAACAGCCAAGGCGGTATCCTGATAGAGAGCAAGGAAGATGATCAAACCAGGAAGAACGTTATCTCGCTGGTGTGTACATGACTGAGTATCCAAATCATCATCAACGTCATCATGATTCAGAAAAAAAACACACACACACACACACAAAAAGAATCAGAACACGTATTTAATACATGTTCTTATTCTTCTTTCGTATTTTTTTCTGGTTCTTGTTTGCTTGAACGCGGGCAGTCACACTTGTTTTGGATGTCATCATGATTGTTATTATCATGATTATTATCATTATTATGATCATTACCATTATTATATTATTATTTTCATTATTGTTATTGTTATTGTTATTATCCAGAGCAGGATCGAGGCAGCCGATATGTGGTTTCTCAGAAGAATGTTGAGAGTTCCATGGACAGCAAAGAAAACAAACGAGACAGTCTTGATGGAGGCAGACACAAGTAGATCACTCATAAGGAAGATTAGGAAAATATAAGCAACATTTATAGCCATTTTATGAGGAAGGGGAATTTGGAGCACCTGGTCACAACGGGAAAGCTGGAGGGAAAGAGAGCACCAGGTAGACCCAGGGAGAGAATGCTGGACGGACTTGCAGAGTGGCTGGGGATGAAGAGGGTGGGGGAGATGCTGGGGGCAACGAGAGATAGAGATGATTGGAAGTCCATGGTCGCCAATGCCATGCGGCAGGGCACCTGATGATGATGATGATTGTTAGTATTGTTGTTGTTGCTGCTGTTGTTGTTGTTATTGTTATTATTATTATTACTATCATCATCATCATCATCATTATTATCGTTATTATTATATTATTGTTGGTGATGTTGCTGTTGTTGTTACTATTGCTATCATCATCATCATCATCATCATCATTATCATCATCATCATTGTTGTTGTCATCATCATA
>CM060314.1:25708390-25710890 GCA_030674185.1 Monoplex corrugatus
AAGGAAATGACAAGAGTAACTCCCTTTGCCGGAAAAGGATCACGTCAGCACTGTGGTCATTTTCTATTTATATACACGAAACTGAAACTACGGTTCGGGGCACGAAATCCTCTTGACGCGGTCCACGGAGAGAGAAAGCTGAGTCATGAGGATCTCGTGATGCGGTATGGAATATGTTAATGTACTCCCACTTTCAGATGAAAACAAGAAAAAAAAGACGACTAAGCCATAAAGCCAACCAAAAAGAATTCCGATGTTCTTACATTATTTGCCTTATGAAGCATTCTTGTTATAAGACTGAACTAATGTTGTTGTTGTTGTTGTTGTTGTTGTTGTTGTTGTTGTTACGCCTGACAAGTAATTATCGCTCCAATCACATTCTCATCAACTCCCCCCCCCCCCAAAAAAAAAATAATAAAAAAATAAATAAATAAACAAGAAGAAGAAAAGCGATCTCAGGAAATTTCTGATCTCCATACAAGACATCATTTCCTGTCATCATCGGGGCGTTCCGGTGGCTGGCTGCATCATCGGCACGCTTCAGGGGAGACAAATGCACCCTGCCAAAGAAGCAGTGGTGTAGTTTCGCAACAACACCACATAAAGAAGAGGAAGAAAGAAGAGGCTGAAAAAAAAAATTCTATCTTAGCTTGACACGCTCTCCACCATCTCAACGGCAGACAGAATAAAATGGCTTTCGCATTTTTGTATTGCAACATTGCTTCGGCTTTGAAAAATATAGATCCAGTCACAGTAACCTCTGTCTCTGTCTGTCTGTCTCTCTGTCTGTTTGTCTCTCTGTTTATTATCTATATCTATCTATCTATCTATCTATTTATCTATCTATCTATTATCTATCTATCTATCTATTTATCTATCTATCTCTCTCTCTATAGATCTCTCTATCTATCTATCTCTCTCTATCTATCTATCTATCTCTCTATCTATCTTCTATCTATCTCTCTATCTCTCCATCTATCTCTCTATCTATTTTATCTCTCTATCTATCTACTCTACTATCTATCTATCTATCTATCTATCTTTCTTTCTTTCTTTCTTTTTCTTTCTTTCTATTTTCTTTCTCCCCCCCCCCCTCTCTTTCTCTCTCTTTTCTCTGTCTCTCTCCTGTCCTCTTTCTTCTCTCTCTGTCTCACTCTCTCCCCACCTCCATCTCTTTCTTCCTTGCTCCCTCTCTCGCGTTTTTTTTTTTATAATAAATTATACTTTCGAAACACAACAACACACACGGATGTGCTCGCACGCGCTCGCACGCATCGCACGTACGCACGCACCACGCACACACACTGCACGCACGCACACACACCAACACACACAAACACACACACACATCACACACAGCACACATAACACACAAAAACCACACAATACACACACACACATCACACACCACTACACACACCATACACACACACACACACACACACACACACACACAACACACACACACACACACACACACACACACACACACACAAACTTTCGATTTCAACTTCATTTTGTTGTCAGTTATTTTGCAGTAACATATTTTCTGTTGTTTTGATGTAAGTATAGAGTAACCTCGGCAGACATCCAAGCGGGATTATGTGTTAATATCAATACTGCTGGAAAATTAACTTTCATTTCATTTCTGTCAGGCACCGTGTCATGCAGGATGGCTGAGGACAGAGAGGATGGAAGATGTACTTGCAGCGACGAGGAATAGATTTGTATGGTGGGCCATGATTACCAACGCCATGCGGCAGGGTACATGACGATGTTGACGGCTGATCTTATTCCATTTGTATTGCTTTTTTTTCTTTTTTTTTTTTTTTTTTTTTGTTACCACATACGACCATCATCATCACCCACACACATACATGCGCCCTTGCACGCGTGCGCGCGTGCACACACATACACACACACATACATACATGCACACAACACAACACACACAAACACGCGCATATACCTCGCCACACATACACACATACACACACGTTCTCTCTCTCTCTCTCTCTCTCTCTCTGTCGTATTCTTTCTCTCCTTCTCTGTCACGCTGTCTGTCTGTCTGTCTGTCTCTCTCTCTCTGTCTTCTTCTTCTCTCTCAATCTCTCTCTGTCACTATCTCTCTCCGTCTCTGTCTCTTTCTCTTCTCTCTCTCTCTCTCTCCACACACACACACACGCGCGCACACACACACACACACACACACACACACATACACATTCTATCTCTCCTCTCTCTCTCTCTTCTCTCTCTCTCCCTCTCTCTTTCTCTTTCTCTTTAGAAAAAACAAAATGAAAACAAAAATAAAAGTAGATAAGAGCTGAGAGGCATGAAATCATAAAAAAAGGAAAAACTTGACAGAGAGGTCGTGCATGAATGCAAGAGAATGTCCAAGACTGTGTTTTTGTTTATGCTTGCATTCACGCACGCATGGACGAATGTGCATGCATGCGTGAGGCAAAAGAATGGGATGAGTGTGACAGACGAGCAGGAC
>CM060314.1:25720890-25723390 GCA_030674185.1 Monoplex corrugatus
AACCTAATGCTATCGTTAGACAATTTCATGAATGAATGAAGGAACTAAGCAAAATAAAGGCAGACAGAAAGAAAAACAAAAGAATAGAAGAAGAAGAACAAACACAAAAAAAAACAAAGACAGAAAGAAAGAAAGAAAGAAACAAACAAACAAACAAAAAACAGACAGACAGACAGAAACGAAAGAAAGAATGAAAAGAAAGAACGAAAAACAGAAAAACAGAAAGAAAAAATTAACAACAACAATGACAACAACAACAAAAAAACAGAAAAAAGAATAAACAGAAAGAAAGAAAAAATAGCGTATATGCCACGAAAGAAGGTATTTCAGAGAAGTTGTTCTCAAAAGACAAAACATTGTACAAAACTGAGTTCAAACTCTCGAGCGAGCCATGCTGTTTCTCAGCGACCCGTGAGATCAAATGTTAGACAGCCATGTTCATAACGCAAAGATTATTAATTCAGCTCTCTGGAGAGCCTGTTTTGTTGTTGTTGTTGTTGTTGTTGTGTGTGCTGCTGCTGCTGTGCTGCTGCTGCTGCTGTTGTTCTTTCTTTGTTTTGTTTCTTTGTTGTTGTTTTTTATAGAGGTCAATTAGTTTGCTTGTTTGGGCGCAATGCTCATTATGCTGGGTTCAGCCCACGGGTGACCTCGGTATATTCTTTGGTTGTTGTTGTTGTTTGTTGTTGTTGTTGTTGTTGTTTGTTTGTTTGTTTGTTTGTTGTTGTTGTTTTTCACTCGGGCTGGTTGGGGTTTTTTGTTTGTTTGTTCGTTCGTTAATTCGTTCGTTCGTTCGTTCGTTCGTTCGTTCTTTCGTTCGTTCATTTGTTTGTTTGTTTTTTGTTTTGTTTGGTTTGGTTGGTTGGTTGGTTGGTTGGTTGGGTGGGTGGTTGGTTCGTTGTTTGTTTGTTTGTTTGTTTGTTTGTTTGTTCGCGTATTATTTGTTTATACAGCCGTGGACTCAATGTCTGATAGCTCGATTATAGTCCAAGCCTATAAGATTTCAAAACTGACATGTTCACTGCCCATCTGAATGTTTCCATCATTCTGGTGGCGTCAGGCTAGTATTGCAGAGGTCATTGTCCACACACACCCTCTCCATTTCAAGACCTTGCAAGTGCAAAGAAGTTTTGCGCCGGCTCAAGGAAGCTGTTAGATAGTCGCTGATTTTGGGGAAGAGGTCATATCGAACTCTCTGAGTACGATGAATCTCTCCTGGACAAACTCAAAACTCAAAACAAACTAAAGGGTATCAACCTAATGATCCTCGCAGCAGACATGGGGTTTTTTTCGGCACAGGAAGGACGAAAGAAAGAACGGATGGACGGAAAGAAAGAAAGTTGAGACGGAAAGAAGGAAGGAAGGATGGATGGGTGGATGGAAGAAAGGAAGAAAGGAAGGAAAGAAGGAAGGAAGGATGGACGGATGGAAGATAGAAAGAAGGAAGAAAGGAAGAAAAGAAGGAATAAACGAAGGAATGCAGGAAGGAAGGAAGGAAAGAAGGAAGGATCAATAGAAAGAAAGAAGAAATGGTGGAAGGAAAAAAGGAAAGAAAGAAGGAAAAAAGAAGGAGGATGAATGGATAGAAGGAAGAAAGGAACAAAAGAATGAATAAATGAAGGAAGGAAGGATGGATGGATGGAAGGAAGGAAAGAAGGAAGGAAGGAAGGAAAGAAAGAAGGAAGGAAAGAAGGAAGGACAGAGGGAGGAGGGAGGGAAGAAGGATGTAAGGATGGAGAAAAGGTAAGAAGGAAGGAACGAGGAAAAAAGGAAGAAGGAAGGAAAGAAGGAAGGAAGGAAGGAAGGAAAGAAGGAAGGAAAAAGAGAGGGAGGGAAGAAGGATGTAAGGATGGGAAAAAAGGTAAGAAGGAAGGAAGGGAGGAAAAAAGGAAGAAGGAAGGAAAGAAGGAAGGAAAGAAAGAAGGAAGGAAGGAAGGAAGGAAGGAAGGAAGGATTGATGGAATGAAAGCAAGAAGAAAGAAAGACAAGAAGGAAGGATGGAAGGAAGGAGGGAGGGAGGGAAGGAAGAATATAAGGACAGAAGAAAGGTAAGAAGAAAGGAAGGAAGGAAAGAAAGGAAGAAGGAAGGAAGGAAGGAAATAAGGAAGGAAAGAAAGAAGTGAAAGAAGACAGGAAGGAAGGAAGAAAGAAAGGCAGGAGGAAAGGAAATAACAATGGATGAAAGGAAAGAAGGAAGGAAGAAAGGCAGGCAGGAAGAAAAGAAGAAAGGAAGGAAGGATGGAAGGAAGCAACAGAGGAACGAAACAGATAAACGATTCGTGTGCAATGAAAAGAAAGCTACTTCAGAAAAGAGGTAACGATTGTGATGTAAAGTATGAGTAAGGAATAGTAGTCATGTGCCAGCCTTGTGGACCTACCAGTAGACACTCCTATCAACACCACGTCAATTACTCCAGTCTGTCATTCTGTTTGGACGACTAGGGGATTGAGGATGAAACTGAGGCTGACTTGTTGATGTTATTTTATCTGTCTGCTTGAAGAT
>CM060314.1:25730890-25748390 GCA_030674185.1 Monoplex corrugatus
AGATAGATCGATAGATAGATAGATAGATAGATAGGTAGATAGATAGATCGATAGATAGATGGATGGATAGATGGATTGATAGGTAGGTAGGGAGATAGACAGACAGACAGACAGACAGGTAGATAATAGATAGATAGATAGATAGACAGATAGGTAGATAGATAGATAGATAGATATATAGAATCTCTCTTGAACAAACTTCAAACTCCAAACTCTCACTTTGACTTACAGTTAAAGACTAGATAGATAGATAGATAGATAGAAAGATAGATAGATAGATGATAGATAGATAGATAGATAGATAGATAGATAGATAGATAGAAAGATAGATAGATAGATAGATAGATAGATAGATAGATAGATAGATAGATAGATAGATAGATAGAAAGATAGATAGATAGATAGATAGATAGATAGATAGATAGATAGATAGATAGATAGACAGGTACACATATATCACCATGCGCCCTGTCGCATGACACTGGCGATCATGGTCCTGCATATGAATCTATCCTTTGTCTCTGTAGGTACTTGTCCCACACCTGTTTGTCTTCATCCACTACGCAAGTCTGTCCGGTAGGGAATGTCATGCTGCGCAGGTGACACTCGATCGTCATGTAGCTACTGCGATCAAAATGTCTCTCTCTCTCCCTCTCTCTCCCTCTCTCTCTCTCTGTCTGTCTCTCTGTCTCTGTCTCTGTCTCTTCTGTCTCTGTCTGTCTCTGTCTCTGTCTGTCTGTCTGTCTATCTATCTCTCTCTCTCTCTCTCTCTCTCTCTCTCTGTTGTTTGTTTGTGTATGACTGTGTGTGTGTGTTAGTGTATGTGTGTGTGGTGTCTCTCTCTCTCCCTTTCTGTTTCTCTCTCTCTGTCTCTATTTTTCTGTCTATCTGTCTCTCTCTCTCTCTGTCTGTCTGTCTCTCTCTCTCTCTCTGTCTGTCTCTCTCTCTGTCTCTCTCTCCCCTCTCTCTGCCTCTCTCTCTCTCTCTCTCTCTCTCTCTCGCGTGCGCGCGCTCATTAAAATCAGTACTATAAATGAATAATTGACGGGCACAGTAGTCAAGTGGGTAAACGTCAGATTTCAAGTCAGAAGGTTCTGAGTCCACCAGGACACTTCCAGCTGGTGGGTAAAGGATGAAGAGTTGTCCGACCTCGCAAGTAATCGTGTCTGCAGACCTGATAGTGCCTAAACCCCCTTCATGTGTGTGTGTGTAGATACCATGCAGAACATTCAAATTGCGTATAAGTCATGTCAGTGCCCGTCGGCTTATGGAATCACGAAAACACACAGCGTGCGCGTCATCAAAGATGCTGACCATACAATATGACAATAGAATGTGACTAGCTCACTTAAGTTCTCCATACTCCATTAATTAACCCTTTGACTCCACACTCTGTCCACCAGGATCCTGCACTCTCAACCATGCTAGCGAAAGCAAAATCTGAACCCTTTGATTCCCTCACCCTGTCTACTAGCTTCCTGCAGGATAGGGTGAAGTGAGTCAAAGGGTTAATTTTTGTTTGCAGTTGGTGGATAGAGTGCGGGAGTCAAAGGGTTAAGTTTTTGCTTCTGCATGAAGCTAGTGGATAAGGTGATGGAGTCAAAGGGTTCAGTTTTTGCAGCTGGTGGATAGAGGTGCGGGAGTCAAGGGTTAAAAACGTCTGATTTTTGTGAAACGCACGATGAGGCCAAACGAGAGAAATTGGAGAAAAAGCGCTTTTTATCAATGTTTTTTTTTTATTATAATATTGACAAATACATGTACAATACACGCATATTATAGAGCTTGCTAATGCTATCTCTTCTCTGACCTGCCTGCATATCTGTCTTTCTCATCATCTGTGTGTTTTCTTTCAATTTGGCCGTAGGAGGCATGAGAGACCCGTCCCAATATTTTTCCTCCCACGCGTGTCTTGAAGGGGGAACAAATCGATTCAGGTTTTTGTTTGAAGGACGGTGATGGGTTGCCATTTGATCCCGTCCTTGATTCCCAGGACGACACAAAGCGTGTTATCACAGTTTCAACGCTGGTAAGTGTCTGCATGTGAGTACTTACGTACCACCGCATACCATCTAATATCACTTATAGTGAAAAGACGTTAAATCAAGGAACGTACCACCGTGGATATTTGTATGTTCGTTATACGCACTTGTGCAAATGCCGCTAACACACACACAGACACACACACAACACACACACACCACACACACACACACACACACACACACACACACACACACACACACACACACACTTCGCGCGTGCGTACACATACACACACTATATACACAGAAAGAGAAAGAGGAGAGACAGACAGACAGACAGACAGACAGAGACAGAGACAAAGACAAAGAAAAGAGAGAAACAGAAAAGACACAGAGACACAGAGAGGAGAGACAGAGAGAAGAGACACAGCGAGAGACATAGAGAGAGACAGAGACAAAGAGAAAGAGAAATAGAGAGAGAAACACAAAGAGACAGACAGATCACACAGAGCGAGAACAGAGGCAGACAGATAGCGACAGAGACAAATAGAAAAAAGAGACAGACAGACAGACAGACAAACAGACAGACAGAAATAGAGAGACAGATAGAGAGACAGAGACTGAGACAGCGATATAGAGAAAGGAAGAGCGCTTATTCAAGAGGCATCTATCGCACTCAGACAGCTCCAATGCTTAAAGCCACTTTTGATATTGATTATACAGATGCTAAGAAATATGAAAACGTTAACATTTCGATATGCAGAGCAAGAGAACACGTCGATGAAAAATACCGTACCCACCTCCATATTTTACCGATGGATCAGTCTTAGAAAATAAATGTGCTGGAGCAGCATTTTATGTTCCAAAATATAAAATAATAAAGTCATTTTTCATTGGGGCAAATATATCTATCTTTACAGCGGAATTAGTCGCTATTTTACAAGCGTTGCATTATCTAGTAAACCTTACACATGTATTTTTCAAAGCAGTTCTTTGTTGATTCAAAATCTGTATTATATGCCTTGCAGTCTTTTGATACAGACACAAGACCTGATATAATTACTGAGGCAAATCATCTTATACATTGTTTAAGGATAAAAGGTACAGATCTCAGTTTATCTGGGTGCCTTCTCACGTTGGTCTTCACGGCAACGAAGTAGTTGACAGAGCAGCTAAGCAAGGTGCACACAATTCTGATATACTACAGAATTAGGTATTAATACTTCCGTAAAAGAAGCTTGCAACTTGCTAGAATCAGCCTCATGGATTCGTTTTCATGAACATTTCCATAAAAGTTTGTGTCACAACAAATAATAAAACTTTCATTTCAAAATGTATGTACAAAATTGCAGTTTTCTTCCATATATCATTTGAGAACGATTGTTGCTGTTCATTTTCGTATTCAGCTAAACGCATTGAAAACAAAATACTGTAAAAATGTCAAGTATATTTGCGGCGAACAATTCACATGTTTCACTGTCTATTTTACTGCAAAATGCTACGTTCTTTTTTACCAAAAATGTTTACACAAGAAAATTATTCTGAAACTCATTTTAAAGAAGTAACTTCCGATCAATTTTTGTCAATTAAAATTTCAGAATCGTGGTTCACAGTCCTGTTAATGCATTACTTTAAGTTTATGAAGTTTGTACTTTAGAGTTAAATTTTCCATACACGTTGTTGATGTTAAATGTTAGTGTTAAGTTCTTGTTCCATTTTTCTATTTTCCCATCTACTTATGTCTATAACTCTGTCTCCTCTATGCCCCAAAACCAACCCGCCCATCTCTCATCTCACTTTTTTTTTTTTTTTTTTTCGTCTAATATCACTCATAGTGAAAAGACGTTAAATCAAAGAACGAACGAACAGCTCCACATGAACATTCCCAGATCATTCAGTAATTAAGTAGCAGACTCCTTGAGCCTGCGCAAATGCCCATACGCTAACAAGGACTTGAAATAGGAAAGAAGAAGGACAGTGTATGAATGGGTTATACGAAACACTAAGCTGACACCACTGAAATGATTGGATCATTGAGATGGGTAGGGTAAAGGCCAGCTGTTAAGTTGCACAACGTGACTGAACTCAGTATATAAGATTTTGAATCCCGTTACCAAGTTACATCTTCAAACTTCAAAATACGTTATAACTCAGGGAGAGTAGCATTAGGTCCCAAGGGACCTCTGTTACTCTACAGACATCATAAGCAAATCAATACAAAAAAATGAAATGTATTGCTAAAACCACTAAACACAAAACAAAAAACACAATGAAGGGAGCCGTGAGAACATGTATTTCATTCTCAAAACAAGACAGCCGCACATTTTCCCAGTTTGTCAAGTGTGTACAAAAAACAACAAGGAAATAAATATACAAAAATCTAGGTAAAATCTTATGTATTTGTTTCTTTGTTGATTTTTTTGTACACATGCCAAAAACAATTTTGTCGAAAAATATCGCCTGCCTTGTTTTGAAAATACACGTTCTGATTCTAGTCTGATTCCGATCTCCCATGTTTAACATAAGTGTAGACCTGCCTATGCCTAAATGCTCTTTGTGTGTATATGCACGCAGAGCACCAAATACGTACGATAAAGTCCTTGTAAGAGATGTCAGTGTTCGGAGGCTTAAGATAACACAAAAACACCAGAATGTACGACCACTCCCCGAAAAAGGACTATGAGTGTCCTAATTGCAGAGCAGAACCAAACCAAACCAAACCAAACCAAACTATACAACCAACCCAAACCAAACCAAACTATACCAAACCAAACCAAACCAAACCAAACCAAACCAACCAAACCAGAACCAAACCAAACCAACCAAACCAAACCAACCAAACCAAACCAAACCAAACCAAACCAAACCAAACCAAACCAACCAACCAACCAAACCAAACCAAACCAAACCAAACCAAACCAAACCAAACCAGACCAAACCAAACCAGAACCAAACCAAACCAAACCAAACCAAACCAAACCAAACCAAACCAACCAAACCAAACCAAACCAACCAAACCAAACCAAACCAAACCAACCAAACCAAACCAAACCAAAACCAAACCAACCAAACCAAACAAACAAAACCAAACAAACAAACCAAACCAAACAAAACAAAACCAAACAACCAAACAAACAAAACCAAAACCACACCAAAACAAACAAAACAAAACAAAACAAAAATAACCACCACCACAACAACCTCAAACAACAAAAAGATGGCCATACACGTAAAGGCCCATTCGAATATTCGAATACACATGGAAATAATGTAAATCATCCATGTCTGAGGCGAGAAGAAACGAAAAAATAGCTGTCCTTCAACGCGATTTTACGAGAAGTATAAAATCCAGTCAAGGTCCAGAGGAAACGACTGTAAGATGATTTTTATCGTGTGACTGTTGCAGTGATCAAAAACGTGTTCCCTGTGTAAACATTCGGTGACAGAAATAATGTTGTAGAGCTCATTCACGGTGGGCTAAGCATGCATCCGTTCCCTTATGTAAATTGATTCTAGCAAACCCCCTTTGGGAAAAAGAGAGTAACTTCCTTTCCCCCTCCTCAATATGGCAACAACGGCAAGTTTTGAAATTAATGTTCTATTTCAGTTTCTCAAAATGACGTCTCCGCGCTCGGTATGAATTCCATATGCGCTAACGTCACAGGTGCCATGTGATGGAGAAGATCCAGAATGATCACGGCTCATAAACCTACGAGCTGGCCAGGTTTTGATGTTTACTTATCATATCATCATCAGGTGCCCTGCCGCTTGGCGTTGGCGATCATGGACTTCCATCTGTCTCTATCTCTTGTTGCCCCAAGCATCTCCTCCACCATCCTCGTCCTCAGCCACTCGAGTTCTAGCATTTTCTCCCTGGGTCTACCTAGTGCTCTCTTTCCCTCCTGCTTTTCCGTTGTGACCAGGTGCTCCAATTCCCCTTCCTCATAAAATGGCCTATAAATGTTGCCTGTCTTTTTTAATCTTCCTTATGAGTGATCTACTTGTGTCTGCCTCCATCAAGACTGTCTCGTTTGTTTTCTTTGCTGTCCATGGAACTCTCAACATTCTTCTTAGAAACCACATCTCGGCTGCCTCAATCTTGTTCTGGCTTTGCTTGTTGACTGTCCACGCCTCACATCAGTACAACAGTATTGGTTCTATATAACATTCAAGAACTCTCTTCTGATATCAATTGATAGGCATTTGTTGGTAAGAATGCTTGTCATCTTCTCGAATGCTGTTTTGGCTTGGCCGATTCTGCTGGCTATTTCCGATGTGCATCTGCCGTCTGATGAAATGACCGTTCCCAGGTATTTGAACTTATTAACCTGTGTCAAGGTATGTGCCATTTGCTGTTATTTTGCAAGAGGGGATTTCATGTTTTTTACTGATCACCATGACTTCAGCCTTCCTGCTGTTTAGTTCCAACCCCTTACCTTTGATTTCTATTTCTAGTATATTCACAAGGTTTTGTAGGTCCCTTTCATTTTCTGCAATTAGCACAGTGTCATCTGCGTATTGAATGTTGTTTATCATTTTCCCTCCAACCTTTAATCCAGGGTCTTCTTCTAGGTTTCTCATGATGTTTGGGCTGTAAAGTGAAAACAGATCTGGTGACAAAACGCAACCCTGTCTGACTCCTCTTTTGATGTTTTGTTTTCTATTCTCATTGCAGCTGTTTACCTATATAGTTCCATAACCCTGGGGACGTAGGGGAGTGAGGTGGCAGAGACCTCAACGTTTCCCGGGGCCAGCACCACGAGGGCGGCGCCCATCCCCTCTCCCTCGCTTCAAATTCATATTCACATTCACTTTTTTTTTACCAAGACTTCAGAATGGCAAGAAGGCTAATTGGTCTTCAAGGGTGGGACCTGGGAAATTAACCTATCTCTTCAACAAAGCCCTACTCTTCACAATTTTCAACTGCCGTGGATTCTTTGGCGTGTGCAGCTAGAAGGCACACGGGTTCGACTCGTTATTCGTCCTCTTCCGAAGGACTAGACTTTAGTTCGATTTTCCGGTCGAACTGAGAAGAAAAATCTAGGCCTCTAGGTGGAGCGAACTCTGGAACCTCGAGTTAGTTATCGGCAGGTGAACGTCTGAACCATTCTGCCACTCTTCTCTCTTGAAATTAATGACTTTTAGCCGGTGCCTTCAGGGTCAAGCAGCACCAGGTCCCTTGTCTCAACAGAGCATCCAGCAGCAAGTGGGAGGAAAAAAATAACAGTCACATTCGTCGCCAGATGTGGTCTGACCATTAACACATCGAAACGAATCTTCTTCGACTATTGGAAAATATCACAGTCATTGTCACTGCCGTTCTTTGTTTGTCTGTCTGTCTCTCTCTGTTTGTTTGTCTGCCCGTCCGTCTGTCTGTTTGTTCGTCCGTCTATCTGCCTGCTTGTCTCTCTGTCTGTCTTTCTTTCTCTTTCTCTTTCTCTCTCCTTCTCTCTCTGTCCTCCTCTCTCTTATCTTCTCTGCCTGTCTATCTGTCTGTGTGTCTGTGTGTCTGTGTGTCTTTGTGTCTGTCTGTCTGTCTCTCTCTCTCTCTCTCTCTCTCTCTCTCTCTCTCTCTCCGCTCTCTTTCACCCTCTTCGTCTCTCTCTTCTTCTTCCATCTTCTCCATCACCCTCTCTCTTTCCACCCTTCCCCTTCTCTCATTTCTTGACCTCTCTTTCTATTCACTCTCTCTCTCTTGTCTCTCTGTCTTTCTGTCTGTCTCTCTCTCTGTCTCTCAAACATATACCTCCTCTCCTACCCACCCCCCTCCTCTCTCTATCTTGCCTGTTCCTTTCTGGTCTTCCTATCTCCTTAATCGTCCAAACTGATAACAATATCAGCGTCACCAAAGTCTATGGAGAACGAAAATGAATCGAGTGGCATCAGCGCGGTGTGACAGGAATGATAAAACCCCCTTCAGATCCTGTGGGAATGATGATAGGAAGACTGGTATCCTGTGATCTCAGAGGTGATCTGAAAGGTGCTTGATGGAACTCCTGAAAGTGATTAACTAGGCATCAAGGACAACTAACTCTGAGTCCAGGTGGAAATCTCATACCTTTTGTGCGTGTGTGTGTGTGTGTGTGTGTTGTGTGTTTTGTGAATGCGTGTGTGTGTGTGTGTGTGTGTGTGTGTATGTGTGTGTGTGTGTATGTGTGTGTGTGTGTATGTGTTGTGTGTGTTTGTTTGTGTGTATGTGTGTGCGTGCGCTCGTGCGCGCGTGTGTGTGTGTGTGCGCGCGCGCATGTTTGTGTGTATGTTTGAGCGTGTATGGCTGTATGTTTGCGTGTGTCTCGTACATTTTTCTCTGTTTGGTGATCGCGGGATTTTTTTTCCTTTGAATCATCAGCGTCACCAGAAATTCTAGGATTCATCACACTCGGATAATTCCATATGCGCTCCACCCAGACCTGCCAAGAGTTTTGTAGCAGACTTTTCGACCCACCCCGAACCCTTATGCGCTGGATAAGTCTTCAAACTTCAAATTTCAAAACTTTAAAACACTTTTCTTGCTCAAGGATAGTATAGTTGTTTGGTTCCTTTGGACCTGTCTTACCGCACGTCTTTGAAATAGGGAAAGGGATGGATGTGTGGGGAGGGGGAGGGGAGGGGGAGTATAAGGAGAGAGAGAGAGGAGAACAATCACTAAGCCGACACCACCAGATTGATAGGAGCACTGAGATGGGCAGCCATCAGACAAGTTTCTACGCTCCAGCCACGGATTGAACTCGAGATATCACATCTTGATGGGAATTATACAACCCACTCAGACCCTGTAGTAGGGCGATTTTTTTTTATCGTGTGACCACTGACGTGCTCGTTGGAAGTAATTAACTAACATTACGGATATCTCTGAACCCAGATGAAAGCCTCACGCTGTTTATAGTATGTGATTATCGCCCGTTCCACTCCACGATTTTGATGATGGCAGGGCTACATTTAACCCTCTGACTCCCAGACCCTATCCACCAACTGCAAAAGTTTAACCCTTTGACTCCCTCACCCCATCCATCAGCTTCATGCGGGAAGCTGATAGATGGGGTGAAGGAATCAAAGGATTAAGTTTTTGCTTCATTAGCATTCTTGTCAAGGGTGGATGCTGGTGGACAGGGTGCAGGAGTAAAAGGGTTAAATCAATCAATTGACCATCGAGTGGTGCCAGCTTAGTGTTTAGTAGGTTCAATGCTGATGATGGGTGAGCTAATTTTAAATCAAACGGTTGACCATCGAGTGGTGCCAGCTAATTAATTTGAGTGGTGCCAGCTAAGTAATTTGAGTGGTGCCAGCTAAGTAATTTGAGTGGTGCCAGCTAATTAATTTGAGTGGTGCCAGCTAAGTAATTTGAGTGGTGCCAGCTAAGTAATTTGAGTGGTGCCAGCTAAGTAATTTGAGTGGTGCCAGCTAAGTAATTTGAGTGGTGCCAGCTAAGTAATTTGAGTGGTGCCAGCTAAGTAATTTGAGTGGTGCCAGCTAAGTAATTTGAATGGTGCCAGCTAATTAATTTGAGTGGTGCCAGCTAAGTAATTTGAGTGGTGCCAGCTAAGTAATTTGAGTGGTGCCAGCTAATTAATTTGAGTGGTGCCAGCTAATTAATTTGAGTGGTGCCAGCTAAGTAATTTGAGTGGTGCCAGCTAATTAATTTGAGTGGTGCCAGCTAAGTAATTTGAGTGGTGCCAGCTAAGTAATTTGAGTGGTGCCAGCTAAGTAATTTGAGTGGTGCCAGCTAAGTAATTTGAGTGGTGCCAGCTAATTAATTTGAGTGGTGCCAGCTAAGTAATTTGAGTGGTGCCAGCTAAGTAATTTGAGTGGTGCCAGCTAAGTAATTTGAGTGGTGCCGGCTAAGTAATTTGAGTGGTGCCAGCTAAGTAATTTGAGTGGTGCCAGATAAGTAATTTGAGTGGTGCCAGCTAAGTAATTTGAGTGGTGCCGGCTAAGTAATTTGAGTGGTGCCGGCTAAGTAATTTGAGTGGTGCCAGCTAAGTAATTTGAGTGGTGCCGGCTAAGTAATTTGAGTTGTGCCAGCTAAGTAATTTGAGTGGTGCCAGCTAAGTAATTTGAGTGGTGCCAGCTAAGTAATTTGAGTGGTGCCGGCTAAGTAATTTGAGTGGTGCCAGCTAAGTAATTTGAGTGGTGCCAGCTAAGTAATTTGAGTGGTGCCAGCTAAGTAATTTGAGTGGTGCCGGCTAAGTAATTTGAGT
This sequence comes from Monoplex corrugatus, assembly GCA_030674185.1. NCBI lineage: Eukaryota > Metazoa > Mollusca > Gastropoda > Littorinimorpha > Ranellidae > Monoplex > Monoplex corrugatus. The sequence goes on from CM060314.1 coordinate 25,741,074, forward strand.
GGTGCCGGCTAAGTAATTTGAGTGGTGCCAGCTAAGTAATTTGAGTGGTGCCAGCTAAGTAATTTGAGTGGTGCCAGCTAAGTAATTTGAGTGGTGCCAGCTAAGTAATTTGAGTGGTGCCAGCTAAGTAATTTGAGTGGTGCCAGCTAAGTAATTTGAGTGGTGCCAGCTAAGTAATTTGGGTGGTGCCAGCTAAGTAATTTGAGTGGTGCCAGCTAAGTAATTTGAGTGGTGCCAGCTAAGTAATTTGAGTGGTGCCAGCTAAGTAATTTGAGTGGTGCCAGCTAAGTAATTTGAGTGGTGCCAGCTAAGTAATTTGAGTGGTGCCAGCTAAGTAATTTGAGTGGTGCCTCTTCCCCCTCTCTGTTTTGAGACCCTGTCAGTGGACAAGTTTTTGTTGGTAAATAACATTAATCTATCGTTCACTCTTCCATCAGTAAACCTTTCAAACAGCCAGTCTGCCTCGTTACTGACTCGCTCGTTGATTCCAACGAGCAATCAATCAATCAATCCAACCAACCAATCAACCAGCCAGCCTGTCAGTCAACAGTCCATTACACAAACAAAAACATACTCAAAACACTCATTTTCATGTATGCAAATGTAAACATTCTGACATTGTCAGAATTTTCAGAGTTACGTCCAGATACGGTTCATTCAGGGTGGATTCACTCATTGATACGACGTGTGAGTTATCGTACTGGTCTTCATCGCCTGATGTGGGTCTTTGTCCTCTTCTCGTTGCTGTTACCCCTGGAGATTAGTTCTCGAGATACAGTTGGCTGTGTCGTCTGCATAGCATCTACAAATCCGTACAATTTCTGCTTAAGGGTAGTCGGTTTTGGCCACGTCTTCTTCCTCAGCATCCGAAGATTTCTGCAGACGGGTAGGATATGGTACGTGTCCTGCTCTGCCTCTCTACAAGGACACACAGGGGAAAGCATAACTCCCATGTTCGACAAAAACGTTTTTTTTTCTGTATGTTGTGGCCAGTACTCAGACGGAAGATATTTTCATCTGTTCTGATTTTGATAGCTGATGGTAACTGTCGTGCGTCAGAGGCATTCTAAGCAGACACTATAACGATAAAAGTATTTGTTTCTGTGAGGGAGGCTCCATTCTCTTGTTGTTCATCTACTGGTCCTAAGCGTTGCCATTTTGCTTACCTTTTCGTTTCCATCGATTCCGCAGTGCCAGGGGATACACTGTAGCATTTTTCTGAGGAGGCTCTTAAGTCTGAGCAATCACCTTTTCCAGTTGTGGCTGCCTGTTGTTGGTGAAAACCTACAGCACAGACAGAGCGTCAGTCAAGAAGACGACCTGGGTATTGTCATCCAGAACTGTTGTGATAATGTTTGCTGCATAGAGCAATGCTTCCACTTCAGCCTTGTAGTTCACTTCACCTCACCTCTCTCCTTGCTTGGGATCAGCGGTGAGAGCCACGCTCGACATTACCAGTCTTCTTCAGGTCACATGATCGAGACATTTGAAGGCGACTTCCTGGATTCCCAGACCGCAGACTTCAGCGATGTTGGTGAAGTAAGAGGTGTGTGGTCCTCCCTTTCTTTTCCTCGTTTCAACTTTCCCCAGAAGGGGTTGATATGAAATATGTTTTTGGTGTTTCTGATTGCATGGCCTACATATTTCAGCTTTCGTTTGTTGATCTCTGTTAAGAGTTGGCGTTTAACATTCAGTTCCTTTAATATGCTATCGTTTGTTCTTCTGTCTGTCCATTTGTCTCTGCGAAGTCGCCTATAGAGCCACAATTCTGCTGCACTGATTATATTTTCTTTGTCTTTTCTTAGCGTCTAGGTTTCGCAGCCATATACATTAAAACAGGCCGAATCAAAATTTTCAGGATTCTTAATTTCAAATCTTTGGGAAGCCCTATCTTTCCATACATTGTTTAACTGGGCCATTTTCTCTTTTGCCGTGAAAATTCTTCTTGTTTTCACATCTTTGGTGCAGGAGCCATCATTCGATTTCACAGATCCCAGATACTTGAAATGTTGGACATTTTCTGATTCTGTTATTATTATTTATTTGAATGTTTTGATGTCCCTGGCCTTGTATTTCCTGGCTATGTGCATGACTTTGGTTTGCCTTGTAGTTTATACAAAGTAAAACCTATTGGGTTTGGCTCAGCCTGCCATTCTTCCCAGAGGTATCGACTGTACACTTCTACTCTTCCGCTCTTGGCATGGGTCTTCGTGTGAGATACGATACCAGTCCTAGAAGCACATATTCCTCTGCAGGCACTGCGTGAGAGGGAGTCCTGCAGCTTTGGGTTCTACTTCTGCCTGTCCCTGTTCTGTTGAATCGCTTAGTCGCAGCTGTTCCTTCGTGGTTCAAATGTGATTATACATTGTAATGTGCTGAAATATTTAAAGGGGTCTTCATTAACCTTTTGACTCAGGCACCCTACCCACTAACTGCAAAATGTTAACCCTTTGACTCCCTCATGGATAAAGTGAGGAAGTCAAAGGGTCAAGTTTCTGCTTTGCTAACATGATTGACAATGAGATATGCTGATGGACAGTGTGTGGGCTATAATACGCCATGGAATATCAATATTGAAACAAAAGATGACAGAGTTAGAGACAGGCAGCAGCAGAAGACAAAAAAGACAAAAAGAGAGAGAAGAGAGAGAGAGAGAGAGAGAGAAGACAGACAGACAGACAGAACAGACAGACAAGACAGAGACAGAGACAGAGAGAGACAGACAGAAAGAGACAGACAGACAGACAAGAGAGGAGACAGAGACAGACAGACAGAGACAGACAGAGACAGAGAGACATAGAGAGAGACATAAAGAAAGAAGAGAGAGATGGAGAGAGAGAGAGAGCGACAGAGACAGAGACAGAGAGAGAGAGAGAGAGAGAGAGAGAGAGCTCGACTCAAAAGAGATCCATTCTCAGTGTTACTTTCCTGATAAGGTAGGTAAACTCATCCTATTATCAGTCCCACGAGACCTGATCGGTTTTTGCAATGTCTTTTACGCCATGTCTCAAGAGCTCGTCCTTGGCCAGGGTGGTAGCGGTTAGTGCCATCTGTTGGGTTGATGTAAGAAGAAGTGGGAAAGGAGAGATGAGACAGACACAGAGACAGAGAAAGAGAGTGAGACAGAGAGACAGACAGAAAGAAAGTCAGACAGAGACATAGAAAAACAGAGAGAGACACACAGAGAGAGAGAGAGAGAAGAGAGAGAGAGAGAGAGAGAGAGAGAGAGAAAGAGGAGAATAAGAATACGGCTGGTTTATTTCACCAAAGGCCTATGATCCTTGTGAAGAGGTTAGTATAAACATATACAATTAATGACATAATAAAATCAAGTGAAAAAAAACACACATAATGAATAACATTTTTCTTTCTCATTTTTTTTTTCTTTTTATTACATCGCATAGCTACAATAAAGAAATTTCCCTAAACTTGAATGCTTTTTATATAAAGGTATACATCTTTTCCATAATTTCATTGCTTTATAGACATAAGCAAATCTAACTTAAATACGGTTGGTGTTCTCAGTTACTAAGAGGCAATACATCCTTTCCCAGCCGTTCCGAGAAGAAGAGGGGAGTAAGAGAGGAGAGAAGGAGAGAGAGAGAGGGAGAAAAGAAGGGAAGAGAGAGAAGAGAGAGAGAAGACAGACAGACAGACAGAAAGAGAGTCAGAGACAGAGAAAGACAGAGACGAGAGGCAGAGAGACAGACACAGACAGACAAACAGACAGACAAACAGACAGACAAACAGACAGACACACAGACAGACAGAGAACATGACAAAATCCCACCTAGACCCAAGGCCAGTCATTCTCAATGTTACTTTTGTGATAAAGTAAAAAAAAACTCACCCCTGCAATAGTTCCCACAAGACCTGACAGGTTTTTGTGTGTCCCTTGCGATAGTGTCTCAACCATTCGCCATGGACAAGCTTGGCCAAAGGTTCGGTCATCCACTGACAGGAATCAGGTCCAAGAGAGTAACGGAGGGGTATAGAGAAGAAAGTGTGTGCGTGTGTGTGTGTGTGTGTGTGTGTGTGTGTGTGTGTGTGTGTGTGTGGTCTGCGTGTCTGGTGTCGTGTTTGTGTGTGTTTGTTTGTGTGTGTGTGTTTGTGCGTACGCGTGTGTGTGTGTGTTTGTGTGTGTGTGTTTGTGTGTGTGTTTGTGTGTGTTTGTGTGTGCTTGTGTGTGTGTGTGTGTGTGTGTTTGTGTGTGTGTGTGCGTGTGTGTTGTGTGTGTGTGTGTGTGTGTGTGTGTTATCAGTACAAGTTTATGTAAACCTGACAATAAATGGTTTATCACAATGATGATTGTATACAGTGTGTGTGTGTGTGTGTGTGTGTGTGTGTGTGTGTGTGTGTGTTGTGTGTGCGAGTGTGTGTGTGTGTGTGTGTGTGTGTGTGTGTTGTGTGTTGTGTGTTGTGTGTGCTGTGTGTGTGTGTGTGTGTGTGTTGTGTTGTGTGTGTGCGTGTGTGTGTGTGTGTGTGTGTGTGTGTGTGTGTGTGTGTGTGTGTGTGTGTGTGTGTGGTGTGTGTGTGTGTGTGTTGTGTGTGCGAGTGTGAATAGAAATTTGTGTATATGATTTTTTCATCCCTTTACCAAATTTGAGTTAAAGTTATGAACTCTTAATGAGTTGAACAAAGATGCGTTTGGAAGTTAAATCTTAAAATCTACTGGTAATACAGAACCCCAAAAATGTGTAAGATTAGCAATTATTGAGGAATGCCTATAAACAGCACTTTCTCCGGAACTCTTCTGTAAAAAAGATTTTTAAGATCTATTTTTCAGTGTTGTGAGTCTGCCTATATTCTCGACGAACATCAACATTTATTTCAGCTGAAGGTTCTTTAAAATCTAATCAAGGTTAAAGAGAAACAAATCTGGATTTTGTTGTGACAATGTTGGTGTAAAAATGGAGAAGGTTCTAGAAAAGCATATTCAGCTTGTTAGTTTGTGTTCGTGAATATTGTTGTTGTTGTTGCTGCTGCTTTTGCTGCTGTTGTTAATGTTATTTTTATTGTTTTTGTTGGATTATTCGCTAAAATACCTCATGTTTCTTCGTTAGTCTTAACATACTGACTGCCAGGGACACACAAGCGTGGAATCAGAATTACATCTTAAACAGCAAACAAGACATATCAAATATTGGCCAAATGTGCTTTGTCTGGCATATCTGGCATATTCAAAACACAACGAAGGCTAAATACGTGAAGCTAAATGAAAATAAAAACAGTAGGAAGGCTTCCTTGATATCTAATTTTGCGAGAAAATACTGGATATGATACTGAGTATACTGAATCCACTGACTGCAATCGTAGGAAGACAACAACTTCAAACTCAACATAGCACGGCTGTAATCCAAACCATAGAACATGCGTCTGAAAATCTGTAGGGCCATGATAACCGTCGTTTAGTTCTCCATCTCACTTCAGGGACGGTGTGTGTGTGTGTGTGTGTGTGTGTGTGTGTGTGTGTGTGTGTGTGTGTGTGTGTTCGTGTGTGTGTGTGTGTCTGTGTCTGTGTGTGTGTGTGTGTGTGTGTTTCTGTGTCTGTGTGTGTGTGTGTGTCTGTGTCTGTGTGTGTGTGTGTGTGTATGTATATATACTAATATCTCATTATGTGGATAGACATTTAAAAAAATATATGTATATACATATGGACACACACACAACCAACACACCAAACCAACCCACAAAACACACACACAAACACACAACACACAACACACAACATAAAACACACAGACAAACGACACACACAAACAGACAACCTATCCAAACAACTACACACACAAACAACAACACCTCACACCAACACACACACACACATACACAACACACACACACACACACACACAAGCACCAACACAAGCACACACACACACACACACACACCACACACACACACACACAACACACGCACGCACCACAACACACACACACACTCACACACACACACCACGCACACACGCACGCACGACACACACACACCACACACACACACACACACACACACACACACCACGCACGCACACACACAAACACACAACACACAAAACACACACGAGAAGAAAAAGTTACACAACATTCAGTCTGAACCCATTACAGCTCTTAATGTAAAGTAACCAAAATCTCATCCACAGGTCATTATACCGGGGGCCATGATAACAGTCGTTAAATCTCTACCTGGCTTCAGACAGAACATGCAGTGTAAGTGATAGTTCCCTGGACATCAGACTCTAACGCATCTGCTGCCTGCTTCAGTGCAGACAGATAGACAGACGGACTGGCAGACAGACAAATTTACAAACACACACATGTACACATGTGAGCGCTATTGATGTACATATTTACACAAACCTAGGCATAAACGCACACACATATGGTGTTCGTCTGTCGTCGTCGACAATGACAACGGCTTCATGAAGTTGCTTTGAGTCAGTGTGTCCGGAGGTGACTGATCAATCCAATCCGGGCACAGAAGTAACGTCCACAGGTTGGACATCTGTGGCCGGTTACTGTGGTTGAAGGGTTTGCAGCCCTAGCTTTCCGTGCAGCTCGTTTTTCTTGTGCAGATTGGATACGAGACCCTTCTGAAGTGGTACATCCGGTTTTGATTCTTCTACGCCAGATTGTACGGTCGAGGGCAAGGTTTTCCCAATTCTCCCAGTCTATGTTGAGGGACTTTAGCGATGACCTTCAAGCTGTCTTTAAACCGTTTTTCTTGGCGTCCAACTGTTCTCTTGCCAGACGCTAGTTCCCCGTAGAGGAGTTGCTTTGGAATTCTGGTGTCAGACAATCTGTCCATGGCTCCCAGCACTTGAGTGACACGATGCACTTCACTTGTTCCCCTAATATAAAACTATAATATCAGACATACAACACTACAAACCATATTCAATAACACAAACGTACTTACAGATATAAAACAATAGACATAATACGAAACACTACGCAGCACTCCCCCCAGACACACCACGCCATGTATACATTTACCGACACAGAGATACTTCAATTCATCCAATTCAAGACAACTTCACACACACACCCACGAACACACACACGCAACATACGCGCACGACATCACATGCAACACACCCCACACGTACGGTGCACTACAAAAATTCCATTGCAAGACATACACACCACACACACACACACACACATACAAAAACACCACAAACGTACTTACAAGCACATACTAACACACACACAACATACAACACTGCACATACACATACACAACACAGCACACACATCACACATACACACACACAAACACGCACATACAATCACAACAATAACACGAACACACAGACA
>CM060314.1:25758390-25760890 GCA_030674185.1 Monoplex corrugatus
TCGATCAGCATGGAGGAACCAGAAGATCAGCGACCAATGGATGAGAGCTGAAGGAGTGTACATTCCGAAGGAGCAGAACTCCAGCAGCATCAACCAGTTCAGGCCAATATCACTTCTGAACGTCGAGGGGAAAATCTTCTTCTCTGCTATGGCAGCAAGATTGACAAAATACCTGACTGAAAACAAGTATCTGGATATGTCAGTCCAAAAGGGAGGCATACCAGGAATGCCTGGATGCTTGGAACATGCCACGTTGATTTGGGATGCCATCCAAAAAGCAAGAACAGAGAAGAGAAACATTGACGTAGTTTGGCTTGATCTGGCGAATGCATATGGATCAGTTCCACACGATATGATCCAGCTGGCTCTTGAAATGTATCACATCCCAGAAAACATCCGAACAATGCTGAGGAAGTATTTCCAAGGGTTCTCAATGCGGTTCTCTACCAAAGAATACACCACGGACTGGATAGACCTAGAGGTGGGCATTGCAATGGGCTGTGCAATCTCTCCCATACTGTTCGTGTTGGCAATGGAAGTCATCTTGAAAGCTGCAATGAAGAATTCAGGTCCAGTGAATCTGGGAGATGGATACCAGATGCCTCCTCTGAAAGCTTTCATGGATGACACAACAGTCTTGTCCACGGATGAGGAAGAGACACACCAAATCTTAAAGCAGCTGGATGAGCTGGTGGCCTCTTCAAGAATGAGGTTCAAACCTTAGAAATCCCGAAGTCTCTCACTGCGAAAAGGAAAAGTGGCAGATTCAGTCAAATTCATGGTAGCCAACCAAGCCATCCCCACTGTCACAGAAGAGCCAGTAAAAAGTCTCGGAAGATGGTATGATGACTCCCTGAAAGACACACAAAGGGGATGTGAAACCAAGCAAACAGCAGAAGAAGGCCTGAAGAAAATAGATAACTGCGGACTGCCAGGCAAATACAAAGTCTGGTGTCTACAGTTCATGCTGATACCAAAGCTGCTGTGGCCACTGCTAATCTATGACATTTGCACCAGCACAGTCGAAGCAATGGAAGCCAAAATCAACAAATACACAAGAAAATGGCTCGGTGTCCCACCTGGTCTCACTGATGTTGCATTCTACTGTCGTCAAGCAATGCTGAAGCTACCTCTCAAATCCATAGTGGAGGAATACAAAGTTGGAAAAGCAAGACTGTTGAGCATGCTGGAGGAATCGGAAGACAATATCGTGAGATCAGTTCATCCAAAGCTGAGAACTGGCAGAAAGTGGAAAGTCCAAGAGGCTGTAAACAATGCCAAGAGAAACCTCAGCATCAAAGAAATAATTGGACACACGCAAACCAACAAACAGGGACTGGGAGCAACAAAAATGCAGTGGTGGTCCAAAGCCAAAGGGAAGGAAAAAAGAGACATGATCATACAGGAGTTGAAGGAAGAAGAAGATGTCAAAAGAGTGCAGAAGGCAGTCCAGCAAGGTCAACAGGGGCAATGGACAACATGGGACAGTGCACTCCAAAGAAGTCTCAGCTGGAACGATATGTGGCACATGGCTCCTCTAAGGATAAGCTTCCTCCTCAGATCTGTATATGACCTGCTCCCCTCGAATGCAAACTTAGTGAAATGGGGGAAAGCAGACGACCCAGCATGTCCGCTCTGTCAGAAGAAACAAACAGTGGAACATGTCCTAAGCTCTTGCAAAGTAGCGCTAGCCCAAGGAAGGTATACATGGAGGCACAACCAAGTTCTGAAAGTGATCACAGATGTGGTTAGCGAAAAAACCATGACCCCAAACGCACCAATTGCTATGACAACGTTCTACAAAGCAGGAGGGAAACAGGTCTGGCCCGAAAGTGCTATGACAACCAGCACATTGCCAAAGGGTCTTCTGGATGGAGCAGTCGACTGGGAGTGTACAGCAGACCTCCCAGAGTGGAGAAATTACCCAGATGTCATCAGCAAGACAGGCATGAGACCAGACATCGCTCTCCACTCTGACTCCTCGAAACAAGTGATTCTGATAGAACTCACTGTGCCATACGAAAGCAGAATGGAAGAAGCACATATCTACAAGACCGAAAAATACGCCGGTCTTGCCAGCACCCTGAAGAAAGCAGGTCTGCGGGTCAAAATCTTCGCCATAGAGGTCGGGGCAAGAGGGTTTGTGGGCACCTCCGCTTATGATCTCATGAAACAACTCGCCATTTCTGGGAAGAAGAGGACTAGAGCCCTTAAAGCGATGGCAGAGGCAGCAGAAAGGAGCTCAAGCTGGATCTGGGCAAGGAGGAACCAAAAAAGTGAACTTCATAAGGATTAAATTCCCTACAGATGATGTGTGCCCCGTTAGCACATTGGTAAAACCGCGTACCGCAGTTCTGAAGCGCAGAATCGCCCAGGTTCGATCCCCGGCGTGGGAAAAAAAAAAAAAAAAAAATAGACAACAGCAGAAGGGCATCCAGGAGTCATGACCTGGATGTGGCCCGGCCCCCCGAGAGTGTAAGGAATTCAGGGCCGAAACACT
>CM060314.1:25780890-25783390 GCA_030674185.1 Monoplex corrugatus
CATACAACACACACACACACACAATCACACACACCACACACACACATACACACACACATACACCACACACATACACAACACACACACACACACATACACACACACACACACCAACATACACACACAACACATCACAACTACACACACACAATACAACACATCAACAACACAACAACAAACACACATACATACATACATGCACAGACAGAATGACAATCATAACATAACAATCATACGCATACAAAACATCAGTACATCAGATGCATCTAATAAGCATGCAGGACTGCAGACAACAGACTATCTCGATCAAATAGGACATGCATAGAACAGTAAGTTGGTCGCGTAAGTTATCATGGGAAATGCAGACAGATTTCTGTCTTTTAATGGACTGCATGGGAGAAAAAGTGGGTCGCGTGTGGTTTGTATTAGGGACAACTGGCAGAAGACTCACTTGTCTTTTCAGTGAGACATGTTGAAAGAGGGAAATGCGTGGAGAGCGGGATTAGACAGGCAAAGACGCACAGACAGCAGAAAAAAAGTGGGGACAGAGATGGCAGAGAGGCAGACAGAGAGACAGAGAGAGGAGACAGAGAGACAGATGGACAGACATAGAGAGTATGTGTGTGTATGTGTATGTGCATATGTGTGTGTGTGTGTGTGTGTGTGTGTGTGTGTGTGTGTGTGTGTGTGTGTGTGTGTGTGTGTGTGTGTGTGTTGTGTGTCGTGTGTGTGTGCTGGAACAATTTTGCAATGTTATGATGATGATAGGGTTGACATCAGGATATTACGGATTCTGTCTACGACTTAGACTGCGTGACAAAGCTGCACTCTATGCTTACAATCAGAACATACCCCCGGCGTCAACCAGGCCCGAGAGATACAGACTCCTGCGGTGCCGGTCAGCAAATGTTAGCAACACTCTCTGCGACGCATCCTCGAAATGGATGAGACTCGATTGTGTGGTTCCAGCCTTCCCAATGAGCCCATGTCACATTCAACTCTGGATAAGAACGGGTTGGGGCTGGAAAATCCCCAGTGATTTAGTGATTGGAATTAGAACCCACAACTTTCCAGTCGGTAGTCCGTTACGCTAAGGACTACGCTACGGCGACTTGCGGAGAAAGGTATTTAAGTGCAATGTAACCTAAATTGTATCGTTTCAATGACATATTGATACAAGAATACACACAGAGCCCACGAGTTTGGTAAGACCTCAACATCTTGACGGCACTCGCAAAATTACGCCAGAAAGTGTTCGTTCAATCTTTAATTTAACGTCTTTTCACTGTAAGAGATATTAGACGGAACGTGTGTGTGTGATGAGAGACAGACAGACAGACAGACAGACCCACAGACAGACAGACCCACAGACAGACAGACCCACAGACAGACAGAACCACAGACAGAAAGACCCACAGACCCACAGACCCACAGATTCACAGACAGACAGACCCACAGACAGACAGAACCACAGACAGACAGACACTGTCTGTTTTACATTTAATGCCATGATCGTTTTGGATCTTCTCTGTCATTTGACACGTGTGACGTCAGTGCTTATGGAATTTTTTTCTCACAACTGAGACACTTTCTCGAGAAAATAAAACTGAACGTGTGATTCTTTTTCAGCGTATATCTTATCAATTTTTTGTTTAACCCTTTAACCCTTTAACTTCCACAACATGTCCGCCAGCTGCAAAAGCGTAACCCTTTGACCCATGCAGGAAGGTAGTAGATAGGGTGAGGGAGTCAAAGGGTTAAGTGTTTGCTCTGCTTTGCTTACACGGTTGATAATGATAGATGCTGGTGGACAGGGTGCCGGAAAGTCAAAGGGTTAACCAATGCTTATTACGCCATTGGCATGCAGCGCAGCAACGAAGATTCTCCACTCTTGTTCTAGGCCAGCTTCTGTGTGAAGCGCTAGGTGTGTTCCAGCGCCTTGTGGTCCCATTCTACTGTTCGTCGCCTGGTCGTTTTTTGTTGTTTTTTTGGGAGGGGGGGGGGGGGGCGTTGTTCCTCTCTAACCTCTCCTTCTGGCGTCCAGGGTATCCAGTGAAGGGCAGTGTGGGGGATGATTGATTGATTGATTAATTTGGTTCATTTTTACGGATTGATTAATTTGGTTCATTTTTACGTCAACATCCACCTCAGACCGTCTAATATCATTTATAGTGAAAAGACGTTAAATCAAAGAACGAACGAACGATCCACCTCAGGCGATATGGCCGACGGAGATGAGCATTCCAGAAGATAATATGGGAAGGAGGGCTTATTTAATCCTATACAGACACCACCCGGACAACAAAGATGTTAAGATGGATACTGTGGCCTGGTTAATGTAGCTCGTCCTGGGATTCGACCCACCACCATTAGGTGTGAATCCGACGCTCAATCAACTGAGCTACTGAGGCCTTCCCGGGTAATGTTATACTGCTCTCTTAGAAAATCTGTCCATTCTACAGTGTATGTCATTTTCGTTTTATGGCGATAGTGTCCAATA
>CM060314.1:25788390-25798390 GCA_030674185.1 Monoplex corrugatus
TTCCTGTTTATACCCTCCCCGTATTTATTTTTATCTGTTATTATTGTTGTTAGTATTATTGTCAGTAGTAGTGGTAGCAGTAGTAGTGGTAGCAGTAGTAGTGGTAGCAGTAGTAGTAGTAGTAGTAGTAGTATTTTATCTCTCTCTTTGGTGGATTTTGTTGTTGTTGTTTTTTGTTTGTTTGTTGTTGTTTTTCTTTAATAACATAGTGAATAGACGTTAAACCAATAAAAACCACACACATACACACTCACACACGCAAGCACACTATGCTCTCTCACTCACACACACACACACACACACACACACACACACACACACACACACACACACACACACATACACGCACACACACACACGCACATACAAACTCGACATTTTCTACACTCACAACGCTACCGAAATAAACAGTCTACAGAGTCAGCCATCCTATGGATGTCAATCACACTGCACAGTTCTACAGATCACAGTATACAGACTAAGTCTATGATGCTAGAGGACCGTACCAAGATCAAAAGAGCCTTTCCAAGACTATCCTCCAAAGAAAGAGCAACAGTCCTGGGAAAGAGAAGGCAGAGGAAGACAGGAAGTATCTCTCTGTCGAAACAACTGCAAAACTCGTTCTCTCCTTCATAATGTCTCGCATTGACTATTGCAATTCACTCCTGTCCGGTCTTCCTGCCTCCACCATTCACATCCTACAGCGCATTCAAAACAATGATGCACGCCTTGTACTCAAAAAGAAAAAAGCTGACCACATATCTCCTCTCCTGGCACAACTTTACTGGCTCCCTGTATCAAAACGCATACAGTACAAACTAGACACCATGTGCTACAAAAGCCTCAATAACGCAACCCCCGATTACCTGTCAAGCCTACTTGAGATCTATCTTCCCTCACGTACCCTCCGCTCTGCCTCCGATCCTCTGACTTTTCGCTTTCCACGCACTAAGCTCAATACCTATGGTCCACGAGCCTTCTCTGTTTCTGGTCCGCTCTCCTGGAACAAACTTCCTCTCTCAGTCCGTCAGCAACCTACTTTTGTCTCCTTCAAATCCGCTCTCAAAACTCACCTTTTCTCCTCTGCATAAAATCCTGACCTCACTCAATCCCCTCTGCAGCCTATCTCCACTCGGAGGGGAATCACATTGTAATATATAATTGTATATAATATGCTCTCTATAATTTTCCATTGCTTTTATTCTTTCTCCCCATTTATAGCCGTGTGCGTGTGTGTGTGTGTGTGTGTGTGTGCGCGCGCGCGCGTGTGTGTGTGTGTGTGTGTGTGTGTGCGTGCGTGCGTGTGTGCGCGTGCGTGCGTGTGTGTGTGTGTCTGTTTCAGCGCTTAGATTTGATTTTATCAAGATTTTGCGCTATATAAATATTGTAATTATTATTATTATTATAAAGAGCTGTTGAAACAACCAAGATTTCTTTTTCTGCCACCTAGGCACTTGCCTACAACCGTCATGCACATGGAATTAACTGGTACGCGGTTCACAGATGCAGCACCGGCATTGTCACGGAGTGTTACGAGACTGTTAAATTAAGTGATGGCTGTAATTACATGTTGTTTACGGGACCTTTTTTTTTTAAAGAAATCCTTGTTTGTGACAACTGGATATGTGTGTGGAACGCACGCGCTCGCGCGTATGTGTGCATTGTGTGTGTATGAGTGTATGCGTTCTTGTGTGGAGTGGAGAGGAGAAGGGAGAAAGAGAGAGAGAGGGGGGGAGGGAGAGAGAGGGAGACAGACAGACAGAGACAAACAGGCAGAGAGAAAGTAAGAGAGGAAGAGAGACAGAGAGATGGAGAGAGAGAGAAAAGAGAGAAAGAGAGAGAGACAGAGACAGATAGAGAGAGACAGAGACAGACAGACAGACAGAGAAAGACAGAGAGAGAGACAGAGACACACAGTCAGAAAGACAGAGACAGAGAAAGAGAGAGAGAGATAGAGACACACAGTCAGAAAGACAGAAAGACAGACAGAAAGACAGACAGAAAGACAAACAGAAAAAGGGGAGATTATTTGAATGACTTCACCATCTTGGCTGCTTTGTTTCTGTGTGCTCTTAAGTTCATTCTACACACGGGGGAGTCTTTGACTTACGGACTTATTCAAGGAAACAGCACCCAGACCACACTACTCAAGTTGTAGACTTATTCAAGGACACAGCATCCAGACCACACTACTCAAGTTGTAGACTTATTCAAGGAAACAGCATCCAGACCACACTACTCAAGTTGTAGACTTATTCAAGGAAACAGCATCCAGACCACACTACTCAAGTTGTAGACTTATTCAAGGACACAGCATCCAGACCACACTACTCAAGTTGTAGACTTATTCAAGGAAACAGCATCCAGACCACACTACTCAAGTTGTAGACTTATTCAAGGACACAGCATCCAGACCACGCTACTCAAGTTGTAGACTTATTCAAGGAAACAGCATCCAGACCACACTACTCAAGTTGTAGACTTATTCAAGGACACAGCATCCAGACCACACTACTCAAGTTGTAGACTTATTCAAGGACACAGCATCCAGACCACACTACTCAAGTTGTAGACTTATTCAAGGAAACAGCATCCAGACCACGCTACTCAAGTTGTAGGCTTATTCAAGGACACAGCATCCAGACCACGCTACTCAAGTTGTAGACTTATTCAAGGACACAGCATCCAGACCACGCTACTCAAGTTGTAGACTTATTCAAGGAAACAGCATCCAGACCACGCTACTCAAGTTGTGGACTTATTCAAGGACACAGCATCCAGACCACGTTACTCAAGTTGTAGCAGACATACATGTACATAAACTTACTGGCTCTCGCCGTCCAACGACACATGAGGCGGTCAGTTCAAAGCGCTGCTACCTTGCACGACCCTCGGCCATTCTGCTAGTGTCGTTGCATGTTCTGCTGACCAGTCGGAGGTCCCTTTCCACTGTCCGTCTCAAACTTATCCTTGGGCCACTTTCTCTTTCTTTGGCTTATTGGCGTCCTTTCAATGCAATGGTTTGACTTGCAGGTCATGTTGTGTGTGTGTGTGTGTGTGTGTGTGTGTGTGTGTGTGGTATGTATGTGTGTGTGTGTATGTATGTGTGTGCGTGTGAATGTGTGTGTGTGTTTGTGTGTGTGCGTGTGAATGTGTGTGTTTGTGTGTGTGTTTGTGTGTGTGTGTATGTGTGTGCGTGTGTGTGTGTGCGTGTGCGTGTGTGTGCGCGCCCGCGAGTGTGTGTATGTGTGTGTGTGTGTGTGTGTGTGCGTGTGTTTGTGTGTGTACGTGTGCGTGTGTGTGCGTGTGTGCGCGCGCGCGCGCGTGTGTGTGTGTGTGTGTAGAAGGGGGAAGGGATGGGAGGGGAGGGGAGGAGAAGAGTGAGAATCTCCAGACATACCACAACTTAGAGGAGGCACCGTCTGCAAATAGTGCTTTCGTCGCCGACGGTGATGTCGAAACTCCCTATATCCTATCAAAGAATCGAACACAGAATGGCCAGCCTTTGGAGGTTGGTCCATTTGTACCACTAAACCACTACCAGTACGCTGAAGGACTTCAAAACGGCAAATCACTTTGGTTCACACACACACACACACACACACACACACACACACACACACACACACACACACACACACACACACACACACACACACACACACACACACACACACACACACACACACACACACACATACTGTAGTGATTGATGACTACATGAATGGATAGAGACACTTCTCCATTCGCCGATTGCATTTTCGCCGTTTTTCATTTTGGCGTTTTCCATTAACACGGACAGAGGATTTCAACTCGACGTTTCTCATTCGGGCTGTTTGGTATTGGCTGAAGGTTCTCAACTGGTTTATGTGAAAAGTATTTAACACGGGCAAAGAGGACAGTAGAGGGGTACAGAGAGAGAGAGAGAGAGGGGGAGGGAGAGAGAGAGAGAGAGAGACAGAGAGAGAGAGACAGACAGACAGACAGAGACAGAGAAAGAGAGAGAGAAAGAAAGACGGAGAGAGAGTGGAGGGAGAGACGGACATGTGGAGATGAAGAGGCAGAGAAGGCAGACAGACGCCAGACAAAAAGACAGACAAGGAAGAGGCAAAGACGACAGAAAGACAGACAGACAGATGGCTAGATAAACAGACAGAAAGACAAATAGAGAAACACAAACACATATGGGTCGAGACAGACAGACAGACAGAACTGTTAGTATCTGTTCGTTCGCGCGCATTATGCAGAACTAGAGAGAGGGAGAGAGAGAGGGGGGGGGGGAGAGAGAGAGAGCCTCAGGGAGAAAGAGAGAAAAAGAGAGAGAGCTACAGACAGACAGGCAGACAGAGACACAGAGCGACAGACAGACAGACACTGACACAGACTTAGACAAATTGACACACACACAAAATACACACACAATCATGCACTCTCTCTCTCTCTCTCTCTCACACACACACGCGCACGCACACACACACACACACACACACACACACACCACACACACACACACACACACACACACACACACTACACACACACACGTCAATTTCCGAACAAAAATTGCTCGAGGGGAAACAATTCTGCACAATTCGTTTAAAAGTTTGAAAGAGTTTGTGATCGCGTTAAGACACACAATGGTTTGAAGGAAATGACACAGAAAGATGACCTCATCAGTATGCAATTCAAAAGGTTAAGCCATACGTGTGGCCCGGTTTCACAGAAAAAAAAGTCACCCACAAGTTCCATTTCGAGCATTTGTAGATTTACATGCCAGGAAAGTACAAAATCTACAGTTTGTAATGATACGAATTTGACGGATATGACGTAAACTCTGCAAATGCACGATTAGTCATTTTAACCCTTTGATTCCGGCACCCTGGCCACCAGCATCCTACGTTGTCAACCACGCTAGCGAAACAAAAAACGTTACCCTTTGATTCCCTGCAAGAAGCTTATGGATAGGGTGAGGAAATCAAACGGTTAAGTTTTTGGAAATGGTTGAAAGAATGCAGGGGTCAAAGGGCTAAGAACAAAGTTTTAAAGATTTTGATCACACGATTGTTCAGACTCCTTAGCAACAAGTCGAAATCTCAGCGAAAAACTGGATCAGCCTCGGTTTGCCTGAACTGCTTGTTGAAATGGCTGTCGAGTGGCGTCGGGAGCTTGGGAAGTGAAAGTCCGGAGAGTCGCGAGGCGTTGGTGCCGCTCCGGGTCCCATCCGCACCCTCGTGGTGTTTCTTGTTAACTTAACACCCCATGGCAGCATAGCGGTTGTCCTTAGCCAAACTCCAGTGAAAAATCAACGCGTGTAGGTCATTGACAGTTATTGGTATTCTGTAGGGCTGTCGTTGAAATGACAGAGCAACAGCGTCCGTACTAGGGAGCACTCACTCAGTCTGGGTTTTAGACAAATTGTTTACTGTTGTCAGTAGAGGATATGATGTAATCCGATGATTATTTGATGTCGGATGAATTAGGCCTTACTGACAGGGTATGATGCAATCCGATAACCATTTATTGTCACAGTGGCCAGGGACAGTCGTTTATTGTCAAGGGTCGGGAGGTGATTGTCTGGCCGATGGTAAAGCATTGTTGCTCTGGGTCCCACCCAGTTCCCTCGGGTGTTTCTTGATAAACGTGACCTGAAGCTTGGCTGCTGCTTTCAGGGAATTAGACCTGGTGACGGCAGGGAAAATCCTGGTGACAACTTGGAAAGATGGTAAACATGGGATCCCTTAGGGGAATGTGACACCCAGCTGAAAAAGCAAAATAGACCATATCTGGAGCATCAAGTCTGAGAGTTTTAGCGACTGAACAAACACCACTTGACGTATTGGAAAAAACATCGTTTGGAGCTTCTGATTTTGTAGTGTTTCCACCATAGTGAGATGAAATCCAAAAACAAGTGTGACTGCCTGGGTTCAAGCAAACAGGAACCAGAAGGAAGAAAAAAACCACGAAAGAAGAATAAGAACGCGTATTTAATACAACAAGACAAGACAAGCGCCTGTCTTGTCTTGTTGTACTAAATACACGTTCTTATTCTTCTATAGTGAGGTGAGCTGAGCTGGCGGCTGAGCGGGCTGCCCATTAGAGAGAGGAAGGCCGGGATGAAGCGAAGAAAGGCCCTTTCCCTCTCTCGTGGTCCGGTGGCTGGGCTGGACCTGACTGATGAGCGTCGTATGGATGTATCCAGGGATCTGTCATCTCCCCACACTCCTATCCGGCTTGCAAACAAGGTAACTGACGGCTGGGTCCGAGTGAATCATGCAGCGCATGGACAGACCTCCTTAACCTTTCCATGGCGAAATGGCCACCGCTTGGCGTATGGCGTCGGCGGTCGGGAAGCGATTGTCTGGTGGGTGGTAAGGTTTTGTTGCTCTGGGATGTTATTTGATATCTTTTACAGATGTTCCAATCCTGCACTGACAGGGTATGTGATAAACAATGTTAATTACAGTATTTATATGGTGCCAACTCCTGACATTTCAAACCAAGGCGCATCCACGCGCTAGACATACACATGCGATCAACGCAGACAATCTTACAACACACGGACACACACACACACACACACACACACACACACACACACACACACACGCACGCACACACACGCACGCACACACACACACACACACACACACACACACACACACACACACACACGAACACACACACACACACACACACACACATACATACAGAGAGAGACAGACAGACAGACAAAGACAGAGACAGAGACAGAGAGAAAGACAGAGAGAGACAGAGAGAGAGAGAAAGACAGAGAGACAGACAGACAGACAGACAGACAGAGAGAGCGAGAGAGATATACACATTAAAAGCTCACTCGTATATTTGCGTGCACGTGGGAAGTAGCAGCCAACGAACAAGAAAAAAGAAAAGAATAGGTAAAAAAAACAGATAGATATGTTCATATTTTATGGAAAGATGCAAAATAACAGGGAACACTCATCACTCATCGACACCTACAGCATTGAATGCGTACGGCCCGATCTTTAATTGGCTAAGTCTAATTCTAGCGAAAAGCTGTCACCTTCAGTTATTCTGTTTAGCTAACCATCTCTGCCTGGTAGAAGCAAACAGTGAGAGAGAGGAGGAGGGAAGAGAGAGAGGGGGGAAGAGAGAGAGGGGAGAGAGAGAGAGAGAAAGAGGAAGAGAGAGAGAGAGGGAGTGACCGAGAAAGAGATCGAAAGGCCGAGAGACCGAGACAAAGAGAGACAGACAGACAGGAGAAAGAAGGAGAGAGAGAGATAGAGACAGAGTAATCAGCATGCATGACTTGATCGTCTTTTTACACAGGGTAGACAAATGGATGACTTTTACTGAGGAGGTACTATCACTTAGGCAGAGCAGCAGTCCACCCACTGTCAGACTGCGGGCAGACGGCGCCGAATTCTTCTATCCATTAATTTATTTGTTTTAAAGGAAAGTACATTAGATTCTCTGAAATATATTCCGGTTGTCGTCATCACTCGTTCGTTATTCCTTTTAAAGTCTGTTCACATAAATACTTTCAGATAACTAAGAAGAAAACTTAATAGTGGGACGAGTTGACATGAAACACGCTTGGGGTACTAAACAGAGGCTGGATCGAAACAGACAAAAATGGAGAACCTTCGTTGATGCCTCTACATCAATGGCGTAATGGACAATAAGTTATTTAAAGGGAATTGGGAATGAAGGTAGTGAGGATTAGCTTTCGAAGTTCAAAAGCATTGTAACAAGTAGTGGGGAAAGAGATGATAGTAAGTAAAACAAGCAAACAACTTCAAAAATGTTTAGAATATTCGGGTTTAATCAAACAAAACGCCCTACGGCACTATGCAGTAAATCCACCGGAGTTTGCAAATGCAATATGAAATCAGCCAAAGGGATCAGAAAAATATGGTCACATTATTCCAACAACAAAAATTGGACGTTACTGATATGTAGTCATTGTAAATGCATTTGACATTCTACTATGTTTAGTTCTAAATGAACTGAGGGATAGTGTCCACGCTAACGTGGGTTTTATTCTTGAAAATACTTCATACTTTACCATGTGTTGCATTGTGCTTTTGCTGTGTATACTTATGCATGTATTGTATTCAATTCTCGTCGAGAAACACTTCTTTTCACTGCCTGCCATGTTCTTCGCTGATTTGTTGTCTGGCCAATGGCTGATACACGTATTACTACCGTTCAACGTGCCGACCACAGTTGCCAGAGAAACGGACATTGTGAGAAAGAGAATTTTTAGTATCTTCTTTCTGAAAATTTCATACTTTGATGCAATCAACATTCCTCTTTTGCTGGCATTGTGTCCTAGGTTTTTTACGATGTTCTGTTTTCGCATTTGTAGGAAAGCAGTCAGTGTGAGATAATCAATCTAATAAGTTCGTAAGCCTTTGACCACATGCATTGTGCCAAAAAGGGATTCAAATCCATTCAGTTCAGTTCCCTACAAAAGAAGTTATGTACAAGATTGTAATAAACCACAATGTTTAAATCACCTTTTTAATCTATATGGCGTAAACAAGCAAGCAAACAACTTAATGGCCCTCATTCCTTTTCTTCACCATCCTTTGACTACGTATTGATCACAGTGTGTTGGACGTGCCAATGTTCTCAATGTAATTATCACCATTAAGTCTATTGATGAACGAATGTTCTCAATGTAATTATCACCATTAAGTCTATTGATGAACGAATGTTCTCAATGTAATTATCACCATTAAGTCTATTGATGAACGAATGTTCTCAGTGTAATTATCACCATTAAGTCTATTGATGAACGAATGTTCTCAGTGTAATTATCACCATTAAGTCTATTGATGAACGAATGTTCTCAGTGTAATTATCACCATTAAGTCTATTGATGAACGAATGTTCTCAATGTAATTATCACCATTAAGTCTATTGATGAACGAATGTTCTCAATGTAATTATCACCATTAAGTCTATTGATGAACGAATGTTCTCAATGTAATTATCACCATTAAGTCTATTGATGAACGAATGTTCTCAGTGTAATTATCACCATTAAGTCTATTGATGAACGAATGTTCTCAATGTAATTATCACCATTAAGTCTATTGATGAACGAATGTTCTCAATGTAATTATCACCATTAAGTCTATTGATGAACGAATGTTCTCAGTGTAATTATCACCATTAAGTCTATTGATGAACGAATGTTCTCAATGTAATTATCACCATTAAGTCTATTGATGAACGAATGTTCTCAATGTAATTATCACCATTAAGTCTATTGATGAACGAATGTTCTCAATGTAATTATCACCATTAAGTCTACTGATGAACGAATGTTCTCAGTGTAATTATCACCATTAAGTCTATTGATGAACGAATGTTCTCAATGTAATTATGACCATTAAGTCTATTGATGAACAAATGTTCTCAGTGTAATTATCACCATTATAAGTCTATTGATGAACGAATGTTCTCAATGTAATTATGACCATTAAGTCTATTGATGAACGAATGTTCTCGATGTAATTATCACCATTAAGTCTATTGATGAACGAATGTACTCAATGTAATTATCACCACAATGTCTATCTATAACATTGTGTGGAATGTAGACAGTATGACTGTAGCTAATGTAGTTATCGCCACAAGATCTCTTTTTGATACTGTGTGGAACGTAGTAATACTAACGTAACGACTTAAATTCATCACCACAAATTCTTCCAAACTGCTTAGAGTGTAGTAAGTACTAGTGTAGCCAGTATACATAGCCACAAAATCTATTCATAACACTGCTTACAAGAACTTAGAGTGTAGTAAGTACTAGTGTAGCCAGTATAAATAGCACAACAAAATCTATTCATAACACTGCTTACAATGTAACACTTAGAGTGTAGTAAGTACTAGTGTAGCCAGTATAAATAGCACAACAAAATCTATTCATAACACTGCTTACAATGTAACAAATATCAATGTAACCAATTTATTATCACCACAAAATCGG
>CM060314.1:25803390-25805890 GCA_030674185.1 Monoplex corrugatus
GATGTGATGTGTGGTTTTATATAGGGTTTTGTTTTGTTTTGTTTGTTCGTTTGTTTGTCTGTTTGTTTGTCTGTCTGTCTGTTTGTTGTTTTGGTTTTTATATGTTTGTTTATAGCTGTTTTTTGTTTGTTTGTCGGTTTGTGTGTTTGTTGTTTGTTTAGTTTTTTTCTTCTTTTTGTTTACTGATCTGTTTGTATATTTGCTTGTGTGTTTGTTTTTTGTTTGTTTGTTTGTTTGTTTGTTTGTTTGTTTGTTCTTATTCAGTCGAGTGGAGAGCAGAGAGCATATTCAGGCTTTTGTATGTGTGTGTGACTTAAGGGGGACTTGGTCTACTCATTATTGTTTCAAATCTCTACCCTGAATGGCACCAGGGCTTAATTCCAGAGGTGTTACAATCTATGCCTTTCTGATGACTGCTTGTTTCCGCCTACTTACAACTACTCTTTGCTATTTACTGATGACTATACATCGCTGTAGGTAAGGTCCAACGGGGTCGGTTCCCCATTAACCCTTTGACTCCTGCAACCTGTCCACCAGCATTCTGCACTGTGAACCATGAACAAAACCAAGAACAAAAACTTAACCCTCTGATTCCCTCACTCTATCCACCAGCTTCCTGCAGGGTGAGGGGAATCAAAGGGTTAAGTTTTTGCAGTTGATGGATAGAGTGTGGGAGTCAAAGGGTTAAAATAATGACTGCAGCCTGTGCAGTACCCAGTCTGTAGTGGAGTTCTGTACCACTAAACGTCTAGCTGCCAAAGCCGGGGGAGTGATTTATGTGTGTGTGTGTGTGTATATGTGTGTGTGTGTGTGTGTGTGTGTGTGTGTGTGTGTGTGTGTGTGTGTGAGTGTGTGTGTGTGTGTGTGTGTGTGTGTCTGTGTCTGTGTGTGTGTGCATCTCTGACATTGCTCTGTCTTGGTTCATTTCATACCTATCCAACAGAAAACAAACCGTTCTCATCAATGGCACTTACTCTCAACCTGCATACCTGACCTGTGGTGTTCCACAAGGATCTGTCCTTGGCCCTGTTCTTTTCACTCTTTACACCTCCCCCCTGTCCACCATCATCAACTCCCATTCTATAAAACACCACTTCTATGCTGATGACACCCAACTTCAAGACAGTGACTCACCTGATAATATACAGCGCCTGTTGACTCGCACCACTGAGTGTTACTCGGACATTAAGAACTGGATGACACACAATAGACTTCAGCTTAATGACGACAAAACAGAAGCTATCCTCATTGGCACCCGTCAGAAACTTTCTCAGCTGCCTCCTCTTTCTCTCCCATTATGTAACACATCAGTCCCAATTTCTGATTCAGCTAAAAACCTTGGTGTCTGCATTGACTCTACCCTCTCCATGAACAACTTTGTTTCTCAAACTGCCAGATCTTGCTACTATCATCTCCATCGTATAAGGCTGATCAGGAAGTATCTCTCTGTCGAAACAACTGCAAAACTCGTTCTCTCCTTCATAATGTCTCGCATTGACTATTGCAATTCACTCCTGTCTGGTCTTCCTGCCTCCACCATTCACATCCTACAGCGCATTCAAAACAATGCTGTACGCCTTGTACTCAAAAAGAAAAAAGCTGACCACATATCTCCTCTCCTGGCACAACTTCACTGGCTCCCTGTATCAAAGCGCATACAGTACAAACTAGACACCATGTGCTACAAAAGCCTCAATAACGCAGCCCCCGATTACCTGTCAAGCCTACTTGAGATCTATCTTCCCTCACGTACCCTCCGCTCTGCCTCCGATCCTCTGACTTTTCGCTTTCCACGCACTAAGCTCAATACCTATGGTCCACGAGCCTTCTCTGTTTCTGGTCCACTCTCCTGGAACAAACTTCCTCTCTCAGTCCGTCAGCAACCTACTTTTGTCTCCTTCAAGTCCGCTCTCAAAACTCACCTTTTCTCCTCCGCATAAAATCCTAACCCCCCTCTGCAGCCTGTCTCCGCTCGGAGGGAATCACATGGTTATAATATATAATTGTATATGCTATGCTCTCTATAATTTTCCATTGCTTTTATTCTTGCTTTTATTGCTTTTATTCTTTCTCCCCATTTATAGCCATGCGTGTGTGTGTGTGTGTGTATGTGTGTGTGTGTGTGTGCGTGCGTGTGTGTGCGTGCGTGCGTGCGTGCGTGCTTGCGTGTGTGTCTGCTTCAGCGCTTAGATTTGATTTTATCAAGATTTTGCGCTATATAAATATTGTAATTATTATATTATTATGTGTGTGTGTCTGTGTCTGTGTGTGTGTGTGTGTGTGTGTGTGTGTGTGTGTGTGAGTGTGTGTGTGTGTGTATGTGAGTGTGTGTGTGTGTATGTGTGTGTGTGTGAGTGTTTGTGCGAATGTGTGTGTGTATGTATATATACATATATATATATATATATATATACATATATATATGTATATAATATATGTATATATATTTGTATACATATATATATATGTGTGTGTGTATGTGTGGGTGTGTTTTGTGTGT
>CM060314.1:25808390-25810890 GCA_030674185.1 Monoplex corrugatus
AGGAACAATGGAGTTGAGAAGTTCTATAAATGAAGCTTGTGAGGAAATCCCTAAGGCAAATAGAAAAGCAAAAAAGAGCTGGATGACTAATGAAATTTTGGGCCTGATGGAGAAAAGGAGGAAGGCAAAGAGAAACGAGGAGATATACAGGAAGATAAACAAAGAAATCAGGAATAGGTGCAATGAAGCTAAGGAAGCTTGGCTGAACACAAAATGCAAAGAGATAGAAGAACGACACAAAATGGATCCTCAGGGTATGTACAGACGAATTGAAGAAATTGTTCACAGGAAAAATACATGCACATCAACTGGTTGCTTAAAATCAAAAGATGGCACGCTTATCATGGAAAAAGACAAGGTATTAGACAGATGGGGAGAGTACATTAAAGACCTTTTTGAGGATGACAGAAACGAAGAACACATCATAAAAAAGAACTTTGAATGACCACCCATAATGAAAGATGAAGTTAGAGCAGCACTGAAAAGGATGAAACCAGGAAAAGCCCCAGGACCAGACAACATTACTACAGAGATGATTGAAGCCCTGGAGGAATTTGGCATAGAAAAAATAACAGTCCTCCTAAATGAAATTTATGACACTGGAAAAATCCCCAAAGATATGTCAAAATCAATTTTCATTGCACTTCCAAACAAGACAGGGGCTATAGAATGCGAACTCCATCGCACAATCAGTTTGATGAGTCATGTAACAAAAATCCTGTTAAGAATAATCATGATGAGGACAAGGAATAGATTCAAAAGAGAAATAGCAGAAGAACAGTGTGGATTTGTGGAGAGGAAAGGAACTATTAATGCCATATACATCCTAAGAACTATCATAGAGAGGTCAGTTGAGATGAATAAGGATTTGTATTTATGCTTTGTTGACTATACCAAGGCTTTCGATCGGGTACGACATGAAGAATTGATCAACCAACTGGAGAGACTCAATGTCGATGGAAAAGATCTACGAATAATCAGGAATATGTACTGGGAACAAACAGCTGCAATGAGAATAGAAAACAATATAAGCTCTTTTCAAAACATCAAAAGAGGAGTCAGACAGGGTTGTGTTTTGTCACCAGATCTGTTTTCACTATATAGCGAAAACGTCATGAGAAACCTAGAAGAAGACCCTGGATTAAAGGTTGGAGGGAAAATGATAAACAACATTCGGTACGCAGATGACACCGTGCTAACTGCAGAAAATGAAAGAGACCTACAAAACCTTGTGAATATACTAGAAACATAGAAGAACAAAACAAACACTTAAATAAACAAACAAAGGTAAGGGGTTGGAACTAAACAGCAGGAAGACTGAAGTCATGGTGATCAGTAAAAATAGCAGCAAATGGCACAACCTTGACACAGGTTAATAAGTTCAAATACCTGGGAACGGTCATTTCATCAGACGGCAGATGCACATCGGAAATAGCTGGCAGAATCGGCCAAGCCAAAACAGCATTCAAGAAGATGACAAGCATTCTTACCAACAAATGCCTATCAATTAACATCAGAAAGAGAGTCCTTGAGTGTTATATAGAACCAATACTGTTGTACGGATGCGAGGCGTGGACAGTCAGCAAGCAAAGCCAGAGCAGGATTGAGGCAGCCGAGATGTGGTTTCTCAGAAGAATGTCGAGAGTACCATGGACAGTAAAGAAAACAAACGAGACAGTCTTGATGGAGGCAGACACAAGTCGATCAATGATAAGGAAGATTAGGAAAAGACAAGCAACATTTATAGGCCATTTTATGAGGAAGGGGGATTTGGAGCACCTGGTCACAACGGGAAAGCTGGAGGGAAAGAGAGCACCGGGTAGACCCAGGGAGAGAATGCTGGACGGACTTGCAAAGTGGCTGGGGATGAAGAGGGTGGAGGAGATGCTGGGTGCAACGAGAGATAGAGATGGTTGGAAGTCCATGGTCACCAACGCCATGCGGTAGGGCACCTGATGATGATGATGATGATGATGGGGGGCAGAGTGATTTGTTTTGTTGTTTTTGTTTGTTTGCTTGCTTGCTTGCTTGCTTGTTTCTAGTTGCTTGAAAGCTGGCATCTATGTTGATTCAGTTAGCGGCAATGTATTGATGAGACGGAGTAGATTGTAAAAGTAGGGCTATAGCCAATTCAGTAACCACCATAGCAGCGAGGTTCCTTCGGACTAGGCCTACTGTTTCCATCAGCTATCCACATCTGTCGCAACATTCTTCTTCAGTATCTGACAGCATTTTCTGAAGGCTTTTTATCTAAGGAATGGGTTTCGGTAGTGTCGGTGGTGTTATGCGTGTGGAAGGGAGTAAAAAGCCTGTATTCTCTATTTGGGTGGCATGGTTTGGTTTGGTTTGGTTTGGTTTGGTTTGGTTTGGTTTGGTTTGGTTTGGTTCGGTTCGGTTTGGTTTGGTTTGGTTTGGTTTGGTTTGGTTTGGTTTGGTTTGGTTTGGTTGGCTTGGCTTGGCTTGGCTTGGCTTGGCTTGGCTTGGGTTAGGTTGGGTTGGG
>CM060314.1:25813390-25818390 GCA_030674185.1 Monoplex corrugatus
TGTTTGTTTGTTTGTTTGTTTGTTTGTTTGTTTGTTTGCTTGTTTGCTTGTTTGTGTTTGTTTGTTTGTTTGTGTTTGTTTGTTTCTTTGTTTGTTTCTTTCTTTCTTCGTTCGTTTTTTAATTCGGTTCCATCTCTACACCATTTCTCTGATTACAGAGTCTGGAATATTTCTTCATAATGTTTTGATGATGCCTGGTGATGGGGATGATAATCAGAACGCCGTAGAGTTTGATTCTGCATTGAGACATTTTGTTTTAGGGTTATCGCACCTAGGGAGATTTTGCTTCGTGATCACCTCATGGTTTTTTCTTTTGTCCCTTTGTCTACACCACCTTAATAGCCAAAGAAGTTAGAACAGTTTTTACAATGCGATAATGAAGATGACACTGAGGATGATAATCATCTGCTAGCATCATGATCATCATCTTCATCGTCATTAACGTCAATGCCTTGAAAAACCTGTGGTGTGTGTGTGTGTGTGTGTGTGTGTGTGTGTGTGTGTGGTGTGTGTGTGTGTGTGTGTGTGTGTGTGTGTGTGTGTGTGTGTGTCTGTCTGTCTGTCTGTTTGTCTGTCCGTCTGTCTGTCTGTCTGACTGTCTGTCTTTGTATCTTTCTCTCTGTATCTCTCTCACTCTCTCTATCTCTGTCTGTCTGTCTATCTCTGTCTCTCTGTCTATTCTCTTTGTCTTGCTGTCTCTCTCTGTCTCTGTTTCTGTCTGTCTCTCTCTATCTGTCTCTCCCTCCCTCCTCCTCTCTCCTTCTGTCTCTGTCTCTGTCTCTGTCTCTCTGTCTCTCTGTCTCTCTCTCTCTCTCTCTCTCTCTCTCTCTCTCTCTCTCTCTCTCTCTCTCTCTTGTTCCATTTCCCTCTGGGGCTTAAATAAACTATTTTCCTCTTTCGTGAAACCAAGAGATCCCTCATGCGTAATACCTCTTCTCCTTTTTCTCCATTCTTTCATTGTTTTCCTTTATCACCCCCCTCCCCCTTCCAACCCAACCCCACCTATCAGCTGGCGCCATCCCCCACGCTACGCCCAATCCCCACCCTTCCGCCACCTCCCGTAAGGTAGGACAGATGCCCTGGGGAATGGCAGGCCAAAGCCCTCTTTTTGCTTGATTACTAGGAGGCTTGTAAACGCCCTCGTGCTCCTTGGTGATGTTTTTCTTCTCTCCTCCCCTAAAGCCTCACTCTGTTTTCTCCTGCTGTCCTGTGACGTTTACAATCATTGAATTCTCTCTTTTGTCTGCTGCTGTCCTATGACATTTACAATCAGGGACCTCAGTCTTTTGTCTCCTGCTGTCCTGTGACGTTTACAATCAGGGACCTCACTCTTTTGTCTGCTGCTGTCCTATGACGTTTACAATCAGGGACCTCAGTCTTTTCTCTCCTGCTGTCCTGTGACGTTTACAATCAGGGACTTCACTGTTTTGATTGCTGCTGTCCTGTGACGTTTACAATCAGGGACCTCACTCTTTTATCTGCTGCTGTCCTATGACGTTTACAATCAGGGACTTCACTCTTTTGTCTCCTGCTGCCCTGTGACGTTTACAATCAGGGAACCTCAGTCTTTTCTCTCCTGCTGTCCTGTGACGTTTACAATCAGGGATTTCACTGTTTTGATTGCTGCTGTCCTGTGACGTTTACAATCAGGGACCTCACTCTTTTGTCTGCTGCTGTCCTGTGACGTTTACAATCAGGGACCTCACTCTTTTGTCTGCTGCTGTCTTGTGACGTTTACAATCAGGGACCTCAGTCAGTTGTCTCCTGCTGTCCTGTGACATTTACAATCATTGAATTCTCTCTTTTGTTTACTGCTGTCCTGTGACGTTTACAATCAGGGACATCACTCCTTTGTCTGCTGCTGTCCTGTGACGTTTACAATCAGGGACTTCACTATTTTCATTGCTCCTGTCCTGTGACGTTTACAATCAGGGACTTCAATCTTTTGTCT
This sequence comes from Monoplex corrugatus, assembly GCA_030674185.1. NCBI lineage: Eukaryota > Metazoa > Mollusca > Gastropoda > Littorinimorpha > Ranellidae > Monoplex > Monoplex corrugatus. The sequence goes on from CM060314.1 coordinate 25,815,342, forward strand.
GCTGCTGTCCTGTGACGTTTACAATCAGGGACTTCACTCTTTTGTCTCCTGCTGTCCTGTGACGTTTACAATCAGGGACCTCAGTCTTTTCTCTCCTGCTGTCCTGTGACGTTTACAATCAGGGACTTCAATCTTTTGTCTGCTGCTATCCTGTGACGTTTACAATCAGGGACCTCACAGGTTTGTCTGCTGCTGTCCTGTGACGTTTACAATCAGGGACCTCACTCTTTTGTCTGCTGCTGTCCTGTGACATTTACAATCAGGGACCTCACTCTTTTGTCTCTTGCTGTCCTGTGACGTTTACAATCAGGGACTTCACTCTTTAGTCTGCTGCTGTCCTGTGACGTTTACAATCAGGGACTTCACTCTTTAGTCTGCTGCTGTCCTATGACGTTTACAATCAGGGACCTCACTCTTTTGTCTGCTGCTGTCTTGTGACGTTTACAATCAGGGACCTCACTCTTTTGTCTGCTGCTGTCCTGTGACGTTTACAATCAGGGACCTCACTCTTTTGTCTGCTGCTGTCCTGTGACGTTTACAATCAGGGATCTCACTCTTTTGTCTCCTGCTGTCCTGTGACGTTTACAATCAGGGACCTTACTCTTTTGTCTGCTGATGTCCTGTGACGTTTACAATCATTGACCTCACTCTTTTGTCTCTTGCTGTTCTATGACGTTTACAATCAGTGAATTCTCTCTTTTGTCTGCTGCTGTCCTGTGACGTTTACAATCAGGGACCTCAGTCTGTTGTCTCCTGCTGTCCTGTGACGTTTACAATCAGGGACTTCACTATTTTGATTGCTCCTGTCCTGTGACGTTTACAATCAGGGACTTCACTATTTTGATTGCTCCTGTCCTGTGACGTTTACAATCAGGGACTTCAATCTTTTGTCTGCTGCTGTCCTGTGACGTTTACAATCAGGGACTTCACTCTTTTGTCTCCTGCTGTCCTGTGACGTTTACAATCAGGGACCTCAGTCTTTTCTCTCCTGCTGTCCTGTGACGTTTACAATCAGGGACTTCAATCTTTTGTCTGCTGCTATCCTGTGACGTTTACAATCAGGGACCTCACAGTTTTGTCTGCTGCTATCCTGTGACATTTACAATCAGGAACCTCACTCTTTTGTCTGCTGCTGTCCTGTGACGTTTACAATCAGGGACCTCACTCTTTTGTCTCTTGCTGTCCTGTGACGTTTACAATCAGGGACCTCACTCTTTTGTCTGCTGCTGTCCTGTGACGTTTACAATCAGGGACTTCACTCTTTTGTCTCCTGCTGTCCTGTGACGTTTACAATCAGGGACCTCAGTCTTTTCTCTCCTGCTGTCCTGTGACGTTTACAATCAGGGACTTCACTGTTTTGATTGCTGCTGTCCTGTGACGTTTACAATCAGGGACCTCACTCTTTTGTCTGCTGCTGTCCTGTGACGTTTACAATCAGGGACCTCACTCTTTTGTCTGCTGCTGTCTTGTGACGTTTACAATCAGGGACCTCAGTCAGTTGTCTCCTGCTGTCCTGTGACATTTACAATCATTGAATTCTCTCTTTTGTTTACTGCTGTCCTGTGACGTTTACAATCAGGGACATCACTCCTTTGTCTGCTGCTGTCCTGTGACGTTTACAATCAGGGACTTCACTATTTTCATTGCTCCTGTCCTGTGACGTTTACAATCAGGGACTTCAATCTTTTGTCTGCTGCTGTCCTGTGACGTTTACAATCAGGGACTTCACTCTTTTGTCTCCTGCTGTCCTGTGATGTTTACAATCAGGGTCCTCAGTCTTTTCTCTCCTGCTGTCCTGTGACGTTTACAATCAGTGACTTCAATCTTTTGTCTGCTGCTATCCTGTGACGTTTACAATCAGGGACCTCACAGTTTTGTCTCCTGCTGTCCTGTGACGTTTACAATCAGGGACCTCACTCTTTTGTCTCTTGCTGTCCTGTGACGTTTACAATCAGGGACTTCACTCTTTAGTCTGCTGCTGTCTGTGACGTTTACAATCAGGGACTTCACTCTTTTAGTCTGCTGCTGTCCTATGACGTTTACATCAGGGACTTTCACTCTTTTGTCTGCTGCTGTCTTGTGACGTTTCCCAATCATGGGACTTCACTCTTTTGTTGCTGCTGTCCTGTGACGTTTACAATCAGGGACTCACTCTTTTGTCTGCTGCTGTCCTGTGACGTTTACAATCAGGGATCTCACTCTTTTGTCTGCTGCTGTCCTGTGACGTTTACAATCAGGGACCTTACTCTTTTGTTGCTGATGTCCTGTGACGTTTACAATCATTGACCTCACTCTTTTGTCTCTTGCTGTTCTAGGGACGTTTACAATCAGTGAATTCTCTTTTGTCTGCTGCTTCTGTGACGTTTACAATCAGGGACCTCAGTCTGTTGTCTCCTGCTGTCCTGTGACGTTTACATCAGGGACTTCACTATTTTGATTGCTCCTGTCCTGTGACGTTTACAATCAGGGACTTCACTATTTTGATTGCTCCTGTCCTGTGACGTTTACAATCAGGGACTTCAATCTTTTGTCTGCTGCTGTCCTGTGACGTTTACAATCAGGGACTTCACTCTTTTTGTCTCCTGCTGTCCTGTGACGTTTACAATCAGGGACCTCAGTCTTTTCTCTCCTGCTGTCCTGTGACGTTTACAATCAGGGACTTCAATCTTTTGTCTGCTGCTATCCTGTGACGTTTACAATCAGGGACCTCACTCTTTTGTCTGCTGCTATCCTGTGACATTTACAATCAGGAACCTCACTCTTTTGTCTGCTGCTGTCCTGTGACGTTTACAATCAGGGACCTCACTCTTTTGTCTGCTGCTGTCCTGTGACGTTTACAATCAGGGACCTCACTCTTTTGTCTGCTGCTGTCCTGTGACGTTTACAATCAGGGACTTCACTCTTTTGTCTCCTGCTGTCCTGTGACGTTTACAATCAGGGACTTCACTCTTTTGTCTGCTGCTGTCCTGTGACGTTTGCAATCAGGGACCTCACTATTTTGTCTCTTGCTGTCCTATACGTTTACAATCAGTGAATTCTCTCTTTTGTC
>CM060314.1:25823390-25835890 GCA_030674185.1 Monoplex corrugatus
TGTGTTCTGTTGGTGTGTTGATCATTTTGTTTGTTATGTTCTATGGGTGTGATGTTCATTTTGTTAGTTATGTTCTGTTGGTGTGATGTTCATTTTGTTAGTTGTGTTCTGTTGGTGTGTTGATCATTTTGTTAGTTGTGTTCTGTTTGGTGTGATGTTCATTTTGTTAGTTGTGTTCTGTTGGTGTGTTGATCATTTTGTTAGTTGTGTTCTGTTGGTGTGTTGATCATTTTGTTTGTTGTGTTCTGTTGGTGTGTTGATCATTTTGTTTGTTGTGTTCTATGGGTGTGTTGATCATTTTGTTTGTTGTGTTCTATGGGTGTGTTGATCATTTTGTTTGTTGTGTTCTATGGGTGTGTTGATCATTTTGTTTGTTGTGTTCTATGGGTGTGATGTTCATTTTGTTGGTTGTGTTCTATGGGTGTGATGTTCATTTTGTTAGTTGTGTTCTATGGGTGTGATGTTCATTTTGTTAGTTGTGTTTCTATGGGTGTGATGTTCATTTTGTTGGTTGTGTTCTATGGGTGTGATGTTCATTTTGTTAGTTATGTTCTGTTGGTGTGTTGATCATTTTGTTTGTTGTGTTCTATGGGTGTGATGTTCATTTTGTTAGTTGTGTTCTGTTGGTGTGTTGATCATTTTGTTTGTTGTGTTCTATGGGTGTGATGTTCATTTTGTTAGTTGTGTTCTGTTGGTGTGTTGATCATTTTGTTTGTTGTGTTCTATGGGTGTGATGTTCATTTTGTTTGTTGTGTTCTATGGGTGTGATGTTCATTTTGTTTGTTGTGTTCTATGGGTGTGATGTTCATTTTGTTAGTTATGTTCTGAGTGGATGTTGATCATTTGTTGGTTAGTGTTCTAATGGGTCTGATGTTCATTTTGTTGGGTTATGGTTATGGCGTGATGTTCATTTTTTGTTGTGTTCTATGGGGTGATTCATTTGTTGTGTGTTCTGTTGTGTTTGCATCATTTGTTGGTGTGTTCTATGGTGTGATGTTCATTTTGTTGGTTGGTTCTATGGGTGTGATGTTCATTTTGTTGGTTGTTCTATGGTGTGAGTTCAATTTTTAGTTTGTTCTGTTGGTGTTTGATCATTTGTTGGTTGTGTTCTGGATGTGATGTTCATTTTGTTGGTTATGTCTATGGGTGTGTGTTCATTTTGTGGTTGATGTTCTTAGGGGTGTGATGTTCATTTTGGTAGTTGTGTATCGTGGTGTGTTACATTTTGTTTTTGTGTTTAAGGTGTGATTGAATCATTTGTAAGTTGTATTCTATAGGTGTGATGATCATTTGTTAGTTGTGTTTGTTGTGTTTCATTGTTAAGTTGTGTTCAATGGGTTGTGGGTTGATCATTTTGTTGTTGTGTTCTGTTGGTGTGATGTTCATTTTGTTAGTTATGTTCTGTTGGTGTGTTGATCATTTTGTTTGTTGTGTTCTGTTGGTGTGTTGATCATTTTGTTTGTTGTGTTCTATGGGTGTGTTGTCATTTTGTTGTTGTGTTCTGTTGGTGTGTTGTCATTTTGTTTGTTATGTTCTGTTGGTGTGTTGTCATTTTGTTAGTTGTGTTCTATGGTGTGTTGATCATTTTGTTTGTTGTGTTCTGTTGGTGTGTTGATCATTTTGTTTGTTGTGTTCTGTTGGTGTGTTGATCATTTTGTTGTTGTGTTCTGTTGGTGTGTTGATCATTTTGTTTGTTGTGTTCTGTTGGTGTGTTGATCATTTTGTTGTTGTGTTCTGTTGGTGTGTTGATCATTTTGTTTGTTATGTTCTTATGGGTGTGTTGATCATTTTGTTTGTTATGTTCTGTTGGTGTGTTGATCATTTTGTTTGTTGTGTTCTGTTGGTGTGTTGATCATTTTGTTTGTTGTGTTCTGTTGGTGTGTTGTCATTTTGTTAGTTGTGTTCTGTTGGTGTGTTGATCATTTTGTTTGTTGTGTTCTAGTGGTGTGTTGATCATTTTGTTTGTTATGTTCTGTTGGTGTGTTGATCATTTTGTTTGTTGTGTTCTGTTGGTGTGTTGATCATTTTGTTAGTTGTGTTCTGTGGATTGTTGACCATTTTGTTAATTATTTTCTATCGGTATGTTGACTAGTGATGTCAACTACATTCTGTGAGGGTGTCTATCATTTTGTTGATTATGATCTCTTTACCTTTCTCAACCCTCAGACACCCATACTGAATGGACGAACGGTGGCAGTACTGAAAGAGGTGTAATCGCAAAAAAAGGTTTCCTAGGCCAGGTTCCAACTCACAGACTAAAATGCAGAAGCTTGCTGTATATAGTTTGACCATTTCGTTGACATCGTTCTCTTTTGTGTTCAGAATTGTGTTTACAGGGAAATCTTGGAGGGTGATAAATAGCTGTCTGTGTGAGAAAGTTTCTTATATTCGCAAAGGGATTTACACTTGTCGTTTGATGAATAGCAGGACATTTGATGGCACTCTTGGGAGTTATAGAGAACTTCTTTTCCGTTTCCCTTTCAAAAAAAGAAGATTGCTTCGCATAGTCTGAAGAGGTGTGTGTCTGTCTGTTTGTTTATGTATGTGTTTGTGTGTCTTTCTTTCTGTCTGTCTGTCTCGTCTGTCTATTTGCCTGTCTGCCTGTCTGTCTAGTTGTCTGTCTATTTGTCTGTCTGTCTGTTTGCCTCTCTGTCTATTTGTATGTCTGCCTGCCTGTGTGTCTGTCTGTCTATTTGTCTGTTTGCCTGTCTGTTTAGCTGTCTGGTGCTGTCTGTCTAGTTATATGGCTGTCTGTCTAGTTGTGTGGCTGTCTATTTGTCTGGCTGCCTGTTTGGCTGCCTGTCTGGTCTGTCTGTCTGTCTGTCTGTTGTCTATGTCTCCGTGGGCCTGTGTAGGCATATCCGTGCGTCTGTGACAACAATGATGTAACAGGATTTTCTCAGCTGTTTCTGGGTGGAAATTTCGGTCAAACGTGTAGATCGTGGGATGTTGTGGAGGTATGATTCTGGAAGTCACGGTGGAAAGAAGATCAAGATCGTATGAACCAGACTTTGACTAAAATCATCGTTTTTGAGGAAGGTATTTATGAACGGCACTTTCACCGGTACATCTGAAAATATTCAAGGACTCAGCACAAAGACTTAACAGGAATCACATGATATATTTGCTATGTGGTGTAGTATCAGTACAAGTTGGCACATGTGTACCATACAACACAATAACGTTTCAAGTTCAGTACATGTGTACTAATACACAGGTTGACTGGTGCCTGACGAAACAAATAATCAGGAATAGAAACTCTACGAATATCAAAATTACATTAGTGAGAGACTTTCCTTTATACGTGGCAATGTGATAGGAATTCGAAGATTTAGAAATAGGCGTGATGAATCGCTGTCTGTGCACGTTCGTGTTCATCCCTAGAAGGAGTTCACTACTGTGTCAGTCTGATGATTGCAAGAACAATAAATGGGACCCAGGGAGTTTGGAGGTGGTTCTTTGTCTACCCTTCTTCACGAAAGAGTTTACCTACTTTACATTTGACCTAAATTACATCATTCATCATAATGACAAGGTGATTCTTACACTCCCTGTGAGGGCATTCTTCTGCAGGTTTATTGCATGCTTAAGCTCAACACCAAAAGGGTGGAAAATCAGCATGCTTTTGTTTTATCCTTACAAAGAAAGTTCCTTTCTTTCCAAATAACAAGTTTCACAACATCAAACGACAGCATCAACATACAAACTGAACTGAGAAAATGCACAGATATTTAAAGCAAAATATTAGACATAATTCCAAAGTTGAAGAATATGACATTGATGCAGTACTGCATCATACAATACATAGTCATAGAAAATGCCAATTCACCTGTTGGATCTACAAGGGAATCCATCATTATCAATTATCATGATTAAACAATAATGTATTTAAGGCAACGCATATTCTAAGACACATCTGTTAGCTTTATTACAGAGAAAAAGGTTAGAATTGATGATAAGCATATGTAATAAAAGTCTGCGTAGCATGTACAAAAGCTTTTCATAACTGTGATGTCGTTAATGAGAGAAATGGAAAGGAAGAGATCTCACTTTTCTCGAGTGAGCTTTCTGGGTGCCGTTTCGACTCCTTTCCCTCCGCGCTTTATCTTCATCTACCTCATACAAATTCAAGAAAGCACCATTCACAGAAGACTGAACAGGGATGGCACTCACAGACTTCCAGGAGACAAACTCAAGCCCAGGCAGTCACAGCAAAGCAGGGCAGGTCTCTTGATAGAGCTGTGGGTTCACGATCTGATGTCTTGAGTTCAGATCCTAGCTGGCAACATAGAAAGTAGCTTGTTCACTGCCAAACGTATTGCTCCAACCATTCTGGTGATTCATTCAGCTTAGTGTTTCATGGCTCCCGTTTCACCTTTCTCCCTCATTTCAAGATTTTGTCAGCGCATATGGTTTTACGCAGGCTCAAGAAATCTGTCATTTTGGAGGAGAAAAGTGGTGCGCGCATGTTCTAGCTCAGTTGTTACAACGCCATGCTCATACCACAATGTTTGTGGGTTCAACCCTGGGGCAAGTCACTTTTTACCTCAGGACCTGGCCAGCTCATGGGTTTATGTGCAGGCTTAAGGCTTGTACCATGATCACCATACAGATGGCACCTGTGACGTTAGTGTATATGGAATTCATCCCGAGCGCAGAGATGTCACCTCGAGAAACTGAAACTGAAACTGCCAATAACTTAACTCGAGGTTCCAGGGTTCGTTCCTCGTTGAGGCATAGAGTTTTCTGCTCCGTTTGAAAGGAAAAGAGAAGTGAACATCTAGTCCCTCGAATGAGGACTAAAAAACGAGTCAGATCCGTGTGCCTTGTGACCAGCGTACACTAAAGATCCCACGATAGTTGCCCTGGTACAAAACAGTGGAGTGATGCGTTGAGTTTTTTCAGGTCCCTCCCCTTTAAGGCCAATTAGCTTTCTTGCCTTTCTGAAGTCTTGGTCAAAAAAATTGGGTGGCGCTCCACTGCGGCGAGGCGCTCTGAAAGGGAAGAGTAGCCCGAGTTTCACATGGTAAATCCACTGTGACAAAAGAAATAAACATGAATGAATGTAAATATGAATTATTACTGGCAGACGTGGGTATGGAATGCCCAAGTGTGATAAAAAAAAATCCATTTTGAACACAAAATCCATACTGCAGGCATTCAGACATGTACATGTATGGTACGTTGAGACCTGTTTTCTGACATTGCCCTTCCTTATTCTTTCCGTGTAAAGAAATCGTTAACTTTGGCTATACAGGAAGTGATGCATGGCTGTCTGTCTTTGCAACTGTGCTGTATCCTCACAGGGATTTTCACTTCGTCAGTGCAGTCTGGCAAAACCATGTCAGTGTATCAGACACTAGGGTATTTGAACAATTGCCTGTGTTGTAGCCGCCTTCTCGAAAGGGTCATGATGAAACGATGCCATTTTTCAGGATGGTAAAATGATTCTTGAAGACGCCAGACAGTCTGGAGTCTTGGAGTTTGTCGAAGAAGGATTTATCTCAGATCGTATTCGAGCAAGTCCATGCAAGTCTATGTCATAACGATAAACTTGTTCTCCGTTGAGAAAACATTAGTATACAGTTGTTCCATTGAACATTAAAAATGGACGAGTGAAAGTTTTATTTCGCATTAAAGTATAAACAAAATGTAGACTAGGTAAAATGTAGAATAGACAGGACCTCAGGACCTGCCCAGCTCATGGGTTTATGTGCAGGCTTAAGGCGTGTGCTACGATCACCATACACACATGGCACATGTGATGTTAGTGCATATGGAATTTATTCCGAGCGCGGAGACGTCATCTTGAGAAACTGAAACTGGAACATAGATGTTCTACATGGCTTGACCATTATGCTAATTTTGTGCCTGGTGTGTATGTGTGTTCATGAATTGTTTACCAGGACACGCTGGGGTTGATAAACAACTGTCTCTGTGTGTAAGTGTGATAAATCTCAAAGGCATTCACACATTATCAATCTGACAAATGTCATGAGTGTGATAAATCTCAAAGGGATTCACACATTATCAATCTGACAAATGTCATGACAAACATATCAGATGGCCGGGAGATTGGCGGTGGATTTTGTTGTTGCTGTTGTTTTTGTTGTTCTTGTTTTTTGTATTTTGTTTTTCTTCTTTTTTTTTTCTTTCTATAAAAATGAGAGTACATCCCTATTACCCAGCCCGAATGTATGTGGGAGGTGAGGTTAAGTGTGTGTGTGTGTGTGTGTGTGTGTGTGTGTGTGTGTGTGTGTGTGTGTGTAGGTGTGGATACGTGCGTGTGGTGTGTGTGCACATGGGTGTGCGTGCGTGCGTGTGATGGTATGTGTGTATGTGTGTGTGTGTGTGTGTTTGTGTAGGTATGTGTTTGTGTGTATGTGTATGTGTATGTGTGTGTGTGTTTGTGTGTGTGTTTGCGTTGTTTGTGTGTGTGTGTGTGTGTGTGTTGTGTGTGTGTGTGTGTGTGTGTGTGTGTGTGTGTGTGTGTGTGGTGTGTGTGTGTGTGTAAGTGTAATTATGTACGTGTGTGTGATGTGCGTCCGTGCGCCTGTTTACGCGGGTGCGCGCCGGCGGGTGGGAGTGTGTGTGTGTGTGTGTGTGTGTGTGAGATTTCTAAACCAGCGATTATGCATGGAGTGGTGGGTTTGATCTTGAGGGCAACACACTTGACCGCCCGGGTGGTGGCCTTTTGGTACCGTGGGACTCAGCTTTATGGCCGGATGTCCATCTGTACAAGTACAAGTTGCTGTTTGTAGTATGCCATCTTACAAGTACTAAGCTTTATGCCATTTAAATGCAGAGTTGGTTGTGTATCTGTAGATGGCCAACAACAACTTGCTGGAAGGGTGATGCCCTTCTTAAACGTGACAAGTTTTGTGGTCCTGAGATCAGCCCATCTTACAACGTACAAGTTGCTGTGTATACTGTACTGTACTTGCCCATCTTACAACGTACAAGTTGCTGTGTATACTGTACTGTATTGCCCATCTTACAACGTACAAGTTGCTGTGTATACTGTACTGTATTGCCCATCTTACAACGTACAAGTTGCTGTGTATACTGTACTGTATTGCCCATCTTACAACGTACAAGTTGCTGTGTATACTGTACTGTATTGCCCATCTTACAACGTACAAGTTGTGTGTATACTGTACTGTACTGCCCATCTTACAACGTACAAGTTGCTGTGTATACTGTACTGTACTGCCCATCTTACAACGTACAAGTTGCTGTGTATACTGTACTGTACTGCCCATCTTACAACGTACAAGTTGCTGTGTATACTGTACTGTATTGCCCATCTTACAACGTACAAGTTGCTGTGTATACTGTACTGTACTGCCCATCTTACAACGTACAAGTTGCTGTGTATACTGTACTGTACAGCCCATCTTACAACGTACAAGTTGCTGTGTATACTGTACTGTATTGCCCATCTTACAACGTACAAGTTGCTGTGTATACTGTACTGTACAGCCCATCTTACAACGTACAAGTTGCTGTGTATACTGTACTGTACTGCCCATCTTACAACGTACAAGTTGCTGTGTATACTGTACTGTACAGCCCATCTTACAACGTACAAGTTGCTGTGTATACTGTACTGTATTGCCCATCTTACAACGTACAAGTTGCTGTGTATACTGTACTGTACAGCCATCTTACAACGTACAAGTTGCTGTGTATACTGTACTGTACTGCCCATCTTACAACGTACAAGTTGCTGTGTATACTGTACTGTACAGCCCATCTTACAACGTACAAGTTGCTGTGTATACTGTACTGTATTGCCCATCTTACAACGTACAAGTTGCTGTGTATACTGTACTGTACAGCCCATCTTACAACGTACAAGTTGCTGTGTATACTGTACTGTACTGCCCATCTTACAACGTACAAGTTGCTGTGTATACTGTACTGTACAGCCCATCTTACAACGTACAAGTTGCTGTGTATACTGTACTGTATTGCCCATCTTACAACGTACAAGTTGCTGTGTATACTGTACTGTACTGCCCATCTTACAACGTACAAGTTGCTGTGTATACTGTACTGTACAGCCCATCTTACAACGTACAAGTTGCTGTGTATACTGTACTGTATTGCCCATCTTACAACGTACAAGTTGCTGTGTATACTGTACTGTACAGCCCATCTTACAACGTACAAGTTGCTGTGTATACTGTACTGTACTGCCCATCTTACAACGTACAAGTTGCTGTGTATACTGTACTGTACAGCCCATCTTACAACGTACAAGTTGCTGTGTATACTGTACTGTATTGCCCATCTTACAACGTACAAGTTGCTGTGTATACTGTACTGTACAGCCCATCTTACAACGTACAAGTTGCTGTGTATACTGTACTGTACTGCCCATCTTACAACGTACAAGTTGCTGTGTATACTGTACTGTACAGCCCATCTTACAACGTACAAGTTGCTGTGTATACTGTACTGTATTGCCCATCTTACAACGTACAAGTTGCTGTGTATACTGTACTGTACTGCCCATCTTACAACGTACAAGTTGCTGTGTATACTGTACTGTACAGCCCATCTTACAACGTACAAGTTGCTGTGTATACTGTACTGTACTGCCCATCTTACAACGTACAAGTTGCTGTGTATACTGTACTGTATTGCCCATCTTACAACGTACAAGTTGCTGTGTATACTGTACTGTACTGCCCATCTTACAACGTACAAGTTGCTGTGTATACTGTACTGTATTGCCCATCTTACAACGTACAAGTTGCTGTGTATACTGTACTGTACAGCCCATCTTACAACGTACAAGTTGCTGTGTATACTGTACTGTATTGCCATCTTACAACGTACAAGTTGCTGTGTATACTGTACTGTATTGCCCATCTTACAACGTACAAGTTGCTGTGTATACTGTACTGTATGCCCATCTTACAACGTACAAGTTGCTGTGTATACTGTACTGTATTGCCCATCTTACAACGTACAAGTTGCTGTGTATACTGTACTGTACAGCCCATCTTACAACGTACAAGTTGCTGTGTATACTGTACTGTATTGCCCATCTTACAACGTACAAGTTGCTGTGTTACTGTACTGTACTGCCCATCTTACAACGTACAAGTTGCTGTGTATACTGTACTGTACTGCCCATCTTACAACGTACAAGTTGCTGTGTATACTGTACTGTACTGCCCATCTTACAACGTACAAGTTGCTGTGAAATACTGTACTGTATTGCCCATCTTACAACGTACAAGTTGCTGTGTATACTGTACTGTACTGCCCATCTTACAACGTACAAGTTGCTGTGTATACTGTACTGTATTGCCCATCTTACAACGTACAAGTTGCTGTGTATACTGTACTGTATTGCCCATCTTACAACGTACAAGTTGCTGTGTATACTGTACTGTATTGCCCATCTTACAACGTACAAGTTGCTGTGTATACTGTACTGTATTGCCCATCTTACAACGTACAAGTTGCTGTGTATACTGTACTGTATTGCCCATCTTACAACGTACAAGTTGCTGTGTATACTGTACTGTATTGCCCATCTTACAACGTACAAGTTGCTGTGTATACTGTACTGTACTGCCCATCTTACAACGTACAAGTTGCTGTGTATACTGTACTGTATTGCCCATCTTACAACGTACAAGTTGCTGTGTATACTGTACTGTATTGCCCATCTTACAACGTACAAGTTGCTGTGTATACTGTACTGTACTGCCCATCTTACAACGTACAAGTTGCTGTGTATACTGTACTGTACTGCCCATCTTACAACGTACAAGTTGCTGTGTATACTGTACTGTACTGCCCATCTTACAACGTACAAGTTGCTGTGTATACTGTACTGTACTGCCCATCTTACAACGTACAAGTTGCTGTGTATACTGTACTGTACTGCCCATCTTACAACGTACAAGTTGTTGTGTATACTGTACTGTATTGCCCATCTTACAACGTACAAGTTGTTGTGTATACTGTACTGTACTGCCCATCTTACAACGTACAAGTTGTTGTGTATACTGTACTGTATTGCCCATCTTACAACGTACAAGTTGCTGTGTATACTGTACTGTACTGCCCATCTTACAACGTACAAGTTGCTGTGTATACTGTACTGTATTGCCCATCTTACAACGTACAAGTTGCTGTGTATACTGTACTGTACTGCCCATCTTACAACGTACAAGTTGCTGTGTATACTGTACTGTATTGCCCATCTTACAACGTACAAGTTGCTGTGTATACTGTACTGTACTGCCCATCTTACAACGTACAAGTTGCTGTGTATACTGTACTGTACTGCCCATCTTACAACGTACAAGTTGCTGTGTATACTGTACTGTATTGCCCATCTTACAACGTACAAGTTGCTGTGTATACTGTACTGTACTGCCCATCTTACAACGTACAAGTTGCTGTGTATACTGTACTGTACTGCCCATCTTACAACGTACAAGTTGCTGTGTATACTGTACTGTACTGCCCATCTTACAACGTACAAGTTGCTGTGTATACTGTACTGTACTGCCCATCTTACAACGTACAAGTTGCTGTGTATACTGTACTGTACTGCCCATCTTACAACGTACAAGTTGCTGTGTATACTGTACTGTACTGCCCATCTTACAACGTACAAGTTGCTGTGTATACTGTACTGTACTGCCCATCTTACAACGTACAAGTTGCTGTGTATACTGTACTGTACTGCCCATCTTACAACGTACAAGTTGCTGTGTATACTGTACTGTACTGCCCATCTTACAACGTACAAGTTGCTGTGTATACTGTACTGTACAGCCCATCTTACAACGTACAAGTTGCTGTGTATACTGTACTGTACTGCCCATCTTACAACGTACAAGTTGCTGTGTATACTGTACTGTACTGCCCATCTTACAACGTACAAGTTGCTGTGTATACTGTACTGTATTGCCCATCTTACAACGTACAAGTTGCTGTGTATACTGTACTGTACTGCCCATCTTACAACGTACAAGTTGCTGTGTATACTGTACTGTACTGCCCATCTTACAACGTACAAGTTGCTGTGTATACTGTACTGTACTGCCCATCTTACAACGTACAAGTTGCTGTGTATACTGTACTGTACTGCCCATCTTACAACGTACAAGTTGCTGTGTATACTGTACTGTACTGCCCATCTTACAACGTACAAGTTGCTGTGTATACTGTACTGTACTGCCCATCTTACAACGTACAAGTTGCTGTGTATACTGTACTGTACTGCCCATCTTACAACGTACAAGTTGCTGTGTATACTGTACTGTACTGCCCATCTTACAACGTACAAGTTGCTGTGTATACTGTACTGTATTGCCCATCTTACAACGTACAAGTTGCTGTGTATACTGTACTGTACTGCCCATCTTACAACGTACAAGTTGCTGTGTATACTGTACTGTATTGCCCATCTTACAACGTACAAGTTGCTGTGTATACTGTACTGTACTGCCCATCTTACAACGTACAAGTTGCTGTGTATACTGTACTGTATTGCCCATCTTACAACGTACAAGTTGCTGTGTATACTGTACTGTATTGCCCATCTTACAACGTACAAGTTGCTGTGTATACTGTACTGTATTGCCCATCTTACAACGTACAAGTTGCTGTGTATACTGTACTGTACTGCCCATCTTACAACGTACAAGTTGCTGTGTATACTGTACTGTATTGCCCATCTTACAACGTACAAGTTGCTGTGTATACTGTACTGTACTGCCCATCTTACAACGTACAAGTTGCTGTGTATACTGTACTGTATTGCCCATCTTACAACGTACAAGTTGCTGTGTATACTGTACTGTATTGCCCATCTTACAACGTACAAGTTGCTGTGTATACTGTACTGTATTGCCCATCTTACAACGTACAAGTTGCTGTGTATACTGTACTGTATTGCCCATCTTACAACGTACAAGTTGCTGTGTATACTGTACTGTACTGCCCATCTTACAACGTACAAGTTGTTGTGTATACTGTACTGTACTGCCCATCTTAACGCTGTAATCATTCCAGTGGCGTAAGTGTTTCATGAGTCCCAGTCCCCATTGCAAGGCCTTGCCACCGCGTGTTTGTTTGTTTGTTTGTTTTTTGTTGTTTTTTTTTGTTTTGTTTTTTGCACAGGCTCACAGTGCCTGCCGCAGATGACTGCTGGCATACTGGGATGCAGGACATAATGGAATGTCTGAATGCGATGAAACAAACTCTTGAACAAACTCTCCAAACTAGGTAGAGTTTTCTGAGAGCGAGTTCTCATGCGGGTTTCATTTCTTTGGCAGCTGCACCCTTTATGTTTGTATAAATTTAAAAACAACAAGAACAACAATAACGTTGTTTTTTTTTAAAAATCGACTGCTTCATTCACAACAAAATGAACTTGAAGCCACACTTACGACAATTTTTTTTGGGGGGGACCAAACTCAGCTTTTACAATTAGATTGGACTAGGGAGGCAGCACTACATAC
>CM060314.1:25850890-25858390 GCA_030674185.1 Monoplex corrugatus
TTGACAGAAGAACTACTGACAAAGAGACACAGAGATACACTTGTATGGAATGTAGACAGGGGAGTGAAGAGTGAAAAGTTTAAGAGGAAAGGCACACAGATCCTGGGAAGAATCATACGACTTCAAAAAGGAGGGGGCTTGTATCAGTCTAAGACGACAATACGTTTCTTTGAGAGCCCCCCCCCACCCCCCACCCCCCGTCCCCCCTGGAGTACCAGACTAGACATTATCAACCTCAGCCTTTGATTGGGAGTATTTATCTGGAACAGAATCGTAGTCTGCCTCTTTGAGAAGTTCTGAAAATTGTTGCCAGAACTGATAGCTATCAAAACTGTGGAGGGCATCCGATTCTCTCTAAAATTGGTTGTGGGTTTTATTTATATTGGATTCTTTGCGTTCGCGCAGTTCCATATGCGTTCCATCCTAGTACACGAGCAATGATCTGGTACAGTTCTCCAGCTTATGCTAAAACATATGATGTACCGATGTGCTGATTTTAGTAATATTATCAACGTGACTGCCAGCCTATAAGCAAACAGGAACCAGAAATACACACACAGGCACGCGCGCACACACACGCGCGCGCACACACACACACATGCACACACACACACACACACACACACACACACACACACACACACACACACACAAGCACAGAGAGAGAGACTCAGAGAGAGAGAGATAGAGAGACAGACAGAGAGATAAAGAGAGATAGAGAGAGACAGACAGAGAGACAGTGAAACAAAACACGAACTTGAAAGAAAACAAGACTGGCGAACATTTTCGGCCAACAAACCTTCGTCAAGAGTATACAAAATCTTCAATCTTCAATATGTAAGGTCAGCCGTCATCCTTGACTATTGTTGACCTGTGTGCGCAGAGGCGTAGAATAAAACACAAAAACAGGTCTATTTGGGAAAACAAAAGGATAGAGGGGGATCTAAGGTGGCCTCAAAGCCCCAACCGCTTACTCCTGAGTTCAGCTCGGGGCAGCATGTTGCGGCAGGCAAAAAAAAAAAAAAAAAGAAAAAGAAAGTGGGGGGGGGGGGAGGGGAGGGGGGACCCAACCAGCCCAACCTGGTATCTGGACAGGCTTATCCGGTAATCATAGCGACCCCCAGGTCTAGACCTGGACCGGCACAACCCTATCCTTCATTTACCGCTAGGCTAGTTCGGGGGGGGGGGGGGGGGGAAGAGTCTAAACTGGGATTTTGTTGAGCTCCCTCTTGAATGATATCAAGGAGGGAGCCTCTGCTGCTATTGCAGGCAGGGAATTCCAGGCAGGAATGGTTGATGGGAAGAAGCTGAACTTGTGTCGGTGGTTTGATCTTGTTTTGGTGGGTCCTTTCTTGAGGAATTTGTCTGACAACGAAAAAAAAAAAAAATGAACGCACAAAACAGCATGGAAAAAGAACAATACTCAACTTCAATGACGTTATGTTGAGCACAGCTGAAATAGAGACACATGACGAAATTGAAGATTTGAGAGAAAACTTGGCATCATACAAAAATGGCGTAGGAAGGAAAAACTTGTTTTATCTTGTCTTATTGTATGAAATACGTGTTCAGGTTCTATGTTTTGTTGGGTGTATTTCACGTTCCTATTTGTTGGAACGCCTGCAGTCAGTCTGATTTTGATTTAGATCTCTTACAACTTTAATGACTTCATTCTGTTTGTGATAGGTTGTGCTTGTATCACATTGTTTTTGTTGTTGCCATCAAAAATGTTAGCTTATTCTGTCTCTCTCCATTTGTCTTTTTCTCTCTTTGTCTTTGTTTCTGTCTTTCTGTCTGTTTGTCTGTCTGCGTGTCTCTGTTTCGCTCTCTCTCTCTCTCTCTCTCTCTCTCTCTCTGTCTGTCTCTCTCTCTCTCTCCTCTCTCTGTCTGTCTCTCTCTCTCTCTCTCTCTCTCTCTCTCTGCTCTTTCTGCTCTCTCTCATTCTCTGTCTCTCTCTGTTTCTCTGTCTGTCTCTGTCTGTCTGTCTGTCTCTCTCTCTCTCTCTCTCTCTCTCTCTCTCTCTCTCTCTCTTTGTCTCTCTTAAATTAAATTTCTGATTGGTGTGCTAAAAACGCCATGGCTTTGAACCCTACGAAAACTGAATGTATGGTTATATGCACACGCCAAAAACGGCAGCTTGGCCCTCTGTCACTCAATCTGTCTTTGAGAGGTAATTCTATTGCACAAATACCTGAACACCGTCTACTGGGAGTTCTCATTGATCATAATCTTACCTGGCAAAACCACATTGATTATTTATGCAGGATTATCTCCAAGAACTTATTTATTCTGTCCAAATTAAGATATCTAACAGATACAAACACACGCCAATTATTTTATAATGCTCATATTAAATCGCACATAGATTATGCCTCTACACTGTGGGATAGCTCATGTGAAGTTCATCTAAAAAAATTGAACACCTTACATAGGAGGGCAGCAAAACTTATCATGCCAGATCCCACTTTAACAACAGATGAAAAACTTAAACAATTAGGAATCCTCCCTCTAAAGTCACACTTAATGTTCAATAAAGGTATCACAATGTTTAAAGTATCAAAAAGGAATGTTCCGCAATATCTTCTCAATTTGTTTAATCAGAATGTGCGATCATACTCAAACTCAAGACAAAATCAATTCAAATTTATCCGTCCAAGAATTGACATATATAAAAGTAGTTTATCGTTTTCTGGTGCACAACTATGGAACACCCTCCCCCCAAATATCACAAACACTCAATCACTCTCTTCCTTCAAAGTTACTTTATTTAAATACCTGACGTCAGTGTCGTAGATTACCTCAGTTAGCAACAATAACGTCAGCTGCCTTTCAACCTATGACATCTAATCTAGTCAATGTGTGTGTGTGTGTGTGTGTGTGTGTGTGTGTTGTGTGTGTGTGTGTGTGTGTGTGTGTGTGTGTGTGTGTGTGTGTGCACAATGATAATTCGTGTTCTTTTTGTTTGTTTGTTTTTTCTCTTTAACATTATTGATATTTTAACAGTTCAAACAGCCAACCAGTATTTCTTTCTGTATTATATGCGATGATTTGTTGATGACTCTATGACGTGTTTGATTATCTCTTGTTTCTTCTTTATTTCTCATTGCCTTTGTTCATTTTGTTTGTTTGTTGTTTTTTTTTGCTTTGCTTGCTTGCCCATCTTATCTGTTAGCCATATTGTCTGTTTGTTTGGTTGGCTCTTATCTGCTGTCTGTATTTGTCACTTTTCTCCAACTTTTATCCATATCATGCTTGTATCTCTCTTCTCCTATCAAGAAAAACGGCGCTTGATTATGGTTACTATTCTTGATTTATTTATGTCTTATTACATGAATTATTGATTTGTTTACACATGTATGATATTTCTATTATACATATGCGTTTATCATTACTGTAATTTCCTATTGTCGAAAGTAAAATTTACTTTATTTATCTATCTATACATTTTTCTATTTGACTTCATATCATCTGTTGATTTTCTGTCTCCTACAGAATTTTATGTGTTTATGCCTTCAATCGACCCAATGTTTGCTACCCCCCCCCCCCTTTTTTTTTTTTTTTTTTTTCTTTTTTCCCCCCTCTAATCATCCTTCTGAACTGCTCTTTTTTCTACCTCCATTTATTATCTTTGGGTTTAGTAGTAGTAGTAGTAGTAGTAGTAGTGGTAGTAGTGGTAATTGTTGTAGCAGTGTTAATATTTTTTGTGTGTAATCAGAAAACTGATTTCATCTTCTTTCATTTAATTGTAAGAACATTAGTCTATTTGACGCTTGATTTATCTTCTATAAATTTGTCACATGTAATGTTTCTTCTCCCTCTATTTCATTTTATTTTGTTTTATCTTATTACTATTTTGTTTACTGTGTTTTCCTCTCCTCCTCCTCCTCCTCCTCTTCCTTCTTCTTCTTCCTCTTCTTCGTCTTATTTTTATTATTATCACTCTCAACATTATCTTTCTTTCTTTATTTACTTATCTACCTGCTCATCTGTCTATCTATCTATCTATACTATCTACCTCTCTCTCTCTATCTATCTATCTATCTCTAAGTGCTGACTGTGTACGTTTCTTGATTTCATTGTCTCTAAGTGCTGACTGTGTACGTTTCTTGATTTCATTGTATCTTAATTTTAGTATTCAACATGTATTTTCCTTAAGCTGTACTTGTTACTGTAAACAAATGTCATGTGTATAGAATAGCAACGGCAAGTTTGAAAAATGGCTTCTAGCCAATAGCTTTTACCGTTGAAAAATAAAGCATCATTGTCATTGTCATTGTCATTGTCTCTCTCTCTCTCTTGTTGTGATTCTTTGTCTCCCCTCTCTCTCGCTCTCTCTCTGCGCTTCTCTCTCTCTCTCTCTCTCTCTCTCTCTCTCTCTCTCTCTCTCTCTCTCGCTGTGCTTCTCTCCCTGTCTCTCTACCTGTCTCTCTCCCTGTCTCCCTCTATTTCTGTCAGTCTGTCTATCTCTGTCTGTCTGTCTGTCTCTGTCTGTCTCTCTCTCTCTCTCTCTCTGTCTCTCTCTTTCCATCTCTCTCTCTCTCTCACTCTCGCTCTCTCTCTTTCTCTCTCTCTCTTTCTCTCTCTCTCTCTCTCTCTCTCTCTCTCTCTCTCTCTCTCTCTCACTCCTCTCTCTCTCTCTCTTTCTCCATCTCTCGTGAGCCGCATTCTTACACACACTCGGATGTACGAGTGGGGTTTTGTGAGGGTGGTTGTGGATGGGCTTTGTTTCTGTTTGTTTTGTTGTTGTTCTTTTTTTGGTTTCTTTTTATCCTGCCTTTAAGGGAGTCACACTCTGTTCCCGTGGCGGGGGGGGGGGGGGGGAGGTGGGGGTGGAGGATGGGGGGGGGGTTTCCATGCTATTTTTTTTTTTTCACCTTTCTATAACTCCCCTACATAGACATGGCTTACAGGGCATTTAGCAAGCGTATTTGATGGTCTGTGTGCATATTATATACACACAGGGGAATTTCGGATATAATCAAGTTCCACAGTTATGTAGACGTGGAAGATAGGAACAAACCACCACCCTCTGACCACCAGTCAGTACTCATACAGGTTCAAAACCTGGACCATTCAACTGAATGACCAGTGTCCTAACCGCTTGCCCATGCACCCAAATAAGAATGGGTCCGATATTGACAACAACAACAAAAAGATAAGGAAGAAAAGAGGAACAGATGAAGGAAAGAGACAGGAAGAATGTAGTTAAAAAAAATGTAATTCAATGAAAACGGAGAGCTCGAGGGGAAAGAAGAGAGAATGAAAAAGCAAAAAGTTTGGTAAGAATCAATTTTTCATTACCTAAAAAAATATTTTCAAAAAAGGCGGAGGTGGTGGTGGCATGAGTGTGTGTGGGGGTGGTGGTTGTGTCAGGAATGTGTATGTGTGTGTGGGGTGGCGTTGCTCCTCAATCTTTGACATTTTATTTCACTGTGAGAGCTCCAGGGTTCCCAGACCAGACATTATTATCAGTTTAAGACTTTGAGTTGGACTGTTTATCAACTGAAGACATCGTGGTCTGCCTGGCGAAGAAGTTATACAGGTTTCCTCCCTATGTCTGTCTTTGTCCTCCCCCCCCCCCCAGCCCCTCCCCCCCCCCCCCCCCCCATCCCTCACACAGAAATAATTTTGTCGGTCCTGGAGGGAACTCTGTTCACTCAGACGCTATAGACGTTTGCCCTTATATTTTCATGGTACCGTGCTTTGTTAGAAAGCGCCTGCTGGCCTGGGTATCTCTATCTTCAGCCTGTAGGTTTTACTTTATTTATTCATTCATTTATTTATTTATTTATTTATTATCTATTTATTTATTTATTTGTTTATTTATTTATTATTCATTTATTGATATTTGTTTATTTATTTATTATTCATTTATTGATTGATTTATTTATTTATCTGTTTATTTATTCATCTATTTATTTATTTATCTATCTATTGATTTCCTTGTTTATTTATGCATCTATTTTTCAACTGTTTATTTATTATTTATTTATTTATTTATTTATTTATTTATTTATTTATTTATTTATTTATTTGTTTCTTTGCTTGTTTGTTTGTTTGTTTATTTGTTAGTTTATTGATTTGTTTTTGTAGGGGTTACACTGCTTTTAGCTCATAGCCAAAAGACACCCTTTGAAGACAGGTGACTATGGCTTTAACTCTTTAACTCCCGCACCTCGTCCATCAGCATCTTGTATTGTCAATCATGCTAGCAAAGCAAAAAGTTAACCCTTTGACTCCCTCTCCCTATCCTCCAGTTTCCTGCAGGACAAATTGAAAAATTGTCCCAAAACCTGTAACCACTGATGATAGATTGGCATAGAAAGTGAGACAGTGAAAAAAAGATTTCCTGAACTGATGGCTTATCAGTAGTAGAGAGCTTTCGATTGTCTAAGGAATGGATTTTGAAATTTACTCGTGATGGAGACTTCGGAGTTGCATAGTTTCATATGCGCTCCATCCAAGTATTCAAATACAGATCAGAGAGGCTCGTGGAGCTTATGCAAAAGTGGACAGAGGTTTGTATTCCCAACAAACAAAACAAAAAGCTTATTGTCTTTTTCTCTGTGTGTCTCTCTGTCTTTGTCTCTTTCTTTTTGTTTCTGTCGGTCTGTTTGCTGCCCCCCCCCCTCTCTCTCTCTCTCTTATTCTCTCTCTCTCTTATTCTATCTCTCTCTCTCTCTCTCTGTGCGTGCGTGAGTGTGTGTGTGTGTGTGTGTGTGTGTGTGTGTGTGTGTGTGTGTGTTGTGTGTGTGTGTGTGTGTGTGTGTGTGTATGTGTGTGTGCGTGTGTGTGTGTGTGTGCGTTCTTTCTGTCTCTCGGTCTGTTTCAGCATTCTCCTTCCTCCCACCCCTCTCTCTCTCTCTCTCTCCTCTCTCTCTCTCTCTCTCTCTCTCTCTCTCTCTCTCTCTCTCATACTCTGTCTCTCACCCTCTTTCTCATTCTTTCTCTCTCCCCCCTCCCTCTCTCTGTGCGTGCGTGTGTGTATGTGTGTGTGTGTGTATGTATGTTGTGTGTGTGCGTGCGTGTGTATGTGTGTGTGTGTTTGTGTGTGTATGTGTGTGTGTTCTCTCTGTCTCTCGGTCTGTTTCTGCATTCTCCCTCCCTCCCTCCCTCTCTCTCTCTCTCTCTCTCTCTCTCTCTCTGTATGTGTGTCTCCCTCTCTGTCCCAGTGTGTGATTGTGTACACGCGCCCGAGTGTGAGTGTGTGTGTGTGTGTGTGTGTGTGTGTGTGTGTGTGTGTGTGTGTGTGTGTGTGTGTGTGTGTGTGTGTGTGTATCTGACTCTGTCTGTCTGTGAATATGTATGTGTGCGTGTGTGTCTGTGTCTGTGTGTGATATCATCTTCTTCCTCTCTCCCCTCCCCAAACCCAGCAATGCAAATCAAACAATGGAAAAGGAGACAGACAGGCTTAAAAGTCACTCAGGCGAAAACAGATAGGACTATGTGGCTAGACTTTAAACATCCACACGCCAAGCTTGCCAAAGACACACAGAGACT
>CM060314.1:25868390-25880890 GCA_030674185.1 Monoplex corrugatus
AGAGAGAGGAGAGAGAGAAGAGAAGAGAGAGAAAGAGAGAAGAGAGAGAGAGAGAGAGAGAGAAGAGAGAAGAGAGAGAGAGAGAGAGAGAGAGAGAGAGAGAGAGAGAGAGAGAAGAGAGAGAGAGAGAGAGGAGAGAAAACTGGGAAACTCGAACTTTTAATAAATTTAGGCCAACAGCCCCTTTCATGGGGGAAATCATAAGACACACATTTCTGTTCAACATAAAATTCATTAACACGCTTCAGTTTATGTACATGGGAATATTCGTAAACTACTAATGCATAAAAGGATAACTGTTATTTCAAGTTTCTTTCATATTAGAGAGAGAGAGAGAGGTACAGAGACAGAGACAAAGACAAAGACAAAGACAGAGACAGAAAGACACAGAGAGACAAAGACAGAGACACAGAGACAGCTCTGCAGGCAAGGACGTACTCATGTGCACACACCAAAACACACACACACACACACACACACACACACACACACACACACACACACACACACACACACACACATGTAGAAATACAGACTCCATTACAGTTACTCAAAGCTGATGAATGTACTTACGCTCACGCAGTCTTCCAGACAATTGGATGAAAACTACACAAATAGCACTATCTGATTCCACCCATCATTAGAGTACATTAGGAACAGCAAGGCAGAGATAAGAGATCAGAAAGAGATGAGACTGATAATAGTATTCATATTAATAGTATTGATTGACGAGAAAAGATTTTAAAGCTCTCTTAAAAAAAAAAGACAAAAAGCGCAAACAACAACAACAACCACAACAACAAAACCCATTCGACATACTCATGCTTGAGATTTCCTTCTTCCCCCGTCGTATATCTCCATTGTTTTGACATTTTCGGCACATAAACCCGAACCAAGATTGCCAAACGCAAGTCACACGTACGCTGGAAGTCTGCTTAAAGGAAGTAATTTGTAATACATGGTCTAAAATGAGAAATAATGGATACGGACGAGTTTTGGACTCGAAATTACCAAACAGACAACAAACTTGTCCAAATCCCCGTCCCAACCTTAAATAGTTTCTCCCATATCTTTTTGGGAGTCACACAGGAATGAGACAGTGTTATGCAGGTTACACAATGGTCTCACATTCTACATTCAATCATATCTTTAAAAAAAAGTTAAGCATACTGCATACTGTCGTGATGAGCTACTTGACATCAAAAACCTTCTTATGTTATTCTTATTCTTATTGATGCTTAAAGCCCAGCTGACTGCGAGAGCCATACCAAGGCTATAATCGTTTCAATACACAGAACTTCAACAGGAAAAAATGAGTACACATAGCAATGTATTCGCGCACATATTCTAAGGAAATGCCCCTGGTATTGACCACTCCGTCTAATTTATCACACAGGGATTTGAATGCATACCTGAATACAAATTTAAACATAACTAAGGACACTAAAACATACAAAAAAACAGGTTTAAATTACCTAAAATTGCATAGGTATATCTCATTTCCTTAGAGCCAAAAATACACTTAATATATGGACCCAGTTATCAATTCTAAGAGAAAGTACGTAAGACTTTATTGAACACATACAGGTGAATGAACCAGCAAGGCAGAAAATGATATGAAGTAGAGACAGAAAGCAAAGGAACAAGGCAGAAACAAAGAGATTGACAGAAAAGAGGAAATTTCTGTCACAGAATTTCCAGAAGGTGGGGATATTATTTATACTGAAAAAGCCCCAGGCATTCCCACGGGAGATGGTGGGGGGATGACCTTCTTATTGAACACTTGGACTTGCACGATGTTCGACATGATCTTTATCCAGCAAACTCCTTAAATACGTTGTTTAGAGATGTTCATGCAGACGTATTTTCATGTTTTGATGAGAGATCAATAGATTTCATCTTACATGACCAAATGTATGAGAAAGATTTGTAAATGCATTTCAGATTTGAAAGGCTAATCACCTGCTTGGTTTTTAACCATCAGTTTTTCGATTAGACCTGGAGTTGTTTTAACGTGGTGTTAGCCTTGATATGACCTTAGTGGTCGGCTGGGCCAAAAACAACACGATTTGACTTGATTTTCCGGATCATTTGGAAGTCCCAGCTCAATGGCGCGCTGCTGTTCATAGTTGTTGTTGTTCTTTTTTCTCAAACTTTCTTTTTTCTTTTAAGCAAGTAATGTAAACAAATGCAAAGCAACCAGCAAATTTGAGTTCATGTAGAATATCCATACGTTTGAAATACATCTACATGGAGCACATTCACCAGTAAAAGGAAAACACAACATGAATAACAACAACAAGAAAACAGTTCGTCAACATACATGGGCATGATATTACGAAATCAGACTCGCTATCACATTCCATCATATACATTGACAACGTTTGTATTACAATACAAATAGACGAAATCAAAACTCGATCGTTATTTAACCCTTTGACTCCCACACCCTATCTACCAACTGCAAAAACTTAACCCTTTATGAAAGCTGGGGAAAGGTGAGGTAGTCAAAAGTGTACGTTTTTGCTTTAGTAGCATGGTTGGCAATGCAGGATGCTGTTGGACATGGTGCAGGATGAAAGGGTTAAGCTAAATATGGCAGCCATTTTGTCTTGAAAGTGTGCAGATTCCGCTCCTTAGAGTTCTCTTGAAATTCGTCTGCAGTGAGTTTTATAACAGTGATGTTCATATCAGCTGTTGGCGGATATTCTGAGATAGTTTACAGAAATCTTCACATACACGAAGATGATTCTTTTCGCTTCAAACTGGGCATGTGATTTATTCAGATGTTTGGTTGGAATAAACCCTACCCCGCTAACTGAAAGCGAATTTTGCCAAGTTCTGTTTGAGGTTGGTAGGTGGTAGGTAGGTTGGTAGGTAGGTAGGTAGTGTGGTAGGTGGTAGGTAGGTAGGTAGGTAGGTAGGTAGGTAGGTAGGTTAGGTTGGTTGGTTGGTTGGCGTTGGGTTGGTTGGTGTTGGTTGGTTGGTTGGTTGGTTGGTTGGTTGGTTGGTTGGTTGGTTGGTTGGTTGGTTGATTGGTTGGTTGGTTGGTTGGTTGTTTTGGTTGGTTGTTTGGTTGGTTGGTTGTTTGGTTGGTTGGTTGGTTGGTTGGTTGGTCGGTCGGCAGGCTGGTCGGCTGGCTGGCTGGCGGCCGGCCGACCGCTTGCTTGCTTGCTTCGATGATTGGTTGCTTGCTTGCTTGCTCGGCTGAACCCAGCTTTTGTACCAGGATAGATCAACAGCCTGTGACAACAACCGATACCATGTGAGGAGAGAAATGGGGATGCAGGGGGAGGAGGCAAGCTGTTACCGCGACAGTGTCCTAGTGCCTGCCAACCCAAAGCTTTAACCCTTTTGATTCATACACGCTATCCACCAGCTGCTGAAAATTAACCATTTCATTCCCTCTCCCCATCCACCAACTTCCCCGGGAAGCTGATGGATGAGGTTAGGGAACGAAAGAATTAAGTTTTTGCTTTGATATCATAGCTAAGAGTTAAATGTTTTGCTTTACTATCATAGTTAAAAGTTTTGCTTTGCTATAATGGCTGACAGATACAAGAAGCTGATTGGGATATGGTGATGGAATGAAACGGTTTGATTTTTGCTTTGCTTTGAAAGCTAAAGAGTTAAGTTTTTGCTTTGCTGCCATGGCTGATAATTCAAGAAGCTGGTGGGTAGGGTAAGCCAATGAAAGAGTCAGCATTTGCTTTGTTATCACGCGGATATTGCAACAGGTTGTGGATAAGATGAAGGAACGGAAGAGTCACGTTCTTGCTTTATTTTCATAGCTGATAATGCACAAAACTAGTGGACAGGGAGAAAGCGAGTGAAAGCGTAAAGTTTTTGTTTGCTACCGTAGCTGATAATGCAAGAAGTTAGTGGATAGGGTGTTGGAAGAAAAGGGTTAAGTTTTTATTTGTCTGTTATAGCTGATAATTCAGGAAACTGGTGGATAGGGTGAGACAATGAAAAAAGGGTTAGTTGTTGTTGTTGTTGTTGTTGTTGTTGTTGTTTTGAAGAAGTGAAAGGGTTAAATTTTTGCGTTCCTATCCTGGCTGATAATGCGAGAACCTGGCGAATAGGGTGAGAGGGTTAAAGGGTTAAGTGTTTGTCTTACTTTACCGGGTAATAATGCAAGAAGGTGGTGGATATGGTCAGAGGGTTAAAGGGTTAAAATTTTGCTTTGCTATGCCGTCTGATAATGCACGAAGATAATGAATAGCTTGAAAGAGTGAAAGGGTCAATTTTTTGCGACCCAAGCTGGCTGAGAAATGCAAGAAGCCGGTGGATAGGGTGAAAGGGTGAAAGGGTTAAGGTTTTCCTTTGCTATCCTGGCTGAAAATGTCAGAAGGTGCTGGATAGAAGAGAGAGTCAAAGGATTCAATCCTGACAGTGGTTGCAGCCCCCTGGTAACAGATGTGCATGATAAATGGCTCGTTTCCTGATGGAACTGCTTTAAAAGATGTGTCTCCAGTGAATGTGGTTTCTTGGTCTATTCGTTTGTCACGTGCAGCATTCTGATCGGACGTTTGTCCTGGCACTTGGAAACAGTGTTTTTGTCTGACGTTTTCGGGCGTGTGAAATGCAGTTGTCTGCAGGCGGAATTCCAGGTTGGCACTGTTTCAAGACATCGGTATGTATACATGTATGTATATATATATACTGACATACTTATACAATCTGTTTTACATATGCGTATATAGATAGATAGATAGATAGATAGATAGATATAGATAGATAGATAGATAGATAGATAGATAGATAGAGACAGATAGATAGATACATAGATAGATAGATAGATAGACAGATAGATAAATAGACAGACAGATAGATAGATAGATAGATAGATAGATAGATACACAGACAGATAGATGGATAGATAGATAGATAGATAGATAGATAAATAGACAGACAGATAGATAGATAGATAGATAGATACACAGACAGATAGATAGATAGATAGATAGATAGACTGATAGATAGATAGATAGATAGACAGATAGATAGATAGATAGACAGATAGATAGACAGATAGATAGATAGACAGATAGTGTTAGATAGATAGATAAATAGATAGATAAATAGATAGATGGATAGATAGATAGAATAGATAGATAGATAGATAGAAGATAGATAGACAGATAGACAGATATATATATTATGTATATACACATATACATGCATGTATCATATCTATCTATCTGTCTAGTTATCTATTTGTTATCTATCTATCTATCTATCTACTATCTATCTATCCATCTATCTATTTATCTATCTATCTATCTATCTATCTGTCTGTTGTCTGTCTGTCTGTCTATCTATTAATCTACTGTCTATATCTACTATCTATCTATCTATTTATCCATGTATCTATCTATCTGTCGTCTGTCTGTCTGTCTGTCTATCTATTAATCTATCGTCTATATCTATCTATCTATCACTATTAATCCATGTATCTATCTATCTGTCTGTCTGTCTATCTATCTATCTATCTATCTATCTGTCTGTCTATCTAATCTAATCTATCTATCTTTACATACATGATGCATTCATACATACATACATGCATACATACATACGATAACATATATCATGCATATACATATATGCATAATATGCATACATACATACATGCATACATACATATATACGTACATACATATATACACAAACATACACAGATCGTACATACATACATACACACGCATAATATGTACATACATACGTACATGCATACATACATACATCTATAAATACATATCATCTACATACATAATTACGTACTGTACATACATACATACATACCATACATAAATACATACATACATACTACATACGTACGTACATACATTAATACATACTACATACATATATACATACATACATACATCATACATACATAATACATACATACATACATACATTCTATATACATACATACATCATATGTACATACATACATACACGTACAAATCAATCAAATCAAAAGACACTCTTCTATCATTCGATACTAAATTATTCACCACAATAAAAAAAAAGCGTACAGACAAACACACACACACACACACACACTCACACACGCACGCACACACACACATGCACTACACACACGCACGCACACAACACAACATGCACACACACGCACACACATACGCACACACACACACACACTCACACACACACTCACACACACACATACAATACACACACACAATGCATACGCACATCGCGCACACACACACATCCACTACACGCACGCACGCACGCACGCGCACACACACGCCACACACACACACACACACACAACACCACACACACACACACAACACACAGAAGAAAAAAACAGGACAGGAGAAGGGGAATAAACGAAAGGAAAATCGCTGCCTGGACAAAAAGCAATGTCTTCGAAGTTGGACTTGAAGGAACGAGTAACTTCGCAATGTTTCCTCAGGTGGCATTGTTGTTTTCGTTATTGTGTATAACATTTCCAACCTACTCAAAAAGAAAAAAGGCATTCCTAGTTTCTGCCATTGTGGTCTTCGCACCTATTTGTACAGCTGCCCGTTGTGCATAATTAAAACGCCATCGTAAAGCGTTCGGTTTCCTACCGCAAATGTCACAGGTGTCATAATTTTAGCATTGTGCTTACGAAAGTCACGCAGGTGAACTCAAAGACGGTGATATTTAGCGACTGAAAGGTCACGCAAACATACTTGCATGCATGTGCGGATGTGCTTGCCCACGCTCACACACAAGCAAGCAAATACAGACACGCACGCACGCGCGCACGCACATTCACACACACACACATGTGCTTACGAAAGTCAACGCAGGTGAACTCAAAAGACGGTGAATTAGCGACTGAAAGGTCACGCAAACATACTTGCAGCAGTGCGGATGTGCTTGCCCACGCTCACACACAGCAAGCAATACAGACACGCACGCACGCGCGACGCACATTCACACACTCACCTACTTGCAAAATTACACAAACACACAGACGTAAACATGCACACACAGCACACATACGCACACGCGCAATCAGCACAGACACACACACACACATACATACACACACATACCACACACACACACAAACACTCACACAACACTCACACACATACACACACACACACAAACACACAAACACACACGCACACACAAGCACACACATACACACACACACATAAACACACACACACAACACACGCGCACACACAACCACACACACACACTCACAAACACACACACACAACACAACATACACACACACACAGGCACACACACACAAACAAGCATGCACTCACAAACACACACATACACAGACAACACACGCACAAACACGCACACACACATACACACACACGCACGCACGCACGCACGCGCGCACACACACACACACACACACACACACACATACTGTACATCTGCTGGTCTTCCTGATCTGGTTATTCTGTACACCCTCTCTCGCTCTGTCCTTTCTTCCTGTGACTCACGACTTCAACTTTTGTTAGTGCCGTGTGCACAGGATCTGATATCTTGAGTTCAGTTCCAGCCCGCAACATTAATCACTGGCCTGCTTGCTGTTCATCTTATTGTTTCCATCATTCTGGCGTTCTCAGCTTAAGAGTTTCAAGGGTCTCCCCCTCCCTCCCACCTTCCGCTCCTGAGTTCAAGACCTTGGCAGCGTCAAGGGCTTTGTGCAGGCTCAGGAAGTCTGCCAGGCAATCGCTGGCAGATTTGGGTGGAGCGCATATGGAATTGTCCGAGTGTGATGAGCTCCCCTTGAATAAAATCCAGACTCCAAAATCCGCTTCAGATATTAATGTCATGGTTTCTGTTCCTTCCTCGTGTATGCCCCACCCCACCCCCACCCCCAACCCCACAGGTGTGGATTTCCCTTCCCAAGAATATCAGACATTCTGTGTCTGTTTCATTGTTTAAATCCCATCTCAAAACTTACCCCTTTAGACAATATTTCCATGTCTAGAATCGTTCAAATGTGTTGTAGCCTGTACCAGTGTCCATCGTACGACTGTGAATGGATCCGGGACTGTGAGTGTATGTGGAAGAATGAGTGTGCTTTTGTAAGCCCCTAGATCATAAGTAAGCAGCTATTTAAACACAAGTCAGTATTATCATCATTATACAACATACGACATTTGTCTGGGACATGTCAACATTTCTTTTCTTTTTTCTTTGTTGTTTTGATATAGGCCTACGGTCACAGTTCTCGGGAAAACAGAAATTATCCTAGACAAACCCTGATGGCATTTCTAACGTGTTCCGTGTTTCTTTTAATTCTTTATCAGTGAATGGATCTAATTGAAAGTGATGACAAAAGTACTTTTTCCTCGACCAGGAATCGACTCCGGAGGTACTTTATCAACTAGGCCACACAAGCTCCTCTGCACAACTGGAGGGGGGAAGAGGCGTGAAATGCATGGAAGCAAATCTGTCCTGGTATTTGTCCACACAGTCCTGACTCTCAGAGACAATTTGCCAACTCTACACAGACACACACATCAACACACGCTCTCATTTCTCTCTGCTCTCTGTCTCTCTGTCTCTGTCTCTCTGTCTCTCTGTCTGTCTGTCTGTCTGTCTTCCCTCTGTCTGTCTGTCTCTCTCTCTTCTTCTCTGTGTGTATAGGTCTCTTGTCTTTGTCTCTGTTTTTGTCTTTGTCTCTGTCTCTGTCTCTCTCTTCTGTCTCTTCTCTCTCTCTCTTTCTCTCTCTCTCACTTTTTCATCTCTCTCTCTCTTTCTCTACATTTTCTCTTCTCTCTCTTCTCGTCTCTCTTTCTCTCTCTCTCTTTCTCTCTCTCTCTCTCTCTCTCTCTCTCTCTCTCTCTCTCTCTCTCTCTCTCTCTCTTTCTTCTTCTCTCTCTTTGTCTCTCTGTCTGTGTCTGTCTGTCTCTTCTCTCTCACTCGTCTCTGTCTGTTCTGTCTGTCTCTCTCTCTCTCTCTCTCTCTCTCTCTCTCTCTCTCTCTCTCTCTCTCTCTCTCTCTCCCTCTCTCGTCCGGGCTCATTTATCTTTCATGGATGATATGCATGCTAATTCGGCGGCAGGGACACTGATATCTGGGGAGCAGTGCTAACAAAGTGTGGATGTTATTAATGAATGCTCTGTGCTCGTGGTGCGTCCAGGGACCTTTCATAGGTTACAGCAACCTTTCTGTGTGTGTGTGGGGGGGGGGAGGGGTGTTTTGTGTGTGTGTGATGTGTGTGCTGTGTGTTTGTGTGTGTGGGTGTTTGTGTGTGTGTGTGTGTGATGTGTGTGCTGTGTGTGTTTGTGTGTGTGTGTGTGTATGTGTGTGTGTGTGTGTGTGTGTGTGTGTGTGGGTGTGATGTGTGGGTGTTGTGTGTGTGGGGGTGGGTGGGCGTGTGGGGTGTGATGTGTGTGTGTGTTGTGTGTGTGTGTGTGTGTGTGTGTGTGTCTCTGTGTGTGTGTGTGTGTGTGTGTGTTGTGTGGGTGTTTTGTGTGTGTGGTGTGTGGTGCTGTGTGTGTGCGTGTGTGTGCGTACAGAAGCAATTTTAGGTGATTTCGGCCCGTTTTTATGTTTTTGTGTCCTTAGTTATGTTTTACATTTGTGTTCAAGTATGTTTTTTAAATCCCCTGTGTGATACATTGGACGGAGTGGTCAAGGCCAGGGACATCTTCTTAGATTATATGTGCAAATGCATTAAAATGCGTACTTCATTTTCTTTTCCTCGTTTTTCCTGTTGAAGTACTGTGAGCGTTTTTAAACGGCTACAGCCCTAATATGGCTGTACACAATCGGCTGGGCGTTAAACAGCAATAACAATAAAGTTTTGATAAAGAAGGCTTGACCGAATGGAAGGTTCTTACGTCCCCCTTTTCGCGCTTTAGCCAGTCAGTTCAAGTCAGCTCATGTTGTTTTAAAAGTCCTCCCGACCCCTGGTGGAAGGCCATGATTACCAAAGTCTGTCAGCGCGTTATAGCAAACGTCGGATAAGAATCGAAGTCTCCAGTTAATTGGGAAAAGGTTGACTCTAGTGCTAGACCAGACTGAAATGTCAACAGAGGTGGGTTCAGTACAGCCTGACCTAGTGTGTCGACAGACACAGACTGAGAAAGACCGGCAACCCACACGATCTCACTAAACGACGGTTGTCTCGATCGACCAATGTCAACTGTCACAGTCTGCGAGTACAAAATGCGTTTCAGGGCTTAACTAAAAACGATAATAAGAGGAACCAGAAACACAGGAGTGGCAGAATGGTTTCAAACGTCCGCCTGCAATTAACTAAAGTCAATGTTCCAGTCTTCGTTTCCCGGAGAGGCCTCGACTTTTCTCCTCAGTTTGACCGGAAAATCGAACTGAACGTCTACTCCTTCGGAAAACAACAACAACAACAACAAAACACCAACACGTCGGACCTGTGTGCCTTCTGGATGCGCACGCTGAAGTCCCATGGCAGTTGAAAATCGTGAAGAGCATGGAATTTACTCGGCTGCCCTGTATAAAACTTTGGAGAAGTAGGTTTATTTCCTAGCCCCCTCCCCCCCCCCCCCCCCCCCACAAGGCCAATTAGCCTTTCTGTCTTTTGAAAGTCATGGTAAATGAATAGGTGGCGCTGCACTGCGGTGATGCGTTCTCAATGGGAAGAGCAGCCTGAGCTTCACGTGGTAAATCCATTGTGACAAAGAATGAAACGCAAATGAAATAAGAACACGTATTGAATACACTAAACAAACAAAAAAAGCTTTCTTGTTTTGTGCATGAAACACACGTTTTCATTCTATTTTGGTGTGTTTCTGGTTCTTGTTTGATTGAACCCTGGCAGTCACTTTCATTTAACCCTTTGACTCCTGAACCCTGTCCACCAGCATCTTGAATTGTCAACCATGTTAGCGAAGCAGAAACCTTAGCTTAGATTTGATTTTATCAAGATTTTGAGCTATATAAATATTGTAATTAATATTATTATTTATTATTATTATTATTATTATTATTATTATTGTTATTATAAACATAACCTTTTGATTCCCTCATCCTATCCACCAGCTTTCTGCAGGACGCTGGTGGATATGATGAAGGAATCAAAAGGTTAAGTTTTTGCAGTTGGAGGATAGGTTGCAGGAGTCAAAGCGTTGAATTCCATAAATAAAAGAACTGAATACATGTTTGTTCTTTAGTTTTTCGATTTTTTTCTGGGGTGTGTGTTGTTTCGTCCTTATACAGACAGTATGTTGCTACCCAGTTTGAATACTCCATCTTCCATGGGAGTGTTGGCTGAGTGTGTTTATGTTTCTATAAGCGAGCCACTGATATGGTTGACAATATCTTTAACCCTTTGACTCCCGCACCCTGTCCATCAACTGCAAAAAAAAATCTTAACCCTTTGATTCCCTCATCCTATCCCCAGCTTCCTGTAGGAAGCTGGTGGATAGGATAAGGGAATCAAAAGGTTAAGTTTTTGTTTTGTTATCATGGTTGGCAATGCAGGATGCTGGTGGATAGGGTGTAGGAGTCAAAGGGTTAACGTGCATAAGTAATATTCTGAATGCGTACACACACGAAGGCGGCTTGGGTACCTCAGGTCTGCACACATGCTGACCCGGGAAATCAAAAAGGAAATCTTCACTCTTTAACCACCAGGCCGAGGTACTAGGTGAATCAGACACAGGACCTTCTATTTATAAGTCCTACGTTGGGTGGTTTTTGTGTGTGGGCGTGTGTGTGTGTGTGTGTGTGGTGTGTGTGTGTGTGTGTGTGTGTGTGTGTGTGTGTGTGTGTGTGTGTGTGTGTGTGTGTGTGTGTGTGTGTGTGTGGTTCTTCAGGGTTACTGTCTTGTTTGATACAACACAAACGAAATGAAAACATTTGCGGAAGCCGACGCTGTGAAAAAAAGTAATCTAAAGAAACGTGCACGGAGTTGGGGAATAGCAGAGGCAACCTTCATACAGCGTTCTGTCAGTATTTAGGTCCTTCCAGGGAAAGGTCTTTCTGCTCCCCAAAAACAGATGACGATCATTTTGTTCTGTGTTGAAATCGTCAGATCTGCCCCTTTGTATAGTAAGAGGAGAGGGGCATCTACATGTTATAAATGAATAAATAAATGAATCAACGGACCAAAAAGTACATTTCTGATTTGTGCAGCCTCAGGCCCTAAATCTTCATTGATCGACGATAGTGGTCAGTCTGTCTGTACGAAATACGTTTTACAGATGAATGAATAAATTCTTCTTTTTCTTGTTCTTGTTCTCGTTCTTGTTCTTGTTCTTGTTCTTCTTGTTCTTCTTGTTCCTCTTGTTCTTGTTCTTGTTGTTCTTCTTCTTCTTTTTTTTTTCTTCTTCTTCTTCTTCTTCTTCTTCTTCTTCTTCTTCTTCTTCTTCTTCTTCTTCTTCTTCTTCTTCTTCTTCTTCTTCTTCTTCTTCTTCTTCTTCTTCTTCTTCTTCTTCGCATTCTTCTTCGGATTCTTCTTCTTCTTCTTCTTCTTCTTCTTCTTCTTCTTCTTCTTCTTCTATAAG
>CM060314.1:25883390-25888390 GCA_030674185.1 Monoplex corrugatus
CAGAAACAGAGACACAGACACAGAGACAGAGAGACCGAAACAGAAACAGAGACAGAGACAGAGAGACAGAAACAGAAACAGAAACAGAGACACAAAGAGACAGAGAGACAGAAACGAAAACAGTGTCGACAGAGAAGTCAGAAACAAACACGAAACAGAGACCAGACTGAGACAGAGAGACGAAACGGAAACAGAGAAGAGACAGGAGCGGGTAAACAGGAAACAGAAACAGGGCGGACATGACCGAGACACAGAGACAGAAACAGGGAAAAGATGCCGAGACAAGAGACCAGAAACGAACAGAAACAGAGACACAGACCACAGAGATCAGAGCTCAGACTAGCAACAGATACATCGAACAGTTGAGTCAGAAACAGTAACAGAACAGAGACACAGACACAGCAGACGGAGTACAGAAACAGAACCAGAGACGAGACAGAGAGACAGCGAGACCACAAACAGAACAGAGACACAGACACAGGGGACGAGAGACAGAACAGTAAACAGAGACAGAGACAGAAACAGAAACGCAACAGAATGACGACACAGGGGACAGGATGGACTGACTAGAATGAGACAGAGACAGAGAGACAGAAACAGAAAGAAAGAACAGAACACAGACACGAGAGAAGAGAGACAGAAACAGAGACACGACACGAGAAGAGAGGACAGAAACAGAACAGAAACAGAGACACAGACACAGAGACAGAAGAGAGAGAGTCAAACTCAAAATCAGAGACAGATACAGAGACCATAAACAGAAACATAGCATCAGACACTGAGACAAAGACTGAAACAAAAACGAAGCAGAGACAGGAAGAGACAGAAAACAGAAACAGAAACAGAGACACAGACAACAAGACATGAGACAAAACAGAAAACAAAGACAGAGACAGAGAGACAGAAACGAAACAGAAACAAAAGAACAAAGAACAGAGACAGAAGGGGACAGAAACAAAACAAGAGAATAGGAACCAGAAGGAAGACAAAAGAAACAAGAAGAAACAGAGGAGCAAAAAGAGACAGAGAGACGAAACAGAAACAAGACAGAGAAGAGAGACAGAGACACAGACACAGAGACAGAGAGACAGAGACAGAGATACAGAAACAGAGACACAGACACAGAGACAGAGAACAGAGACAGAGATACAGAAACAGAGACACAGACACAGAGACAGAGAGACAGAGACAGAGATACAGAACAGAGATACAGAAACAGAAACAGAGACACAGAGACAGAATACAGAACAGAGACACAGACACAGAGACAGAGATACAGAACAGAGACACAGACACAGAGACAGAGATACAGAAACAGAGACACAGACACAGAGACAGAGAACAGAGAACAGAGAACAGACACAGAACAGAGATACAGAACCAGAGACACAGACACAGAGACACAGACACAGAGACAGAGAGACAGAGACAGAGAGACAGAAACAGAGAGAGAAAAAAATATGCATACGTTTTTTCCCAGCAATACAACAGCTATACAATTGGAAGTTTACCTAATAGAAAGGTGTATCACGAAACGAATACAGAAGACAAATACACCTTTCTGGCATGTGTAACGCAAGAACACGCAATTTACCATAGATCATGAAATATCGTTTCATTTTGCCTATTGTTGAAAAGGTAATATCAGTATGAAAAACGCACAGTAATATTCACTGGCAAACAATACAAACAGATGTCGCCACATATTGTATTCGCAGAGCGAGCGCTGGTTCAATAGTTTAGATTAGTCAGAGACATAGACACAAAAAGATCGGTAATTCACTCACTGTGGTAAATTATGCCTGTCTCACTGTTGACTCGTTGATCCAGTTGGTTAAAACGCCATCGATGCTGATAACGCAGGGGTCGTGGGTTTGAGTAACAGGAAGGCCAGTTTTTCTTTTTTTATTCTTTTTTTTTTTTTTTTTTTTTTGGTGTTTGTTTCGGTTTTTTTGTTCTGTTGTTGTTGTTTTATGTTGTTTTTTTATTTATTGTAGGCTTCACCCTCAGGTTGGCTACAGTTTTCGTTGTTTTTCAATGTTTTTGTTGTTGTTTTTTTTATGTTTGGTAGTATTGTTGTTGTTGTTTGGTGTTGTTGTTCTTGTTGTTGTTTCTTGTTGTTTGTTGTTGATGCTGATTGGTGTTGCTTAGTTTTGGTTGTTGTTGTTTGTTGCTGCTGTTGTCGTCGTTGTTGTTCTTGTTGATGTAGTTGTTGTTGATCATGGTTTGTTGTTGTATGCTGCTTTTGTTGTTCGTTATTGTTATTGTTGCTATAGTTGATGTTTTGTTGTTCGGCTTTGTCGTTGTTCGTTTGTCGTCGTTTTTTACTGCTTTTGTTGTTATTGTTGTTTTGTTTTTGTTTCTTTGTTTGTTTGTTTTGTTTCATTTGGTAAACCCATTGTGACAGAAATGAATATGAATTGACATGATATGAATATGGCATGATATGAATATGGATGAATATGAATATGATATATATGAATATTGGCATGATATGAATATGAATATTGCATGATATGAATATGGCATGATAATGAATATGGCATGAATATGAATATGGCATGATATGAATATGAATATGAGTATGGTATGATATGAATATGGCATGATATGAATATGAATATATGAATATGGCATGATATGAATATGAATATGGCATGATATGAATATGGCAATGAATATGAATATGAACATGAATATGGCATGAATTGAATATGAATATGGCATGATATGAATATGAATATGGACCCCAACATGAATTCACCTCAGACGTGGAAGACATTGAGAAAACTGAAATTGCTATGACCATGAGAACAGGAAGTGAAGGATGGCAGAATCTGGCGACAATGTTCCCAGTGCATCTCTTGAGGCTTAGTGTGCCTGCACAGATTGTACATTGTCTGTTGTCTCATCATCATCAGGTGCCCTGCCGCATGGCGTTGGCGATCATGAACTTCCGTCTGTCTCTATCTCTCGTTGCCCCTAGCATCTCCCCACCCTCCTCGTCCCCAGCCACTCTGCAAGTCCGTCCAGCATTTTCTCCTTGGGTCTACCTGGTGCTCTCTTTCCCGCCAGCTTTCCCGTTGTGACCAGGTGCTCCAAATCCCCCTTCCTCATAAAATGGCCTATAAATGTTGCCTGTCTTTTCCTAATCTTCCTTATGAGCGATCTACTTGTGTCTGCCTCCATCAAGACTGTCTTGTTTGTTTTCTTTGCTGTCCATGGAACTCTCAACGTTCTTCTTAGAAATCACATCTCGGCTGCCTCAGTCTTGTTCTGGCTTTGCTTGTTGACTGTCCACGCCTCACATTACAACAGTATTGGTTCTATATAGCATTCAAGAACTCTTTCCTGATGTTAATTGATAGGCATTTGTTGTACATAAATCACTTGAGAGAAGGATCACCCCTAAAATCGTTTCGTTGCAAATCTTTCTGTCTACATCTCTCTGGATCTCCCAAACCTGAAACGAGTTTTCAAACTGACGTAAGGAAAAGTTGCGCGGAGAGCACCCAAGCAATACGTTCTTTATTTATGTTGGTGGTTATTGCTGTTCCATCTTATGAAAACAAGAAACGACTCAGCATGCGCACATCGGGAAGTCTGAAAAAAAAGAAAAAAAAAGGGGGTGGGGGTGGAGTTAGTTAATGACTTTTACAGTCGGAATATAAAAAGTATCATCATTATTATTGTCGTCTCTCACTCTCGCACACACAGATGCACAGCGAAACGTTAAGTGTTATTTTATTAGCTACGTCTTCTTCTGCTTCTGTCTGTCTGTCTGTCTGTCTGTCTGTTTGTCTGTCGTTTTCTGTCTCTTTCTGTCTGTCTCTGTCTATGTCTCTCTCTGTCTTTCTCTCTCAATCTGTCTCTCTCTGTCTCTGTCTCTGTCTCTGTGTCTCTGTCTGTCTCTCTCTTTCTCTCTCTCACTCCTCTCTCTCTCTCTCTCTCTCTCTCTCCTCTCTCTCTCTCTCTCTCTCCTTCACACACACGGCCACACAAACAAGCGCAAACACCACACTTACACATACACACACGTATATGATAATATACATATATATATGTATATATATATATATATGTATATATATGTATATATGCATATACAGAGACACATAATTATATGAGTGTAGATACATGTATGTGTGTGCATATACACACACAAACAAAACAAGCACACACACACACACACACACACACACACACACACACACACACACACACACACACACACACACACACACACACACACACACACACACACACACACTGTACAATACAACTGAATGATTATTTTTCCCAGTCAGAGACATGAAAACGTGTGTCATTCAAGATGCACATTCAGAATGAAGGATGTTAAATGTTAACTCGATGTAAAAGTATTAAGATGTTTTATGTAATGAAATTTTTAGCATTGTGTACTTTCACATGGTTGCCATAAAGCTAAATAGGTGTATTAATTACAGCTGCATCTGGCATCACGTGTCAGTGTGACTCAAGTGAAAAATGCAAACTGGAGTTAAATCGATTCAAATGGCTTTGTGATCCATAGTACAGGCAACTCTCTCTCTGTGTCTCTCTCTCTCTGTCTCTCTCTCTCTCTCTCTCTGTGTCTCTCTCTCTGTCTCTCTGTCTCTCTCTCTGTCTCTCTGTCTCTCTCTTCTCTGTCTCTCTCTCTCTGTCTCTCTCGTCTCTGTCTCTCTCTGTCTCTGTCTCTCTCTCTCTCTCTGTCTCCGTCTCTCTCTCTCTCTGTCTCTCTCTCTCTCTCTTCTCTCTCTTTCTGTCCTCTCTCTCTCTCTCTCTCTCTCTCTCTCTCTCTCTCCCTCTCTCTCTCTGTCTCTGTCTGTCTGTCTTTTCTCTCTCTCTCTCTCTCTGATAATTATAGAGGTATATCTTTATCAAGCATGATATCTAAATGTTACACAACAATACTGAACAAGAGATTATACACCTGGTTAGAAGCTAATAATTTGATCTCAGAGAGCCAGGCAGGTTTTCGT
>CM060314.1:25898390-25920890 GCA_030674185.1 Monoplex corrugatus
TGTGTGTGTGTGTGTGTGTGTGTGTGTGTGTGAACGAGAGGGAGGATAACGGCTTGGGTCAGGGGTCACCTGTTCAACTCCCCTCCTGTCTTTCACATCCCCGTTTGCGTGTGCTTTGTGCCCTGGAGATTTGGTCGTTGCTGGTGACTGCTTTGATGAATGATGAACACGCACCTTGGTTTGATGCTTGAATCATGACTTGGCACCTTATCAGAATCATTAACCATCATTAGCACGCCTTACACGCACGCACACACACACACAACACACACACAACACACACATACACACACACACACACACACATACACACAACACACACGTAGGCACGCACACATTCACACTCAAGGGCACACACACACAAACACACACTCACACACACACACACAAACACACAAACACACACATACACAAACACACAAACACACACACAAACACACACACGCACACAAACACACACACAGACACACACACACACACACACACAACACACACACACACACACACACACACACACCACACATTCTATCCAGCTTGTGTCTGTGCACTGTGGCAATATATGTTTAAAAGTTAAATGCACATTTTCCTCCATCCAAAAATTCCGGTGCGTCATATATTTTAATTTCATCCATGTATGGATTGTGTGTGCCTGCATATATATATATATATATGTGTGTGTGTGTGTGTGTGTGTGTGTGTGTGTTGTTGTGTGTGTGTGTGTGTGTGTGTACGTGCGTTCGTGCCTGCGTGCCTGCGTGCCTGCGTGTGTGTGTGTTGTGTGAGTATGCGTAGGTGTGTGTACAGGCATGTGTATGTATGTGTGTGTATTGTGTGTGTATGTATGTGTGTGCCGGTGTGTATTTAGGAGAGACAGAGAGACTGAATAGGCGAAACGGAGAATGGCTGGTAGACGAAACGGGACAAAGAGTCAGACACTCAAAAGGCTGTTGAGGATGGCCGCGCCATCGAAAGAGTAGGCGAAACGGTAATAGGCGAACTAGACCTTCTCTTTCTGATCTACCGACGAAAAGTGAGAGAGAGATTTCACTACAAGTCTTCGTGCCCGAAACCCACCTCTGTGACATTGATTTGACGCTGCACCAACGTTCGCGTTATCGTAGGTTCTTTTTATGTACGTCGTGTATATGTGTGTATATATATGTGTGTTATATATCTGAAAGAGGAGGACTTTATTGATGACTCAGAGAGCTGTTTGCTGCAACGTCGTTTTCATGATTGCTGTACGGTGTAGAAGTCTTATGTTCGACTCGTTATGATGGCAACAGAGCGAGTGTGGCAGCAAAACAAAAAAAAAGGAGCGGATGGATGATGATAATTGTACACTGTTGTTTGTTGCGTCGCGCAGCTCACCTTTGTCAGCAGGAGCTGGGTTTTTTTTTACATTGAGTACGAATGTGCAGACGTATGTGTCCTGGCGTTAATGATCTCTGTAAGCGTCAGATGTGTTTTCCCTGTACAGTTCGTTAGCCGTGTGAATGTTAGGTGTGTCGTCTAGCAGATGGCGTCTACGTGCACGAAACGTTTTCTGAGCCACTGAGCTGTCGCTGGCGCTGAAGTGAAGTTTTATCTCGGTGTTTTGGATGTACTTTAAAGTGGGGGTTTATTGACGGGACGTGTCTGGTGCCACGTTGTTTTTCGTGATTAATATTTTGGTGTTTTGGATGTACATGCACTTTAAAGTGGGGGTTTATTGACGGGACGTGTCTGGTGCTACCTTGTTTTTCGTGATGAACTTAAAGTGTATCTGCGTTCGAACAAATTATGCAAATAGATGAGCGTGGACAGATAATGAGGTGTTGAATAATTAAGCCGTTGTTTGTTGCACTTCAGTGTTCACCGGATCAGCAGGACTTGTGTTTAACATAAGAGTACAGACGAGTTCATCATTTCCAAGCATCAGATATGATTTTTTTTCCTCTTTAGTTCGTTAGCACTGTGAGTGTTGGGTGTATCTGGCACATGAAGTCTATGTGCAGAAAGTATACTGTGTTCCTCTGACTCGTGTCGAAGTTTGGTATTATCTCCTGTTTGGATGTACTTTTCGTATATAAGTAAATGGAATTCACCGATGACTCAGAATGTATGTCTGATGCAGTATTAGTGTCGTGATTGCTCCAGGTGTGTCTGCCTTCGATTCATTACGCAAATGGGTGAGTTTGGAAAGATGATAAGATGTTCAATAATTGTAAGCTTACACTATTGTCTGTCGCATGTCGCAATTCCCTCTGTCACAGCAACATCTGTGTTTAACACGCAGTCCAGACGAGTTAATGGTCTCCAAACATCAGATATGTTTTCCTGTTCCGCTCGTTCGCCATGTGGGAGTTTGTTCAAAAGGGATTCATCGCACTCGGACGATTCCATATGTGCTCCACCTAACTCTGCCAGCAATTATCTGGCAGTCTTTCTGAGCCTGCACAAAACCCTATGCCCTGGCAAAGTCTTGAACTAAGGAGTGGGTGGAGGGGAGAGCTATGAAACACTAAGCTGACATCACCAGAATGATGGCAACATTAAGATGAGCAGCAAACAGGTCAATGTTTTAATTAATGTTGTGGGCTGGGACTGAACTCGAGATAACAGATCCTGAGTCCACGGCTCTTTCACAAGAACCAAGCTGTTCACTGTGAGTGTTAGGTGTATCTAGCAGATGAAGTCTACATGTATGTGCTCGAAACGTTCTATGTTCCACTGATCTGTCGCTTGCTCGAAAGTTTGGTGTTATCTCGTGTTTTGATGTACATGTACGTTGTGTATATAACAGGTGGACTATATTGATGACCCAGGATACATCTGATGCAGTGGTATTGTCGTGATTGCTAAAAAGTGAGTCTGTGTTCGACTTATTCCACAAATTGGTGAGAAGATACACAGATACACGTATCAC
Source organism: Monoplex corrugatus (assembly GCA_030674185.1). Classification (NCBI taxonomy): domain Eukaryota; kingdom Metazoa; phylum Mollusca; class Gastropoda; order Littorinimorpha; family Ranellidae; genus Monoplex; species Monoplex corrugatus. The sequence continues at coordinate 25,901,299 of CM060314.1, forward strand.
TTTCATGTAACCAAGATTGTTCCAATGATAGACTGATACAATACTAGTGAAAAAAAATGTAGACTAACCACAAGGTGATTGTTGAATGATTGCGCTTGTCCAATTATACATGTATAGTTGTACATTGCTTTTATTCTTTCTCCCCATTTTAGCCGTGTGCGTGTTCGAGCGCGCGCGCGCGCTGTGTGTGTGTGTGTGTGTGTGTGTGTGTGTGTGTGTGTGTGTGTGTGTGTGTGTGTGTGTGCGTGCGTGCGTGTGTGTCTGTTTTAGCGCTTAGATTTGATTTTATCAAGATTTTGCGCTATACAAAAATAAAGTATTGTATATATATATACATGTATATATATATATATAATATGATATATATGATATAATATAATATAATATAATATAATATAATATAATATAATATAATATAATATAATATAATATAATATAATATATAATAATAATATAATATTAATATAATATATATATAATATAATATAAATAAAATTATGTGTGGACAGCTCAATAAAGTTCTGCAATGTAATTGTCATTAAACATATATTAAGATGACTATGTTTATTATTCTGAACATCATTGTATGATGAACAGGAGAGTAAGTTTACTTAAGCTGTATCATGCACTGTCCTAGATACTGACATTGTGTATGTGATTTATGATTACCCTAATGTACAGTAGAATGGTGTAATATTGTTTGTACAAACCTTGTTAACATCAGGAAGAGAGTTCTTGAATGTTATATAGAACCAATACTGTTGTACGGATGTCAGGCGTGGACAGTCAACAAGCAAAGCCAGAACAAAAGATTGAGGCAGCCGAGATGTGGTTTCTAAGAAGAACGTTGAGAGTTCCATGGACAGCAAAGAAAACAAACGAGACAGTCTTGATGGAGGCAGACACAAGTAGATCATTCATAAGGAAGATTAGGAAAAGACAGGCAACATTCGTAGGCCATTTTATGAGGAAGAGGGATTTGGAGCACCTGGTCACAACGGGAAAGCTGGAGGGAAAGAGAGCACCAGGTAGACCCAGGGAGAAAATGCTGGACGGACTTGCAGAGTGGGGACGAGGGGGGGGGGGATGCTAGGGGCAACGAGAGATAGAGACAGATGGAAGTCCATGATCGCCAACGCCATGCAGCAGGGCACCTGATGATGATGATGACAAACCTTGTTCGACTGAAAAAAATTGGAATATAAAAAACTGTCATAGCTTAAAAAAATGTAGACTAGATAAAATGCATAGGCTAAGTAGGACCTCAGGAACTGGCCAGGACATGGGTTTATGTACAGGCTTAAAACGTGTACCAGATCAACATACACATAGCACCTGTGACGTTAGTGCATATGGAATTCACTCCGAGCGCGGAGACGTCGTCTTGAGAAACTGAAACTGAAACTGAAACTGAAACTCAAATTGGCGACTATTAAAGGATGACGAGATACTGAATAGTTGCATACTGTTGTTTGTTGCATTTTGCAGTACATGTACACAGATGTCGCGCCAGCAGGCAGCAAAAGTGTGTGTGGTGTTTTACAGTGATTTTATCGTGGTTCTATTTGGTTTTATGCATTGAATTTTGTATCAGTTTGTTGCTTTGAAATCCTGACACACGGTGATGTAAATTTTTTTTTTTTAATTTTGAATATTTTACCAGATAATCTGATTTTAAGTTTTTATACCTACTTTTCATCATTTTAATTCAGCCGCTCAAGTCGGACATTTTATTCTGTGAACTGTGTTTACATCTTAGCCTACTGTGTTCGCCCAACGCTACAGCTTCCAAACCTTTGTGTTCTCTGGATTTAAGTGTTGTGAACTGACCAACCCACACACCAACCTGAAAGTATCTTCCTCTCCTGACTGGCTCGCAATTATGGACCCGTCTTTTATAAAACAAATTGGACTGACACTTTTTAAACACAGCAAGTGCTACCTCGGTGGAGGCGTCTACCAGCGAATACGAACACTGGGGCTGTGTCCTAAGCCCCGCACTGCGCGATCCTGTCGTGGTGGACGTCTCCACCGTCTTTGGCACAACCTGCCTCCTGCCCGACGCCACTTTTCGTCTCCTGCTTCTTCGTCTCCTCCACTGCCCCTGCCCTCGACCTCGCTGCTGCAAACTTCGTCTCCTCCTCTGCCGTCTTCGCCTTCGCCTTCTGTCCGGATAGTACCGTCTTCACCTTCTGTCCCGCTGGTGCCGCCTTCACCTTCTGTCCCGCCGGTGCCGCCTTCACCTTCTGTCCCGTCGGTGCCGCCTTCGTCGCCACCCCGGCCACCACCATATGACTGTGATAAACTAAAATTATGCCTTTTTAATGCTCAGTCAACATGCAAGGATGGCAAAGCCGAAGTCATTGCTGATTTTATCGCAGATGAGCATGTTGACATTGCTTTTATCACAGATACATGGCTTAACCCCCTTGGTCACGAACCTATACATGCTAGCCTCAATCCGAGTGGTTACAGGCTTGGTTCTTTCCATCGCTCATCCCGAGGTGGCGGTATCGCCATCCTCTACAACGACTCACTCCATTCCCGCCTATCTTTCTCGCAGTCTCTGCCTTTCTCCCATCCTTCTTTCGAGCACGTTGAAGTATCCTTCCAATCCACCCCTCACCCCATCACCTTCTCCTGTGTCTATCGACCCCCACCTAGCTCTGCCAACAAACTCACCACATCCACGTTTCTCTCTGACTTTGACCAATTGCTTGACCACTACTGCCTCTTACCTGGAAATCTCATCATTCTAGGTGACATCAATGTCCACTATGACAACACTCACCGTTATGACACAAGACATATCATCAACTCTCTGTCCAATCACAATATGACTCAACACATTTCTGAACCAACCCATCAAAAAGGTCACATTCTTGACTGGATCATTTCTTGTGATCACCACAATTCCGCTACTGACAACTGCTTAGTTCTTTCTACCCGTCTAACTTCAGCCCTTCCATCTGACCACTCTGCAATTCTCTGTTCTCTCGACATTTCTCCTCCTTCCCGTACCATGCGCACAGTGACTCGACGCAATCTCAAATCTATCGACCTCTCCACATTTTCATCTGATGCCTCCCGTCTCCTTTCTGAAAAGTCACATAACCTTGCCGATGAATTCTATACTACTCTCCACCATCTTCTGGACACTCATGCTCCAGCCACAACCCGTCTTTTACCTGACCGCCCCCCTACCCCCTGGCTCACTCATAAGATTGCCTGTGCAAAACGTGCCCGCAGCAGAGCAGAGCGCCGTTGGCGCAAATCCAAACTCACTGTACACAGGCAACTTTTCCAAGCCTCTAAAACAAAAGTATCCACCCTCATTGCATCAGCAAAAACAAGCTATTTCCAAACCAAAATCCTGAATGCCTCTTCTTCAAAAGAACTCTTTACAAACCATGAATCATCTCCTTGGCACACGAAAAGATTTACCTCTCCCAACAAAACATACAAATGAAGAACTCCCATCTGTATTCTCCAAGTATTTCACCACCAAAATACAAACTCTTCGTGACAGGCTTGACAGGACACCCTGTCAACCATGCCCACCTGACCCTTCCTTCTCTGGCACACCTCTTACTACTTTTACCCCAGTCTCACAAGAAGAAATTTTCAACACAATCAGATCCATGTCGTTCAAAACCTGCGAACTGGATCCTCTTCCAGGTTCTCTCTACTCTGACTGTCTACCTACTCTCCTCCCATTCATCACTGACATCATCAACACTTCTCTTCAAACTGGAACTGTCCCAGATTCTTTCAAGTCTGCTATTATTGTTCACCCTCTCCTCAAGAAATACAATTTAGACCCAAATGAACTGAAAAATTACCGGCCTATCTCTAATCTCTCTTTCTTGTCAAAATTCCTTGAAAAAGTCGTCCTCAACCAACTGAACTCTCACCTGTCTGCCAACAATCTCCTCAATCCTTTCCAGTCAGCCTACCGCCAGTGCCATAGCACTGAAACTGCCCTACTACACATTCTCAACAATCTCCTCCTTGCAACTGATACTGGCAAAGTCTCTCTCCTCACACTCCTTGATCTGTCTGCAGCCTTCGATACCATTGACCATGGTATTCTCCTTTCTAGACTTCATCATACTTTTGGCATCTCTGACATTGCTCTCTCCTTTTTCACTTCGTATTTATCAAACAGAAAACAAACTGTTCTCATCAATGGCACTTACTCTCAACCTGCATACCTGACCTGTGGTGTTCCACAAGGATCTGTCCTTGGCCCTGTTCTTTTCACTCTTTACACCTCCCCCCTGTCCACCATCATCAACTCCCACTCTATAAAACACCACTTCTATGCTGATGACACCCAACTTCAAGACAGTGACTCACCTGATAATATACAGCGCCTGTTGACTCGCACCACTGAGTGTTACTCGGACATTAAGAACTGGATGACGTTCAACAAACTTCAGCTTAATGACGACAAGACAGAAGCTATCCTCATTGGCACCCGTCAGAAACTTTCTCAGCTGCCTCCTCTTTCTCTCCCATTATGTAACACATCAGTCCCAATTTCTGATTCAGCTAAAAACCTTGGTGTCTGCATTGACTCTACCCTGTCCATGAACAACTTTGTTTCTCAAACTGCCAGATCTTGCTACTATCATCTCCATTGTATAAGGCTGATCAGGAAGTATCTCTCTGTGGAAACAACTGCAAAACTCGTTCTCTCCTTCATAATGTCTCGCATTGACTATTGCAATTCACTCCTGTCTGGTCTTCCTGCCTCCACCATTCACATCCTACAGCGCATTCAAAACAATGCTGTACGCCTTGTACTCAAAAAGAAAAAAGCTGACTACATATCTCCTCTCCTGGCACAACTTCACTGGCTCCCTGTATCAAAGCGCATACAGTACAAACTAGACACCATGTGCTACAAAAGCCTCAATAACGCAGCCCCCGATTACCTGTCAAGCCTACTTGAGATCTATCTTTCCTCACGTACCCTCCGCTCTGCCTCCGATCCTCTGACTTTTCGCTTTCCACGCACTAAGCTCAATACCTATGGTCCACGAGCCTTCTCTGTTTCTGGTCCACTCTCCTGGAACAAACTTCCTCTCTCAGTCCGTCAGCAACCTACTTTTGTCTCCTTCAAGTCCGCTCTCAAAACTCACCTTTTCTCCTCCGCATAAAATCCTAACCTCACTCAACCCCCCCCCCCCCCCCTGCAGCCTGTCTCTGCTCGGAGGGGAATCACATGGTTATAATATATAATTGTATATGCTATGCTCTCTATAATTTTCCATTGCTTTTATTCTTGCTTTTATTGCTTTTATTCTTTCTCCCCATTTATAGCCATGCGTGTGTGTGTGTGTGTGTGTGTGTGTGTGTGTGTGTGTGTGTGTGTGTGTGTGTGTGTGTGCGTGTGCGTGCGTGCGTGCGTGCGTGCGTGCGTGCGTGCGTGTGTGTCTGCTTCAGCGCTTAGATTTGATTTTATCAAGATTTTGCGCTATATAAATATTGTAATTATTATTATTATTATTATTATTATTATTATTATTATTATTATTATTATTATTATTACACTGTATCAGTATGACTTGGGTTTAACACAGAATACAGACATATGTATTCTCGTTATAATGATTTCCAAGGGTCAGATGTTTCTTTTTTTTTCCATTTTAGTTCGTTAGCCATGTTGTATGCGCATGTCTGGTAAACGTGGCAGATGAAATCCATGTGCATGAAACAATCCTTGTTTCCCTAATCCGTTCCTTGCGCCTTATATTGATGTTATCCCGCGCTTTTATGTAACCTTGCTAATATAACAGGTGCGATTTATTGATGACTCAACTCTCACCTTCCCCCTGTCGTGATGCTGGGGACTCTTTCAATGTAAATAGTATCCCCAATTTCTGGAAAGTCTGTGCTAGAAATGTCCTCTTTTCTGTCTTTGTCTTTGTTTCTGCCTTGTTCCTTTGGTTTCTGTCGTTTCTTCCTATCATTTTCTGCCTTGCTGGTCCATTTACCTGTATGTGTTTGATAAAGTCTTACGTACTTTCTCTTAGGCTTGATAATTGGGTACATTGTATTAAGCACATTTCTGGCTCTACGGCAATGAGATATGCGAAAGCAATTTTAGTTAATTTAGGCAATTTTGATATACATGTTTTTTTTTAAATCCTCTGTGTGATAAATTGGACAGAGTGATCAACGCTGGGGGCATCTTCTTAGATTGTATGCGCGAAGGCATCGGATATGTATACTGAATTTTTTTTTTTTTTTTTTTTGTCTTTTCTTTTTCCTGTTGAATATTGTGTATGTTATGAAGCGGTTATAGGTCTGATATGGTTCACGCAGCCGGCTGGGCTTTAAACAAAAATAACAATAGCAATAAAATGACACTGTGGAGTACTCGTTAAGCAGCAGGTTATTGATAGGAATGTCGTGGGCCCGAGTCCCCGTCGATCCAAAAAGATTATTGTTCCATTTTTTTTTCTCTTTCCAGCTCTTACCTAGAGCTGGGCTTGCTATGGACTCATTGAGAAGATGGAAATATATAGTCGAGTCTCATCCACTTTACCGACACCTAGTTCAGAGCGTTGCTCAAATTTCTTGACCAACACTGCAGGTGACTGTATCTCTAGGGCCTGATTTATTCAGGATATTGTATGATCATCATCATCATCAGGTGCCCTGCTGCATGGCGTTGGCGACCATGGACTTCCAACCATATCTATCTCTCGTTGCCCCCAGCATCTCCCCCAACCTCCTCATCCCCAGCCACTCTGCAAGTCCGTCCAGCATTCTCTCCCTGGGTCTACCTGGTGCTCTCTTTCCCTCCAGCTTTCCAGTTGTGACCAGGTGCTCCAAATTCCCCCTTCCTCATAAAATGGCCTGTAAATGTTGCTTGTCTTTTCCTAATCTTCCTCATGAGTGATCTACTTGTGTCTGCCTCCATCAAGACTGTCTCGTTTGTTTTCTTTGCTGTCCATGGAACTCTCAACATTCTTCTGAGAAACCACATCTCGGCTGCCTCGATCCTGCTCTGGCTTTGCTTGCTGACTGTCCACGTCTCGCATCCGTACAACAGTATTGGTTCTATATAGCATTCAAGGACTCTCTTTCTGATGTTAATTGATAGGCATTTGTTGGTAAGAATGCTTGTCATCTTCTTGAATGCTGTTTTGGCTTGGCCGATTCTGCCAGCTATTTCTGATGTGCATCTGCCGTCTGATGAAATGACCGTTCCCAGATATTTGAACTTATTAACCTGTGTCAAGGTTGTGGCATTTGCTGTTATTTTGCATAAGGGGATTTCATGTTTTTTACTGATCACCATGACTTCAGTCTTCCTGCTGTTTAGTTCCAACCCCTTACCTTTGCTTTCTATTTATATTGTATGATTGGTAAGCGGAAAGTACCGGTACAGTTCTATCATGCAGTCTCAGTCCTAAATGGAACTTCATGGCATCATGATTGTCATCCCCATTGTCTTGAAGTCCTGGATCATCATGTGGCGGCGTGTGTTAGCGCCATAGCGGTATACTCAGCCCTATCGGTATATTTCGTTCTCTGTCGCTAGTAGGGAATTTTCCTTCCTAAACTGGATCAGAACATAGACTGTTGAATTCCACCTAAATGACTCAGCAATAGTGCGCGGTCTTCTCTAGTGGGTGGCCCCATGGTGGCTTGATATCCCTTCTGGCTCCTATGGTTTCTTTGCATTGGAACTTGTACTGAATGAACTTTGGGTTGGTTGATGTGTCACTTAGGCGGCTTAGAAATGGGGACAGTAAAACATACGAAAATTACGCGCGCACACACACACACACACACACACACACACACACACACACCACACACACACACACACACACTCACACACACACACACACACACACACACACACACCACACACACACACACACACACACACACACACACACACACACACACACACCACAGAGAGATACATGTATATTGTGTGTGTCTGTGTGTGTGTTTGTGTGTGTCTGCGTGTGTGTGTTATTTTTCTGTGATTATATATATATATATATATATCATATATATATATATATATACATATACATACATTTATCTATTTGTTTATATATTTATATGTGTGTGTATGTACAGGTTAACAGACAGACAGAAGACAGATAAATAGAATGAAAGATAATAGATAGATAGATAGATAGATAGATAGATAGATAGATAGTAGATATGATAGGTAGATAGATAGACAGATAGATAGATAGATAGATAGATTGATAGATAACAGATTGATAGATAGAGATAGATAGATAGATAAACAGATTGATAATAGATAGATAGATAGATAGATAGATAGATAGATAGATAGAGAGACAGTAGATAGATAGATAAGTAGATAGAGATACATACATACATACATACATAATATACATACATACATACATACATACATATCATACATATATACATACATACATACATAGGCAGGCAGACAGAAAATCTAGATACCATACATACATACATACATACATACATACATACATACATATACATTCATGCATACATACATGCATACATACGATACATACATACATAATACATACGTACGTACGTACATACATACATAAATGGGGAGAAAGAATAAAAAGCAATGGAAAATTATAGAGAGCATATTATATACAATTATATATTGCAATGTAATTCCCCTCCGAGTGGAGACAGGCTGCAGAGGGGATTGAGTGAGGTCAGGATTTTATGCAGAGGAGAAAAGGTGAGTTTTGAGAGCGGACTTGAAGGAGACAAAAGTAGGTTGCTGACGGACTGAGAGAGGAAGTTTGTTCCAGGAGAGCGGACCAGAAACAGAGAAGGCTTGTGGACCATAGGTATTGAGCTTAGTGCGTGGAAAGCGAAAAGTCGGAGGATCGGAGGCAGAGCGGAGGTACGTGAGGGAAGATAGATCTCAAGTAGGCTTGACAGGTAATCGGGGGCTGCGTTATTGAGGCTTTTGTAGCACATGGTGTCTAGTTTGTACTGTATGCGCTTTGATACAGGGAGCCAGTGAAGTTGTGCCAGAAGAGGAGATATGTGGTCAGCTTTTTTCTTTTTGAGTACAAGGCGTGCAGCATTGTTTTGAATGCGCTGTAGGATGTGAGTGGTGGAGGCAGGAAGACCGGACAGGAGTGAATTGCAATAGTCAATGCGAGACAGTATGAAGGAGAGAACGGGTTTTGCAGTTGTTTCGACAGAGAGATACTTCCTGATCAGGCTTATACGATGGAGGTGATAGTAACAAGGTCTGGCAGTTTGAGAAACAAAGTTTGTTCATGGAGAGGGTAGAGTCAATGCAGACACCAAGGTTTTTAGCTGAATCAGAAATTGGGACTGATGTGTTACATAATGGGAGAGAAAGAGGAGGCAGCTGAGAAAGTTTCTGACGGGTGCCAATGAGGATAGCTTCTGTCTTGTCATCATTTAGCTGAAGTTTGTTGTATGTCATCCAATTTTTAATGTCCGAGTAACATTCAGTGGTGCGAGTCAGGAGGCGCTGTATATTAGTCAGGTGAGTCACTGTCTTGAAGTTGGGTGTCATCAGCATAGAAGTGGTGTTTTAGTAGAGTGGGAGTTGATGATGGTGGACAGGGGGGAGGTGTAAAGAGTGAAAAGAACAGGCCCAAGGACAGATCCTTGTGGAACACCACAGGTCAGGTATGCAGGTTGAGAGTAAGTGCCATTGATGAGAACAGTTTGTTTTCTGTTTGATAGATATGAAGTGAACAGGAGAGAGCAATGTCAGAGATGCCAAAAGTATGATGAAGTCTAGAAAGGAGAATACCATGATCAATGGTATCAAAGGCTGCAGACAGATCAAGGAGTGTGAGGAGAGAGACTTTGCCAGTATCAGTTGCAAGGAGGAGATTGTTGAGAATGTGTAGCAAGGCAGTTTCAGTGCTATGGCACTGGGGTAGGCTGACTGGAAAGGATTGAGGAGATTGTTGGCAGAAGGTGAGAGTTCAGTTGGTTGAGGACAACTTTTTCAAGCAGTTTTGACAAGAAAGAGAGCTTAGAGATAGGCCGGTAATTTTTCAGTTCATTTGGGTCTAAATTGTATTTCTTGAGGAGAGGGTGAACAATAAGCAGACTTGAAAGAATCTGGGACAGTTCCAGTTTGGAGAGAAGTGTTGATGATGTCAGTGATGAATGGGAGGAGCGTAGGAAACAGTCAGAGTAGAGAGAACCTGGAAGAGGATCCAGTTCGCAGGTTTTGAACGACATGGATCTGATTGTGTTGAGAATTTCTTCTTGTGAGACTGGGGTAAAAGTAGTAAGAGGTGTGCCAGAGAAGGAAGGGTCAGGTGGGCATGGTTGACAGGGTGTCCTGTCAAGCCTGTCACGAAGAGTTTGTATTTTGGTGATGAAATACTTGGAGAATACAGATGGGAGTTCTTCATTTGTGTGTTTTGTTGGGAGAGGTAAATCTTTTCGTGTGCCAAGGAGATGATTCATGGTTGTAAAGAGTTCTTTTGAAGAAGAGGCATTCAGGTTTTGGTTTGGAAATAGCTTGTTTTTGCAGATGCAATGAGGGTGGATACTTTTGTTTTAGAGGCTTGGAAAAGTTGCCTATGTACAGTGAGTTTGGATTTGCGCCAACGGCGCTCTGCTCTGCGGCGGACACGTTTTGCACAGGCAATCTCATGAGTGAGCCAGGGTTAGGGGGGCGGTCAGGTAAAAGACGGGTTGTGGCTGGAGCATGAGTGTCCAGAAGATGGTGGAGAGTAGTATAGAATTCATTGGCAAGGTTATGTGACTTTTCAGAAAGGAGACGGAAGGCATCAGATGAAAATGTGGAGAGGTCGATAGATTTGAGATTGCGTCGAGTCACTGTGCGCATGGTATGGGAAGGAGGAGGAATGTCAAGAGAACAGAGAATTGCAGAGTGGTCAGATGGAAGGGCTGAAGTTAGACGGGTAGAAAGAACTAAGCAGTTGTCAGTAGCTGAATTGTGGTGATCACGAGAAATAATCCAGTCAAGAATGTGACTTTTTGATGGGTTGGTTCAGAAATGTGTTGAGTCATATTGTGATTGGACAGAGAGTTGATGATAGTCTTGTGTCATAAGGTGAGTGTTGTCATAGTGGACATTGATGTCACCTAGAATGATGAGATTTCAGGTAAGAGGCAGTAGTAATCAAGAAGTTGATCAAAGTTAGAGAGAAACATGGATGTGGTGAGCTTGTTGGCAGAGCTAGGTGGAGGTCGATAGACACAGGAGAAGGTGATGGGTTGAGGGGTGGATTGGAAGGATACTTCAACGTGCTCGAAAGAAGGATGGGAGAAAGGCAGAGACTGCGAGAAAGACAGGCGGGAATGGAGTGAGTCGTTGTAGAGGATGGCGATACCACCACACTTTGGGATGAGCGATGGAAAGAAGCATACATACATACATACATACATACATACATACATACATACATACATACATACATACATACGTATATACATACATACATACATACATACGTACATATATACATACACACATACATACATACATACATGCGTACGTACGTACTACATACATACATACTACATACATACATACGTACGTACGTACGTACATACATACATACATACATACATACGTACATATATACATACACACATACATACATACATACATACATACATACATACTACATACATACATACGTACATACATACATACATACGTACTACATACATACATACATACATACATACATACATACATACATACATACTACGTACATACATTATACATACATACTACTACATAACATACACACATACATATACATACATATACATACATACATTCATACATACATACATACATCATGCATACATACGTACATACGTACGTACGTACATACATACATACATACATACTGCACACATTGACAGACAGACAGACAGACAGATAGAGAAATAGAGAAACAGATACACAGACAGACAGACAGACAGATTGATAGACTGACTGATGACTCAGAAGATCAAGACTGGTACTTTATCGCTGACAGTGTGTTTCCGATTTCACTCTGTCAGCAGAGATTTGACATGTAGAAGGTTACGTACGTATATACTTCGGAGTTGATGACCTGGAAGCGTCAGATGTGTTTTTTTCTCTTTACTGTCTTAGTCATGTTTGCTTTACATGCGTAAGGTAAACTAAACCTGGCGGTTAAACTCTCGGTACGGTGAACAATCTCTCGTGTGTTGATTTGCTTCTGCGCTAAAGTTGATTTTGTGTTTTGATATACTTTGCGTTATTTCATAAAAACGAAAATCAACAGTGTATAAATGAATAGGAATATATCTAGTATGTTGCTGAGAGAGAGAGAGAGAGAGAGAGAGAGAGAGAGACAGACAGACAGACAGACAGACAGAGAGAGTGAACAGGTAAACAATCTGTGGCTGATTGTTCTCTCTCTCTCTTTTCTTCTCTCTCTCTTCTCTCTCTCTCTCTCTCTCCTCTCTCTCTCTCTTTCTCTCTCTCGTCTTTCTCTCACTCTTCTCTGTCTCTGTCTCTCTCTCTCCCTCTCTCTTCTCTCGTTCTCCTCTCTCTCTTTCTCTCCTCTCTTCTCTCCTCTCTCTGTCCTCTTCATCTCTCTCCCTCTCTCTGTCTCTTCTCCTCTTTTCTCTTCTTCTCTCTCTCTCTCTCTCTCTCTCTGCTCTCCTCTTCACCTCTCCTCTCTCTCTCTCTCTCTCTCTCTTCTCTCTCTCTCTCTCTCTGGCTCTCGTCTTCTCTCTCTCTCTCTCTCTTGGCTCTCGCTCTTCTCTGCTCTGCTCTCTCTCTCTCTCTCTCCTTTGGCTCTCGCTCTGTATCTGTCTCTCTCTCTCTCTCTCTCTCTCTCTCTCTCTCTCTCTTCTCTCTCTCTCCCTCCTCTCCCTCTCTGAATATGTGTCCATATTCGGCACAGTTGCTGAAGTGATAAGTGGGGAAAGTGGGGAGAGAGGAGGGGAGTAATTGATCAGTCGCTATGAGACAGTGGTTAGCGCAACAAACAACGACTGGAAGGTTGTGGGTTCAAATCCCCTCGGTTCTGTCAAAAATCATCATGAGATTTTTGAACCCCCAACTGGTTCCTACCCAAAGTTCAGCATTCTGTGGGCTGACTGGAAAAACTGGAACGACAACACAGACTTCATCCATTCCAGAGACGTGTAATTGAGGGTGTTACTGAGATTTCCTGACCAACACCGCAGGTATCTGTATCTCTAGGGCCTGGTTGACTGACTTCAGGATATTGTATGAAGGAAAGCAGAGAGTACAGCCCTGTCACGCAGTCTCATTCTAAAATAGAACCTCATGGCATTATGACTGTCATTTTCAGGTGTCTGTATCTCTCCAGCCTGTTCGACGCCAGGATGTATCATGAAAAGAAGGGTAGGTGGGGGGTTTTTTTGTATCGTTTTTTGTTTTTTAAGCCCAGCCGACCGCGTAGAGCCATATCAGGATTCTGACCGTTTCAAAACGTACACGACACTTCAACAGGAAAAAAGGAAAACAACATTAATAATAATAATAATAATAATAATTACAATATTTATATAGCGCAAAATCTAAGAGCTGAAACAGACACATACACACGCACGCACCACACACACACACACACACACACACACACACACACACACACACACACCACGCGCACGCGCGCGCGCGCGCATGGCTATAAATGGGGAGAAAGAATAAAAGCAATGGAAAATTATAGAGAGCATATTATATACAATTATATATTACAATGTGATTCCCCTCCGAGTGGAGACAGGCTGCATTAAAACTGGCCTTCCCACTGTCCCATTTTACCATCATTGTTGTTCTGGTGGTGTTGGACAGACTGCATTAAGTACACATATCAATACATTCGCGCACATAATCTAGGAGATGCCCCTGGCGTTGACCACTTCGTCCAATTTATCACACAGGAGATTTTAAAAAATATGCTTGAATACAAATTCAAGCATAACTAATGACACTGAAACACATATACAAACAGATCTAAATTACTTAAAATTGCCCCCCGCATATCTCACTTCCCTAGAGCCAAAAATGCACTTAATACATGTACCCAATTATCAGTCCTAAGAGAAAGTACATGTATACAGACTTCATTGGACACATACAGATGAACGGACCAGCAAGGCAGAAAGTGATAGGAAGAAATGACAGACAGCAGAGGAACAAGGCAGAAACAAAGAGATTGACAGGAAAGAGGACAGTTCTAACATAGACTTTCCAAAAGGTGGGGATAGTATTTATACTGAAAGAGACCCCGGCATCCCCACACATACATGTACATTGGCCCAGTAGCTCAGTTGGTTTAAGCGTCGGATTCACATGCTAATGGTTGTGGGTGTGCTACATTAAAACGGCCTTCTCACTGTCCCGTTTTAACATCATTGTCGTTCTGGTGTGTCCGTATAGAATTAGATAGCTCACCACCTTCCCCCACTTCCCTGGGATGGTTATCCCCGTCGGCCATGTCACCTGAGGTGGGTGTCGACGTCAAAAACTGAATCAAATCAATTAATCAATCAATCGACATCCCCACGGAGAATGGGGTTGGGAGGGGGCGTAGAATACCCCGTGTCTCAGTCGAGAAACAAACCCCATATCTTCACGTTTATCATCCCCATCGTCATGCATCATCACATAATTATAGAAAAAGAAACGTGTTCCAGATTCTGAGACCAGTGAAATTGCACAGAGATGGGACAGAGGTGTAGGGAGGTGGTAGGGAAGAGAGGGGAGTAATCACGTTCTGTAGTGTTTTCCAGTTTGCTTTGTCAACAGGCCGGCTAACACAATTCAATTGGCTTGTCTTTCTCTCTGTCTCTGTCTGTCTGTCTGTCTCTCTCTGTCTCGTCTGTCTCTCTGTCTCTCTGTCTGTCTCTGTCTCTCTGTATCTCTGTCTCTGTCTCTCTTCGTCTGTCTCTCTCTCTCACTCACTTCCTGTCTGTCTGTCTCTCTGTCTCTGTGTTTGTCTCTGTCTCTCTGTCTCTCTGTCTCTCTGTCTCTCTCTCTTCTCTCTCTCTCTCTCTCTCGCGTCTTTCTCTCCTTCACTCTCTCTTTCTCTCTCTCTGTCCTCTCTCTCCTCCTCTCTCTCTCTCTCTCGCCGCTCGCTCGCTCTCTTTCTGTGTTTGTGTGTGTGTGTGTGTGTGCGTGCGTGCGTGCACTGCTGCGTGTGTGGTGTGTGTGTGTGTGTGTGTGTGTGTCGTGTGCGTGCGTGTATATGTGCGTGTGTGCGTATGTGTGTGTGTTTGTCACTTCGCTTTGTTATAGGGCATGTTAGAACCCTCTTTGTTAGATACACCTCGCTTTGTTACCACGCTATCAAGGTCTTCGTGGGACATGCTGGCCAATGCATTTATAATTGAGTAAGTCAATGGTTTCGATGTGTCAGATTGTGTGTGTTTTTCCTCTTACACTTCATCAAACATAATGTCTGTTCAGTGTTTGTTGGCGGATGCTTCAGGATGAGTCACCTGACTGAACATTTTACACACAGGCTGACTGGCTCCGTTGATGGCGCAGTGGACTCAAGATGTGAAGTCTGGAGTTCCGTCCTATCCTGCGATGTAGAATCGGACCTTTCGCTGCTCTCCATAATGCTTCGGTCATTATGGTGGTGGTGTCAGTTTAGGTTTCATAGTTCCTGTCCTCTACTCAACTCCTACCTCTGTCTGTTTTTTCTGTCTGTCTGGCTGTCTGTCGGTTTTGTCTCTCTCTCTCTCTCTCTGTCTGTCTCTCTCTGTCTCTCTCTCTGTCTCTGTCTCTCTGTCTCTGTCCTTTGTCTTCTGTCTCTCTGTCTCTCTGTCTCTGTCTGTCTGTCTATCTGTCTCTCTCTCTCTCTCTCTCTCTCTCTCTCTCTCTCTCTCTCTCTCTTCCTTAACATTTCAAGACCTTGCCAGCGCATAGAATTTTGTGCAAGAGCAAACTTACTCGTATATTCAAGTGTACGTAGGTTTCGCAGCCCCTAAACGAAAACAAAATCGCATACAAACAAATCAACAACAAAAAAATAACGAACAGCGATGAAAAAAATCATTTATCATGAGAACTCTTTTTTTTTTTTAAACTTTTTTTCTTGTTCGTATTTTGTTCTTTTCCAATAAACATCAAGCATGAAACAAACTGTATTAGGCCTGACACACACGAGACACTAATACAATCCATAAGCAACAGAGAACGTGATAAATGAATTAAGTCGACAACATTAGAACGATGGAAACATTAAGATGGGCAGCAAACAGGCCATATTGTTTAATGTTGCGGGCTGGGACTGAACTCAAGATATCGGATCCTGAGTCCACGGATCTATCAAAAGAAACAACCGACATTAAACAAAGATAAACGTGTACTGGTGAGAGAAAAAATACACAAAAATTGACACAAAACGACAGTAACGTGTTCTCCTAGGGACGGCAACTCGCATTTTACACAAGAAAAAAATCTTTAAAAAATTTTTTTTTTTTTTTAAATCCGATCTCACCCAATCTAATAAGCGAGTGTTTGTTGAACTTCGTGTTTGACTGTTTATTTTATTGGTAATGTGACATTTGTGCCTTTGGCAAACAGGGGAGGTTATTGTTGGTAGAATACGCTGTACTGAATGTTCGCGTTTTGATTGCAGGCCCTTATGTGTTCGACGCACCTGGTGCGTGTAGCAATAACCTAATTTGCAGTAGGACGTATATTATGGGGTTAGTTCGTGCTGAGGGGGAGAGGGGTGAGTGGGTGTGGGAGAAAGAAAAAATTTGATTACAATGTAGTTACAATGTAGTTACAAGGTTGTTTCAATGTATGTGGTCGACTATCGTGATCGATAAAGTCACCTAGCACTTGTTGGCGCTAGGTGCCATGCGCTTATGTAAGTTGCCGTTGTTTGCGCAGAGCCTCAGCAACTCTCTCCACCTGCCTCCACAAGTCCAGGGCAAACCGAGGTAAGACAGCTGTTCTCATAGGAGACACAGTCAGCCGAAAAGTAGATGGCAAGTCGCAGCATAATGCTGTTTATGCAGTATGCGGCTGCGGGATTTCCTGTCTGGGTTTACTCCCACAGCCTTTCCCCATTCAACGGCAACCCACAAGGCAGCGGAGACAGGGGCAGGTCGTACAGTCTGCTGTCATACTGTAGCAGAGACTTAGCTTTGACAGGTATAAACGTAGACATGCAAACCTATATGTTAATTAAGCAGTACCTAAAGACCTTGCCAACACATAGGGCTGTATGCACAGACGTATGTATGACTTTTGTCATGATCATTTTACATCTCCATCGTGTGGCATCTGTGTGGCGTCAGTGCTTACCGAAATTTGTTTTTCTTTCTTTCATTCTTTCTTTCACACCGATGTTTTTCTCAAAATTTTCGTCGGGGTTTTAGACCAAACAGTCAATTTTTTTTCTAGTTATTCTGTTTGTTTGTTTGTTTTCTAACATTGCAAGCGAGACAACCTTAATGTCTTTCTCTTGGAACTGTGAAAACATACCTGCCTTTACTTTTCTAGGTAATGGAATCCCTGTTTTTTTGTTTGTTTTTTTTTTTTTTTTTTTTTTTTAATTGTGATGTACAAACATGCACACCCCTAAATCGTTTGAGACATGTTGTACGTGTTGTGTTTTACTGTTTGTGGACAGTTTCTGTTCTAACATCATGCCCAAAGCCAATCCCACCTCGACACACACAAGTGGGTTTTTACGCCGCCCATCCTAATGTCCTAATGTTTCAGCCATTCTGGCTGTGTCAGTGACTCCAGTCATTCATCCCCGTCCCTCACGCATTTCGTATCCGCTGGCTTTTCCAGGTCATTATCATATTTTTTAAATTGTTTTTCAATAACGCTATTCTCCAAATCGTTTTTCAGTAAACCTGTTCTCCAAACTCTGTTGAACTCACTGTGTTTGATCAAACTTTTAGTAAAGCGTGGAGAGAGAGAGAGAGAGAGAGAGAGAGAGAGAGAGAGAGAGAGAGAGAGAGAGAGTTAGAGAGAGAGAGACACACACACAAGAGTTAGAGGAGAGAAGACACAACAGAGAGACAGAGAGAGAGAGAGACAGAGACGAGAGACAGACAGACAGATAGACAGACAGACAGACAAAGAGACAGAGACAAAGACAGAAGGAAAGAGAGAAAGAGACAGACAGACAGAGACAGAAAGACAGACAGAACAGACAGAGACAGACAGACAGAGAGAGCTGAACTCATTCGAATACGACATTGTACAGTCTGCAGTGAGTAAGGTGGATTTAGGTGGAGTGCATATGGAGTTGTCCAAGCGTGATGAATCCCTCTTGAAGAAACTTCAAACTCCAGAACTCTTTGGCCCTGGTGGTGGTCACCTTACCATGGGAGAGGGGGAAGGGGTAGGGGATGGGGGAGGGAGGAGGCTGACTCTCATTCGTTCTGGCACTACGACTGAGTGCTTTCTGGTGTTAGCAGGGGGCTTAGTTGGTAGTGTCTTCAGCTTCTACTTCAAGATCTTACCAGGGCATGAAGTTCATCTGCAGGCTTCAGACTCATGCCATGATCATTTTGGATCTTCTCCATCACATCCGTCAGTGCCGACAGTGCATATGGAATTTAGTCCGAGCGCAGAGACGTCATCTTGAGAAACTGAAAAAGAAGCAAACTCATTAAGTTGAATTGGAGCAGGGACATTAAATTCTACCGAATGATCCAGTGGTAGCGCAGAATCTCCTCTTGTCAGTGGCCTTACAGCGGCTTGATATCTCTGTAACTTGGGTTGCTTGCGTTGTAGACTCAGAATGAGCAGCGTGGAATCAATGCCACTGAGGCGGTGCAGATATTGGAACAGAAAAAATAGAAGTCTCTCTTCTCTCTCTCTCTGTCTTTCTCTCTCTGTCTCTCTCTGTCTCTCTCTGTCTCTCTCATTGTCTCTCTCTGTCTCTCTCTGTCTCTCTCTGTCTCTCTGTCTCTCTGTCTCTCTGTCTCTCTCTGTCCTCTCTCTCTCTCTCTCTCTCTCTCTCTCTCTCTGTCTCTCATATATGTGTGTGTGTGTGTGTATCTGCCTATCTGTCTATCTGTCTGTCTATCTGTCTATCTATCTACCTGGCTGTCTTTCTGTCTGTCTGTCTACATGTCTATCTATCTATCTTTCTAGCTACCTAGCTATTTAGCTAACTGGCTATCTACCTTATCTATCTACCTATCTGTCATGTTGGTGGTATATACATCTGCGGGTTTCTATGTACATTTGCACGTGCGTGATTTTTGTTTTGCGTTGTTTTTTTTGTGGATATTGTTTTTCATATCTTCATATACATGTATAATACTAAACATGCTATACATACATATCATACACATACATACATACATACATACATACTCTATACATACATACATACATATGCATCTTATACATACATACATACATTGCATGTCATACATACATACATACATGATACATACATACATACATCATACATACATACATGCATACATACTACATACATACATACATACATACATACATACTATCATACATACATACTGATATACAACAGTATAGTATAGTAGTAGTAGTATACTAGTATAGTGGTATCATTATTATTATCATTATC
>CM060314.1:25923390-25940890 GCA_030674185.1 Monoplex corrugatus
AGAGAAATTATAAAACAAATACCAATGCATTCGTGCATATAATCTAAGGAGATGCCCCTGGCGTTGGCCATTCCGTCCAATTTAGCACGCAGAGGGTTAAAAAAAACATACCTGAATACAAATTTAAACATAATTAAGGACACTAAAACATATAGAAACAGGCCTAAGTTACCTAAAATTGCCTCACATATCTCATTTCCCTAGAGCCAAAAATGCACTGACTACATGTACCCAGTCATTAAGAAAAAGTACGTAAGACTTTATGGAACACATACAGGTAAATGGCCCAGCAAGGCAGAAAATGATAAGAAGCAATGACAAGAAAGCAAAGGAGGAAGGAAGAAACAAAGAGAGTGACAGAAAAGCGTAAATTTCTAGCACAGAATATAATATCTATAAGAAGAAGAAGAAGAAGAACGGTGATGATGACGACAACGACGACGATGACAATGATAATAATGACGATGGTGATGATGATAACAACAATAATAATGATAATAATTATAATTATAATAGTATCATTGAATTATGATAATAATGATAACAATAACAATAATAATAATAATAATGATAATAATAATAATAATAATAATAATAATAAATCATAACATCAAAGAACAATATCAATAAATTTTAATAATAATAATAGTGATGATGACGATGATGATGACGACGACGACGACGACAACGATGATGATGATGATGATGACGACGATGATGATGATGACAGACTGGTTTGCTTGTTGTAAATGTGTGTGTGTGTGTGTGTTTGTGTGTGTGTGTGTGTGTGTGTGTGTGTGTGTGTGTGTGTGTGTGTGTGTGTGTGTGTGTGTGTGTGTGTGTGTGTGTGTGTGTGTGTCCCCTTTTGCCACTGGCTTCTTTGAAGTAATTTCCCAGTTGTTAGAAATCTTTAACTCCAGCTCATCGCCTGTTTTGCTTACTTACCCGAAAACAACAACAAACAAACAACAAAACAAAAACAAAAAGAGCCAGGGAAACAAATGAGAAGAAAGGAGAGTTGTCTACTTCCACACACACAGGTCAGTATCTAATACACCATGCGTGGTATCTGTTTCCCCCTGTCGTATTCTTACCTGTCCTGGTTTTTGCGATGTCTATATCAAGATAAAAATGATCAAGAAGAAAAAACAACAACAGAGACAGGTCAGTGCACTGTGTGACTTGACCATATATATAAATATGTTCATGCGAATCTACCATTTTCTGACAAGAAGAAAAAGCTGAAGATCGTAGTAACACATTCCCCAGACATCCTAGTCTTCTCATTTGTTCTACGTTTCCCTAGTTTCCTCCCTAACTTTCTGTCCACTGTGATGGTAAGCCCTGACTGACAGTGGGCTGTGTGGAATCATTTCCTGTTCATTAAAGGTCATTGACAAAGCTGTAAGACATCTTCATGTTCTTGTTGGCAAGAGCGGGGAGTCAACAAAGAGGGAGAAGACTTGGAGAGAAAGGTCAGTGAACTCTATGATAAGACAATAATTAGAACAAGACGAAGAAGAAGAAGAAGGAGAAGAAGGAAGAAGAAGAAGAAGAAGAAGAAAAGGAAAAGAAGAAGAACAAGAAGAACAAGAACAAGAAGAAGAAAAAGAAGAAAAAAAGGAAGAAAAAAAAAGAGGAAGAGAGACAGAGAGAAAGAGAGAAAAAGACACAGAGAGAGAGGAGAGAGAGAGAGAGAGAAGGAGAGAGAGAGATAGAGAAAGAAACAAAGAGAGAGGGAGAAAGAAAGGGAGAGACAGAAAGAGAAACAGAGAGGAAGAGTGACAGAAGGAGAGAGAAAGAGAAAGAGAGAGAGACAGAGACAGACACAAAGAGAGAGCGAGAGCGAGAAAGAGAGAGACAGAAAAAGCAAAAAAGAGGGAAAGAGACGGAGGGAGACAGAGAGAGAGAGTTGAAAAAAATAGACACTTGCATGGGTTGACGATCTTGTTTTGTATCACAAACAATATCAACATTGTCGCTAATTGATTTCATTCTTTCTCCAGTGCACTTCCTAACCTCCGACCGTCTGTCTCTTGTCCATAGCTCTGTATCCAGTCATTTCCTGTTCTTTAACAATGTGCACAAGTCGCTATGCCATCTTCTCATTTTGCTGCAGCAAAGAATAAGCAAAGAGCAAAAGAATCATCCCTTTACGACTCTCACTTGTTCACGTTATCCACTAGTTCTTGCATACACAGAACCAAAGAAAAAGAAAAAAGAAGACGAAGAAAAAGAAAGAAAGAAAAAAGAAAAAAATGATGACGCTATCACTTCCCTCACCTTATCCACCAGCTTTTTACAAAGAACTCAAAGACTCCAGTCCCTGTGGCGTAGTGATTAGCGCAGCGGAATGCGGACTGAAAGGTTGTAGGTTCGGATCTTCATCAGTCCGTTCAAAACTCAAGTGTAGTAATTTTTCGACTCCTTCCTAGAGTTCAGCGCGCTGTTGGCTCATTTGGAAGACAAGGACCACATAGCTGTCCCATCCACTGAACGGATGCGTCATTGAGGATGTTGCTCAAATTTTTCGATGAACTCCGCAAGTGTTTTTATCTCTCGGGCCTGAATGACGCCAGGATATGTTTTGTTAATAAGCGTAGAGTACAGCCCTGTCACGCAGTCTCAATCCTAGATGGAGCTCCATGACATCATGATTACCACCCTCATCGTCTTGTCATCTTCATCATCATCATCGCATTATTAAAACAAATCGTGCCAGCTTCTGTGGCCATTAGAGGTGACGTAGAAAATGGGACACAAAAAAATGAAAGAAAGAAAAGGTGAGCACAAAGAAAATCTTGTGATGATGGTGTGGTTTATTTCACACTTCTTCATCAGCGCTATTAACATCATCATCGTCGTCGTCGTTGTCATTGAAGTCATCATCATCATTATCATCATCTTCGTCGTCGTCGTCGTCGTCGAAGTCATCATCGTCGTCGTCGTCGTCATCATCCTCATCGTAGTCGTCGTTGACGTCGTCGTCGACATCGTCATCGTCGTCGTCATCATCATCACATCATCATCATCATCATCACCACCACCACCACCACCACTACCACCACCATCATTCAGTTTCATCCTCATTCTCGAGTCTCTCTCTCTCTCTCTCTCTCTCCTCTCTCTCTCTCTCTCTCTCTCTCTCTCTCTCTTCTCTTTTCTCTCTCTCTCTCTCTCTCTCTCTCTCTCGCTGTCTCTCTCTCTGTGCCCCCTCTCTCTCTCTCTGCGTGCGTCTGTGCCTCTGCTGTCTGTTGTGTGTGCTCGGTTGTGCGTGTGTGTGTGTTGCGTGAGTGCGTGGTGTGTGTTTGTGTGTGTGTGTTGTGTGTGTGGTGGTGGTGTGTGTGTGTGTGTGTGTGTGTGTGTGTGTTGTGTTTTGTGGTGTGTGGTGTGTGTGTGTGGGTGTTGTGTGTGTGTGTGTGCGTATACGTATTTTTATTTTTATTATGTGCTTTTCACTGACAAATTGAAAAACATATAAGTTGAGTTTTTAATGAATTATATTTATGCTGCACTGATGTATTGGCGTGTATATGTACCCATTATTCACATGTTTGTATTGCAGTAGAGTATTGACATGGCAATATTTATGCAGCATTGATGTATTGGAATATATATGTATCTGACTGCACCACACTAATGTATTACCAAGGCAATGTTTATGCTGTTTTGCTAGAGCAACGAGTATTCTCTGATATAGACTGTTTATAACATGATGGATATTACTATTATTATTATTATTATAGTTATTATTACCATTGTTATTATTACTACTATTAGCATCATTGTATATTATCATCATCATCATCATCATTATCATCATCATCATAATTATCATTATTACCATCATCATCATCATCATCATCAAATTATGAATGCATGAAGGCTTTGAGATAAAGTTATACAAAGTGGTAGGTAATGAAAACGGTCGTGGGTAAGGTGGGTAGGTGGGTTATTTTTTTTTTCCTACTTGCATTTTTTTGCTTACCAACTTTCTCTTTTCAAAATCTTTATATACCTATATAGTTTGTTTTGTTACTGTGCTTATTCTAAGATAAGATGTCTGCATGTATATCCATAAATAAACCGCATGCGTTAGTCAACTACTGCCAAGAAGGCAGTGGGTTTTGAGAAACTAGGACAAACAAGGGTTGGCAGAGAAATGAGATCCCGTCTCTACAAGTCATCAAGACATCGACAAGAAGCCACACAGAACTTTTTTTCGCTTTTCCCGCAGCGTCAATAACATCCGGTCTTGTCACAGAGGCGGTGTTCCTCTTCTGCGTTAACCTTTTCGTTCCCTTCACCCGATTCACCAACTTTCTGTTAACTCTCTCTGTCTCTGTCTCTGTCTCTGTCTCTGTCTCTCTCTCTCTCTCTCTCTCTCTCTCTCTCTCTCTCTCTGTGTCTGATCCCTCTGTCTCTGTCTCTGGTTCTTTCTAAGTGTGTGTGTGTGTGTGTGTCTCTCTCTCTGTCTCTGTTTCTCTGTATCTGTCTCTCTCTGTCTGTCTCTGTCTGTCTCTGTCTGTCTCTGTCTCTCTCTGTCTCTCTCTGTCTCTCTGTCTCTGTCTCTGTCTGTCTCTGTCTGTCTCTGTTCCTGTCTCTCTGTCTCTCTGTCTCTGTCTCTGTCTTCTCTGTCTCGTCTCTCTCTGTCTCTCTCTTCTCTCTCTCTCTCTCTCTCCTCTCTCTCTCTCTCTCACTCCTTCTCTCGATTCACCAGCTTCCTGGTTCAACCAATTTACTTTTTCACTCCATCCACCACTCCCAGCAAACTTGTTTTTCATTTCCTTTTTCGTGTCCATCATGCTTCCTTTACATGTCCATCATGCTTCCTTTACATGTCCATCATGTTTCCTTTACATGTCCATCATGTTTCCTTTACATGTCCATCATGTTTCCTTTACATGTCCATCATGTTTCCTTTACATGTCCATCATGTTTCCTTTACATGTCCATCATGTTTCCTTTACATGTCCATCATGTTTCCTTTACATGTCCATCATGTTTCGTTACATGTCCATCATGTTTCCTTTACATGTCCATCATGTTTCCTTTACGTGTCCATCATGTTTCCTTTACATGTCCATCATGCTTCCTTTATGTGTCCATCATGCTTCCTTTATGTGTCCATCATGTTTCCTTTACATGTCCATCATGTTTCCTTTACATGTCCATCATGTTTCCTTTACATGTCCATCATGTTTCCTTTACATGTCCATCATGTTTCCTTTACATGTCCATCATGTTTCCTTTACATGTCCATCATGTTTCCTTTATGTGTCCATCATGTTTCCTTTACGTGTCCATCATGTTTCCTTTACATGTCCATCATGTTTCCTTTACGTGTCCATCATGTTTCCTTTATGTGTCCATCATGTTTCCTTTATGTGTCCATCATGTTTCCTTTATGTGTCCATCATGTTTCCTTTATGTGTCCATCATGTTTCCTTTATGTGTCCATCATGTTTCCTTTACATGTCCATCATGTTTCCTTTATGTGTCCATCATGTTTCCTTTATGTGTCCATCATGTTTCCTTTATGTGTCCATCATGTTTCCTTTACATGTCCATCATGTTTCCTTTATGTGTCCATCATGTTTCCTTTATGTGTCCATCATGTTTCCTTTATGTGTCCATCATGTTTCCTTTACATGTCCATCATGTTTCCTTTACATGTCCATCATGTTTCCTTTACGTGTCCATCATGTTTCCTTTACATGTCCATCATGTTTCCTTTACATGTCCATCATGTTTCCTTTACATGTCCATCATGTTTCCTTTACGTGTCCATCATGTTTCCTTTACATGTCCATCATGTTTCCTTTACATGTCCATCATGTTTCCTTTATGTGTCCATCATGTTTCCTTTATGTGTCCATCATGTTTCCTTTATGTGTCCATCATGTTTCCTTTACATGTCCATCATGTTTCCTTTACATGTCCATCATGTTTCCTTTATGTGTCCATCATGTTTCCTTTATGTGTCCATCATGTTTCCTTTATGTGTCCATCATGTTTCCTTTATGTGTCCATCATGCTTCCTTTATGTGTCCATCATGCTTCCTTTATGTGTCCATCATGCTTACTTTATGTGTCCATCATGCTTACTTTATGTGTCCATCATACTTCCTTTATGTGTCCATCATACTTCCTTTATGTGTCCATCATGCTTCCTTTATGTGTCCATCATACTTCCTTTATGTGTCCATCATGCTTCCTTTATGTGTCCATCATACTTCCTTTATGTGTCCATCATACTTCCTTTATGTGTCCATCATGCTTCCTTTATGTGTCCATCACGCTTACTTTTCGTGTCCATCATGCTTCTTTTACATGTCCATCATGCTTCCTTTACATGTTCATCATGCTTCCTTTACATGTCCATCATGCTTCCTTTACATGTCCATCATGCTTCCTTTACATGTCCATCATGCTTCCTTTACATGTCCATCATGCTTCCTTTATGTGTCCAGCATGCTTCCTTTACATGTCCATCATGTTTCCTTTACATGTCCATCATGTTTCCTTTACATGTCCATCATGTTTCCTTTACATGTCCATCATGCTTCCTGCAATATTGTTCACTCCCTTAACCCTAACCATCACGTTCTGCAAACTTTTTCATTCCCTCCCCCTATTTACTTTTGCTACCTGTCATTTCAATGCTCTCAAAAGCATTCAAGAAGATGACAAGCATTCTTACCAACAAATGCCTATCAATTAACATCAGAAAGGGAGGCCTTGAATGTTATATAGAACCAATATTGTTGTACGGATGCGAAGCGTGGACAGTCAGCAAGCAAAGCCAGAGCAAGATTGAGGCAGCCGAGATGTGGTTTCTATGAAGAATGTTGATAGTTCCTGGACAGCAAAGAAAACAAACGAGACAGTCTTAATGGAGACAGACACAAGTAGATCACTCATAAGGAAGATTAGGAAAAGACAGGTAATATGTACAGCCCATTTTATGAGGAAGGGGATTTGGAGCACCAGGTCACAACGGGAAGGCTGGCGGGAAAGAGAGCACCAAGTAGACCCAGGAGAGAAAATGCTGGACGGACTTGCAGAGTGACTGGGGATGAGGATGGTGGGGGAGATGCTGGGGGCAACGAGAGATAGAGATGGATGGAAGTCCATGGTCGCCAGCGCCATGCGGCAGGGCACCTGATGATGATGATGATGATGATGATGAAGATGAGATGATGACCTGTCATTTCGTTCATTCCCTCATCCTATTCTCCAGGTTCCCGCAAAACCGTTCACCCCCTCTTCTTGTCCACTGATGTCCTCCAAACCTTTTCACTTCCTCAAATTATCCACCAGTTTTCCTGCAAATCTGTTCTCTGCCTCACCCAAAGCCACTAACATCCTGCAAACGCTTACACTCCCACACCCTATCTACCAGCTTCCTGGATTATGGCCTTTCATTTGTTCCCCCTATCCACCAGCTTCCTAATGTAAACCTTTCATTGCTTCACCCCGTCTACCAGCTTTCTGATTTAAGCCTTTGATTCCTTCACCCTATCCACCAGCTTCTTGCAAAACAATTCCATTTCCTTGCTCTCTATCCATCAGCTGTCTGAAAAGCATTTCAGGCCTTCATCCTATCCACCAGCTTCTTGCAAACAGCTGGTGGATATGGTCAGATCATAAAAGGGATAAACTTGCAGCGAACAGGCTGTTAGTTTTGGATGATAGGTCAGATGAAAAAGTGTTTTCAGCAGGACTGTGACGGACAAAATATGGGAGGGGGTGAGGTAGAGGTTTCTACAGAAAGCTGATGGACAGGGTAGTGATGTGAAATATTTCTTCAGGAAGCTAATGGTGGACGCGGTAAGAGAGCAAAACGTTTTAAACTTATAAAAGAGGAACGCCGCTGCGTTAAGCTAGTGGTTAGGGCGGGAGATTTCAACAAGTTTTGCTGGGAGCTGAATCATAGCCTGAGGGATTTAAAAGGTTAAACTCAGACAAGAAAAACACCGCGTTCTGGAGGAAGCTGGCTGACAGGGTGAGAAACTGTAAGGATTTGTACGGGAAGCTGGTGGATAGGATGAGTGAGCAAAAAGGTCAAAGTTAGCTTTGGAACTTCGCGGCGTGAGTCTGATCGATAGGGTGGCAGAGTGACATAGTATTGGGGAGGCCGGTTGGTGAGATAGAGAATAAAACGGTGGGCATGGATTGGGTAGGGAATGAAACAATGTGCTGAAAGCTGGAGGAATAGGAAGGGGAAATGAAACAATGTGCTGAAAGCTGGTAAATTGGGTAGGAAATGAAACAGTGTGCTGAAAGCTTATGGATTGGGTAAGGGAGTGAAAAGTGAGCTGATAGCTGGTAAATTGGGTACAGCAATGAAACAGTGTGCTGAAAGCTGACAATTGGGTAGGGCAGTCAAACGATGTGCTGAAAGCTGGTAAATTGGGTACAGCAATGAAACAGTGTGCTGAAAGCTGATAAATGGTAGGCAGTCAACGATGTGCTGAAGTGATAATGGTAGGCAGTCAAACGATGTGCTGAAAGCTGATAAATTGGGTAGGGCAGTCAAACGATGTGCTGAAAGCTGATAAATTGGGTAGGGCAGTCAAACGATGTGCTGAAAGCTGATAAATTGGGTAGGGCAGTCAAACGATGTGCTGAAAGCTGATAAATTGGGTAGGGCAGTCAAACGATGTGCTGAAAGCTGGTGGATTGGGTAGGGCAGTCAAACGATGTGCTGAAAGCTGGTGGATTGGGTAGGGCAGTCAAACGATGTGCTGAAAGCTGGTGGATTGGGTAGGGCAGTCAAACGATGTGCTTAAAGCTGGTGGATTGGGTAGGGGAGTGAAACAGTGTGCTAAAAGCTGGTCAATTGGATAAAGCAATGAAACGGTGTGCTGAAAGCTGGTAAATTGGGTAGAGCAATGAAACAGTGTGCTGAAAGCTGGTCAATTGAGTACAGCAATGAAACAGTGTGCTGAAAGCTGATAAATTGGGTACAGCAATGAACCATGTGTGAAAGTGTAATTGGTAAGCAATGAACATGTGTGAAACTGTAATTGGGTACAGCAATGAACCAGTGTGTTGAAAGCTGGTAAATTGGGTAGAGAAATGAAAATAAGTGCTGAAAACTGATAAATTGAGTACAGCAATGAAACAGTGTGCTGAAAACTAGCAAATTTGGTAGGGGTGTGAAACAGTGTGCTGAAAGTTGGTGGATTGGGTAAGGAATGAAACAGTGTGCTGAAAGCTGATGGATAGGATAGGGAATGAAATAGTGTGCTGAAAGCTGCTTAATTGGGTAGGTTAGTGAAATAGTGTGCTGAAAGCTGGTAAATTGGGTAGAGCAATGAAGCAGTGTGCTGAAAACTGGCAAGTTTGGTAGGGTAGTGAAACAGTGTACTGAAAGCTGCTGGATTGGTAGGGATTGAAACAATGTGCTGATGCTGGTTATTGGGTAGGGAATGAAACAGTGTGCTGAAAGCTGGTGTATTGGGTAGGGAATGAAACAGTGTGCTGAAAGCTGGTGTATTGGGTGTCGGAGTGAAACAGTG
This sequence comes from Monoplex corrugatus, assembly GCA_030674185.1. Taxonomy (NCBI): domain Eukaryota; kingdom Metazoa; phylum Mollusca; class Gastropoda; order Littorinimorpha; family Ranellidae; genus Monoplex; species Monoplex corrugatus. The sequence goes on from CM060314.1 coordinate 25,932,918, forward strand.
CGCTGAAAGCTAGTGGATTGGGTAGGGAATGAAACAGTGTGCTGAGAGCTGCTGGATAGGGTAGGATAATAAAACAGTGTGACGAAAGCTGGTAAATAGGGAAAGGAGGTGAAACAGTGTGCCGAAAGCTGGTAAATTGGGCAAGGCATGAAACAATGTGCTGAAAGCTGGTGGATTGGGTAAGGCATGAAACAGTGTGCTGAAAGCTGATGTATTGGATACGGGAGTGAAAAGATGTGCTGAGAGCTGATGGGTTGGGTATGGGAGTGAAAAGGTGTGCTGACAGCTGGTATGGGAAAGCCACTGAGTATGGAAAAGGATGAAAGATTTTCAGGAAACTAGTGGACAGGATGGGAGAGTACAAGGTTTATAGGAATCCAGGCCAAGAGGCAGGGGAAGGAGTGAAAATTGTGCGCTGGCGTATGAATTGAGGAAATGAAATGTCCAGCAGGAATCCGGTTGGTAAGGTGAAAGTGTGAAAGATTTTGTGATGTGCTAATGAGTATAGGAAGGAGGTGAAATGTTCTATAGGAATTCAGTAGGTAGGGAGAGGAAGGGAAATGTTTTGCAGGAAGTTAGTAAGTGGAAGGAGCGAAAGGTTTGCCTAAAGTTAGTGCGTAATACGAAGAAGTGAAAGGTTTTGCAGAAAGTAAGAGGAAGAGGTGAAAGGTTTTGCAGAAAGTAAGAGGAAGAAGTGGAAGGTTTTGCAGAAAGTAAGAGGAAGAGGTGAAAGGTTTTGCAGAAATTCAATGGATAAGGAAAGGATGTGCAAGATTTTATAGGAATCCAGTGGGTAGAATGAGAATGTGAACGATTTAGCAGGAACCTGGTGAGTGGGAGAGCAGGTGGTGATGGAAGGTTTGTGAAAATCCAGGGATTTTTACACTAGCGGAGAGGTTGAAATAGTTAAAAGTTTAGTAGGAAAGCAGTAGGTAGGATGAAAGATGCTAATAAATGGATAGGGGGAGTCAGTGAAAGGTTTTACAGGAAAGCAAAAAGTAAAGGGAACGAGTGAAAACTTTTTTCTTTTTTTTTGCAGAAAACTGGTGGGATGGGGGGGGGAAAGGAAAGCAGGTAAAAACCTGGTGGTGCGTGTTGTTCTTCTGCATGGAGTTTGTATTGATCAATATCGGTCGACCTGCCTGTCTTATAATGTCTTCTTCAAGCCACGCCCGACATTAAACATCAAACTAATTCTGTCTGTTTATCTTCAGGGAATGGGTGCTTTCTTTAGTTTTTTTTTTTTTTTTTAACCACTGAAATAGGAAGCGGATTTCGATCGAGCTGTGTTGCCCGTCAGTGTGTCTGTCTTTTCATTAAGTCTGGATTGTGTGTGTGTATGTGTGTGTGTTGTGTGTATGTGTGTGTGTGTGTGTGTGTGTGTGTGTGTGTGTGTGTGTGTGTGTATGTGTGTGTGTGTGTGTGTGTGGTGTGTATGTGTGTGTGCGTGTGTGTTGTGTTGTGTTGTGTTGTGTTGTGTTGTGTTGTGTTGTGTTGTGTTGTGTTGTGTTGTGTTGTGTTGTGCTGCGTTGCGTTGCGGTTGCGTTGCGTTGGGTGGGTTGGGTTGGGTTGGGTTGGGTTGGGTTGGGTTGGGTTGTGTGTGTGTTTGTGTGAGTGTGAGTGTGTGTGCGTGTGTGTGCGTGTGAGTGTTTGTGTTGTGTTGTGTTGTGTTGTGTTGTGTTGCGTTGCGTTGCGTTGCGTTGCGTTGCGTTGCGTTGCGTTGCGTTGGGTTGGGTTGGGTGGGTTGGGTTGGTTGTGTATGTTGTGTTGTGTGTGTGTTTGTGAGTGTGTGTGTGTCGTGTGTATGTGTAATATTAACACCGAGAGATATATCTGGTGTCATTGCATTGATACTCGTCCAAATAAAACTTCTTGCTCTTTTTCCTGTTCTTAATCCTGTTTTTGTTCTTATCCTTGTTCCTGTTCCTGTTCTTGTTCCTGTTCTTATTCTTGTTCTTGTTTTTTTTTTTTTCCTTGTTCAATGTTGCGACTACATAAACTGTCAGTGATGTAGAGAAATGCGAATTTCGAAATGGCTTGACCAGTTCGTACTTGTTTTGTTTCTGTATGACGCATACATAGATTGTTACCTTATTTTTTTATTTTTTTTTTTGTCTCTTTTCATATGTCGTTCTATGTTCCATCTTTCATTTACCCCTTTGTAAAAATCCCTTTCTGTCTTTTTGTCCTTTCATTCATTCATCATTTTTTTCTGTTTCCCTTTTTTTTGTTTTATTCTTATCGTAAACTAAATAAAGAAAGCAAGGTTAGTCGTCTGCTGTTTTCGCAAAAAATCAGTTCCAAAAACAGTCAACCCAGCTACACCAATAAAGCTGGATGATTGACTGAGTGAAGTTGGGGGTTGGTGTTTGGTGTGTTTTGTGGAGCCAACATAACCAAAATGGAATCAACACCTTTGAGGCGGCTCAGAAGCTGGGAGAGAAAAACAAGGAAGAAATGAATAATAATAATAATGATAATAATAATATTAATGGTAATAATAATAATGCTAATAATAATAATGACAATAATAATAATAGCGATAATAATAATAATAATAATGCTAATGATGATGATGATGATGATGATGATGATGATGATGATGATGATGATGATGATGATGATGATGATGATGATGATGATGATGATGATGATGATGATGATGATGATGATGATAATGATGATGATGCTGCTGCTGCTGCTGCTGCTGCTGCTGCTGCTGATGATGATGATGATGATGATGATGATGATGATGATGATGATGATGATGATGATGATGATGATGATGATGTGATGATGATAAACTAACTACACCAACAAGCATATCACTGCAGGAAGATGCGAATGTATTATTCCTAGTTTGAACGACGCTTTACAAACATTCTGCAAGAAAGATTTTGGATGCTTACTTGCTCTCTTGCTTGACTTGCTTCTTACGTACTTGTTATCTTGCTTGCTTGCATGTTTGCTGACTTACAGGCTGACTGACTGACTGGCTTTCTCGCTTAAGTGCTTCCTGCTGCCCTCAAATGCAGTTCTAATTCCTCTTTGTGTTGTTGTTTTTCCATCTCTCTTTTTTTAAACTGAAAGGGCAGGGATTGTTTCATGTCGAGCAGAGAGATGTCTGTCTCTCTGTCTATCTGCTGTCTGTCTGTCTGTCTGTCTGTCTGTCTGTCTGTCTGTCTGTCTGTCTGTCTCTCTGTCTGTCTCTCTGTGACCAAATGTGTGGACAAGATTTTCTAGCCCTTTATACGTGGATCTTTCCCAATTTTGGTTTAAGCCGTGGACTGTAGATGAATCGGGAAAGCATAACTCTGGAAGTGAAAACGTTAAAGCTCAAGGTCACATAGACTGAGACAGGTGCCCTTTTTGAAGACGATGCGTGAACAGCACATTTTTAGGAAAGTTTTACAATGTTTACAGTCTGTTTTCACTGTTGTAACAGTCTTCTATCGTACTCAATGCAGGTCTTTCTTTTTCAAACTGTAGCCTCTTCAAGGTCGCTGTCACCTTGTGAAGAACAAAATCTGGATTTTCCGTAGTGTTTTTTGTGACCGTTTTGCATTGTTTGGTTGGTTTTTGTAGTTTGTTTCGCTTTGTTTGTTTTGTTTCTTTGTTTGTTGTTGTTAGCTTTGTTAATGTTTTGTTTGTTTAATTTTTTTTTTGATGTTGCTTTGTTGGTTTGCTTGGTTGGTTGGTTGGTTAGTTTGGTTTGGTTTGGTTTGTTTGTTTGTTTGTGTGTTTTGTTTGTTTGTTCGTTTGTGCGTTTCTGCTTGTTGTTTGTTTGTTTGTTTGTTTGTACGTTTGTTTCTCTGTTTGTTTGTTGGTTTGTTTGTTCGTTCGTTCGTTCGTTTGTTTGTTTGTTTGCTGTCTGTTTGTTTGTTTGTTTTTCTTATTTGAACTTCTAATAGTTTACCAGTGGTGAGCTGTATATTTTATCAGTGTGCGTCTTTATGATTACTTTGCTTGTCTTTTTTCACCCTGTCTCTTCTATAGACTCCTTTCTTTTTCTTCGTTTTCTTTCTTTTAGAAAAACAAAAGAGAGAAAAAACAGAAAAGCCATGCGATATTAACAGTTCTAAAAACATATCTGAAAAATACACTTATTTCTAAGCCGTAACGAGCCTTTTTGGTACACAAGTGTCATATGATCAAACAGTAAGACTATGATACACAATGCGGTTGGAGACTTGGAGAGTTTGCTTGAATCTGTCATTTGTATCATGATATGTTATTTGAGTCGAAGTAGTCGCACTCAATTAGTCAGTAGTATTTCGATTATTCGTGTACTGATATAAGAGATAGTCCTTACAACAAAAACAATGACGTTATTTCAGTAAAGAATGACATTATTCCAGTTGTCCAGCTAATTCTTAGATCCCATGTTGGTAGCTTGTCATACAATGTTCTTTAATTGTCATATGTTGTTTTTGACAATGTTACTTGATTGTTATAAATGTTCCTCTTCTTCCCTTCAAACTCTCGTCTCCTGGCGCCCCCACCCTTTTTGTTTTTTTGTTTTTGTTTGTTTTTTTGTTGTTGTTTTTTGTTTGTTTGTTTTTCCTAAAATTACAATTGTGAACAGAAATTGAATAAAAGATTCCTTCATTCCTTTGGCCATCATATTGTACAAAATGTGAATTATGCAGTTCTCATGATACAGATTTTGTTGTGTACTTGAGGAACATCGTATAAATACTGACATACTTAATTATTAAAACATTTAATTTTTTGCTTTCAGATCAGTGTACATTTGACATTTAAACACAAATATGACATTCATTTTAAATCAGGTTTGTACAAAATGGACATTCCTTCTTCGCTGATTGTCACTGCACGTATAAAGGTTTTACACACACACACACACACACACACACACACACACACACACACACACACACATACATACATACATACATATATACATGCATACATACATACATACATGCATACATACATACATACATACATACATGCATACATACATACATACATACATACATACATACATACATGCATACATACATACATACATACACACACACACACACATACATACATACATACATACATACACACAACCACATACACACATACATACATACATACATACATACATACATACACACACACATACATACATACATACATACATACACACACACAACACACATACATACATACATACATACATACACACACACATACATACATACATACATACATACATACATACATACACACATACATACATACATACATACATACATACATACATACATACATACATACACTACACATGACACAGAGAAGAGAAAGAGACGGACGGAGGGATGGAGAGAGAGAGAGAGAGAGAGAGAGAGAGATGTGGAAATGTGCGCCAACAAGTATTGCATAATTGATAGACAGATATCAGAAACAGACGTAACAACCGGGATATAATATTCATTGAATGCATCGTGTGTCTTTCAATTATTTCTGACATTGCAAGGTAGAATAACCTTAATGGGTATGTACAACGTTGAAGAAAAGCTGTTGTTGCTGTTATCCTCGTAACCATCATCATCATCATCATCATCATATCCATCAACAACTCCTCTATCATCATCATCACCACACCACCATCACCATCATCATCGTCGTCGTCACCACTTCACTACTACCACCATCACTGCCCACCACACCACCATCACCATCATCGTCGTCGTCGTCACCACTTCACTATGACTACCACCATCACTGCCATCATGATCGTCACCACCATCACCACGATCATCATCATCGCCATTACTATCATCATCATCGTCGTCGTCGTCATCAACATCATTATCAGCATAGCCATCACTATCACCATCGTCACCATCATCATTATCATCGTCAACACTATCACCATCACCACAGTCATTGTCAATATCATCATGATCACCACCACATCACCATTACCGTCATCGTCATCGCTATTGCCATCACCACCATCATCACCGTCACCATCATCACCATCATCATCATCATCATCATCATCACCATCAATTACTGTCATGTTACTCTTCGTTGGTTGTCTTATAGCTTTTTCGTTTTCGTGATTTTAGACTGATGCTATCATTAGTATATGAAATTGGTATTGTTATCATTGTTGCTTTTTGTGTCTCTTTTTGTTCTTTTTGTTCTTGTTGTTGTTCTTGTTGTTCTTGTTGTGCTTGTTATACTGTACACTGTTGCTTTTATTTTATTTTTGCTTTTTCGTTTGCTTGGGTTTTTTTTTTTCTCTTATCTTTATTGATTTTGTTTCTTCTTCTTCCTGTTCTCATTCTTCTGTTTGTTTGTGTTGTTGTTGTCGTCGACGTTCTTCTTTCTTTCTTTCTTTCTTCATCTTTCTTTTTTCTTTCTTTCGTTCTTCTTGGTTCTTTCTTTCTTTCTTTCTTCTTCTTCTTTCTTCTTCTTCTTCTTCTTGTTCTACTTCTTCGTCTTCTTCTTCTTCTTCTTGTTCTTCTTTTTTTCTTCTTCTTATTTTCTTCTTCTTTTTTTTCTTCTTCTTCCCTTCTTCTTCTTCTTCTTCTAGCATAAAAAGATTTGTCTACTGAACTAAAACAATAACTACAAACAAAATACATAATAATCACCCTGTATGACATTTATTAAACTAATGGTACAGCAAGCAAGTAGACGAAAAAAAAAACACAGATGAACAAAAACAAATGTCTGGATTCTCAACGGATCTGTGAGCTAAAAAATAATAAGCATGAAAAATAAACAGCAATGAGGTGCATGCAGGGCGAATAAATCTGTAAACCTGACATAGAACCAACAGCTGTTCAGGTGATGTAACAGATGCACGCTGATGACCAAATCGATCCTTAAGACTGTTGAAATGAAAAAAGCAGCACAGTCAAGCCATCCTACTTATTTCCCTTTTTTATACAAAAGTTATCACTGAAAATCCGGCTTTTATTCTTCTCTTGGTGGGTCACCGAGATCATTAAAAAGTTTGGATAAAAGTAAAATTCCTATTTTCAGTATTTAGATGTCCAACACGAATTTTTGTGTTGGGTCATCAAGTTTCGGCGGTTCTTTGTGCCATTTTTTATTTTTTTATTTTTGGGGGGTCTCATTTTTTACGCCATTGATATTGGCCACAGAAACTATTGGCTATAATCATAATGGCGATGAGGATGATAATCACGAGTTCCATCTAGACTGAGTCTGTGTGACAGGGCTGTACTGTATGTTTACTATCATGATATATCCAGGCATCAACCAGACCTGAGAAAAACAGGCACCTGTTGTGTTGGTTAGGAAATTTGAACAACACCCTGAGTGAAGCATCCGTGAAATGGATGAGACTTGACTGTGTGGTCTCTAGTCTTGCCAAAGAGCCCATAGCACGCTCAATTCTGGTTTAGGCCGAAAGGTCAAACTGTGATTTTGATAGGACTGATAGGGATTCAAACCCCAATCCTTCCATCCGGTAGTTTGTCGCCCTAACCAGTACACCAATACCACTGAAGTGAAAACACTTTTTCATATTGTCAGAGTTACCTGCAAAGAGTGTCAGAATGGTTCAGACGTTCGCCTGCCAATAACTAAATTCGAAGTACCAGGGTTCGCTCCCTGTTGAGGACTCTACTTTTCTCCTCAGTTTGACCGGAAAATCGAATTAAACGTCTAGTCCTTTGGAAGAGGACGAAAAACGAGTCGGACACGTGTGCTTTCTGGCCTGCGCACGGCAGTTGAAAATTGTGAAGAGCAGGGCACTCGCCCTGCTGTCCTGGTTATAAAACATTGGAGAAACAGGATGATTTTCCAGGCCCCTCCCATGAAGGCTAATTAGCCTTCTTGCCTTTCTGAAGTCTTGCTTAAAAAATTGGATGGCGCTTCATTGCGGCGACGCGCTCTCAAAAGGCAACCCGAGTTTCACACGGTAAATCCATTGTGACAAAAGAAATGAATATGAATATGACTAAGATATATGAATA
>CM060314.1:25943390-25948390 GCA_030674185.1 Monoplex corrugatus
CAGAATGCTTGTCATGTTCAGACAGTCCGACATTTTGTGTGACGGTTCCCGATGTACCACCGGTGCAAAAGAATTATTGACAGTTGTCTGGAACTGTTGCCAAAATAAATATTTCTTTTAAAAAAAAGCTCTGAAATGTATGAATTTAGCTGTCATATTCCTTCTTACTCAAAAAGGGAAATAAATAAGTGCCATGGTATGGGGTTTGAAGGTGGGGTTGTTGGTTGGTTGTGGTGGTTGTTGGTTGTGGTTGGTTGGTTGTGGTTGGCTGGCTGGCTGCTGACTGGTGCTGGCTGGTTGGTTGTTGGTTGTTGGTTGTTGGTTAGTGTTGTTTGGTTTGGGTTTGTTGTTGTTGTTGTGCTGCTGTTTTGTTTGTTTGTTTTTGGTTGGTTCTTGTTAGGCTTCTGTGTTGATAAACAGAAAATTTGTGCAGCACACGTTGTTAATTAATCAAAATCTGAGACTATATTTGCATCATTATTGTTGTTGTTTTTGTTGTTGTCGTTATTATTGTTTGTTTGTTTGGTTTGTTTGTTTTGAATTGATTTACGATTTCACAAAAAGCATTTCAATTTTGTTTCCCTGCCCTCCCACCTTTTTTTTAAATCTTACGTATGTTTGGCTTTGTTTCATTTGAATCCTTTGTTTGTTTGCTTCTGCCTATCTTTCTTTCTTTCCTTCTTCTTCTTTCTTTCTTTCTTCCTTCCTTTCTTTTTTCCTTTTTTTTCTTGGCTGGCTGATTGGTTGACTGGTTTGTTAACCCTTTTTTTAACCTGTTGGCTGAATCGGTAGAAGATGAAACTTGTAATCTGAGGGTCAAAGATTCGTATCCCTTATTATTTAAGCTCTCCAAATTGCTCCTATGGCATGCATGATAACTTGGACCCTCCCACCACGTAGCATTTATCGTGTCAATGCGTATGGAATTATCCAGAACTACAAATCACCGTCTTTAAAAAAAAAACTGAAACTGAAACGATTTCTAAGAGGGGATTTTTAACTCATTCAGGTCTGTGCCAGTCTCCTAGTCAGGTACAGTCTTTGGTTATTGGTGCCACACCCTCTGAGAAACGACAACCTTTAAATCTGTTTGTTTTACTCTGTTACTAGGATAATGGGAACGATCATTTCATCAGACGGCAGATGCACATCAGAAATAGCCGGCAGAATCGGCCAAGCCAAAACAGCATTCAGAAGATGACAAGCATTCTTACCAACAAATGCCTATCAATTAACATCAGGAAGAGAGTTCTTGAATGTTATATAGAACCAATACTGTTGTACGGATGCGAGGCGTGGACAGTCAACAAACAAAGCCAGAACAAGATTGAGGCAGCCGAGATGTGGTTTCTAAGAAGAATGTTGAGGTTCCATGGACAGCAAAGAAAACAAACGAGACAGTCTTGATGGAGGCAGACACAAGTAGATCACTCATAAGGAAGATTAGGAAAAGACAGGCAACATTTATAGGCCATTTTATGAGGAAGGGGGATATGGAACACCTGGTCACAACGGGAAAGCTGGAGGGAAAGAGAGCTCCGGGTAGACCCAGGGAGAAAATGCTGGACGGACTTGCAGAATGGCTGGGGACGGGGAAGGGTGGGGGAGATGCTAGGGGCAACGAGAGATAGAGGCAGATGGAAGTCCATGATCGCCAACGCCAAGCGGCAGGGCACCTGATGATGATGACTAGGATAATAATGTCTTAACTTAACGGAAATGAAAAATAGCTTGTATCTATTGTCCTTATCTTCTCCTTAAAAAAACCTTCATATACAACGAAGAGAGGGGGGTGTGCGTGTCTGCAGACTGATTGTTTATTTGTCTGTGACCGAATGTATCTGCAAAATGTTCTTAGCTGATTCTGCATTGATCTTTACCAAATAAGTGTCAAAAGCGTGGACTGTCGAGGATCGAAAATCAGACAGTTTGCAAGACATGGTGCCAAGGTGAAGGTCACATGGAGCCAAAAAGTAAAAAGAGACAGAGAGAGCATGGAATCAGCACTTTTGAGGGGAAAGCGTGTGAATATCGCTTTCTCAAGAACTTCTAACAACGTTTATAATTGCTATTTTCACCATTATGAGTCTTCTATTGTGCCTTCTTTACGTCAACTTTACTTTGCATCTGACACTTTAAGGAGTACAACTGCTGGGTTTTCGGTAATAGTTTTGGTGTAAAAATGGAAATGTGTTAGAATGGCTAGACCAATTGTTTTATGTCTCTTTCAGTGTATTTTAAGAGGATGTTTCTGCCAGTTTGTGTGATATTTGTGATGTGTGCGCGTTTTGATTTGATTTAACATGAAGATTCAGCACCATATTTTTAATATCATCGTCGTCGTCGTTGTCGTCATCATCGTCACCATTGTCATCATCATCATCATCAACCACTATCATCATCATTATCATTATCCTCGTCGTCGTCATCATCATCACCACATCATCATCATCATTATTTACATCATCAGCATCAGCATCAGCATCCACTGTCATCTCTGTCATCACCATGGTATCATAGCTTTGTGAATCAAGATGAAAACAGGGCGAAATGTCCTCTACGTTGAGAAAGCTTGCTGGGTGTAGCACTGGCAGAGTAGTGAACAAAGAAAGGAAGAAAGAAAGAAAGACAGACAGACAGAAAGGAAGAAAGAAAGAGAAGAAGGAACGGCAGAACGAAAGAAAGAAAGAAAAGAAAGAAAGAAAGGAAGAAAAGAAAGAAAGAAAAAAAAAGAAAGAAAAGAAGAAAAAAGAAAGAAAGAAGAAGAAGAAAGAAAAGAAAGAAAGAAGAAAAAAAAACGAAACGAAACAGGGTGAAGTCAGACAGTTTCACACGCAAGCGTGACGCTCGTAGCACAGACATGGCAGACAGAGTCGATGCATTTGGATTTCAGAAAGAAAAGGAAACGAACCAACCAACCAACAAAAAGTGCTGAAATCAGATATTTAGCCACCTTTCTACATTGTCACCCTGATAAAGCCACCACAGACAGAGCCAATATATGCTGATGTCCTTTGTCTGCAAACTCCTGCAAGTTTCAGCCACAGTCTGCAAGTTTCTGCACAACTTTTTAACAAAATAAACCCCCAAAAATCCAAGACAGTCGAGCCATTTTGGCAATCTTTCTATTCATACATGTATCAAAAAAAAAATTTTTTAAAGTTCAGATTGTACACTTCTCGATGTCACTTTGACCTTTCAGAAGTTTGGTTTAAATAAAATTTGACAAGTTTTCAGGACGACGGTAAAATGTTATAAAAGTGCAAACAGTACTGAAATATTGTGACCAGTTCCTGAGAAAGTGCTGCTTACACATCTGCCTCAAATGTCCCGATAGCAGGCACATCTTACTTTATCTGTGTGACACTGACCTTGGAGTTTTACCCTTCTCGGTTATGCTATCGCGACCCCTCAAAAATCCAGTGTTTTGAGCACAATCTGGTCAAAATTCACCTACAAAGATCTGGGAAATTGAGAAACGAGAGAGAGAGAGAGAGAGAGGGAGAGAGAGAGAGAGAGAGAGAGAGAGAGAGAGAGAGAGAGAGATGAACAAATCAATCAATAAATCAATGGAACTGAATTTCAATGATAAAGAATTCGACTAGCGAGTTGTTTGATTATATATGCGTGCTGTCGCTGTTAGTTACATGTGTGTGAGTGTGGATACCTTTGAGTGAGTGAGTGAGAGAGAGAGAGAGAGAGGATAGACAAAGAGACAGAGGGAGGGAGAGAGAGAGAGACGATGGTAATGACTGAAAGTGACAAAAACATTCTCTTTGCCAACAGTAGCAGGCAACAGCTAAAGCCCTTTTGTTTTCAACCTTACTGTTGCTAATCTACATCCCTGCCTAAAACTCAAACTACAGAAGAGCTACATTCATTAACCAACTGCATAAGTGAGACACACAGAGACATGAAGACAAATGAACAAGCAGACTGACAGACAGACAGAGACAAACAGAACGTTACTTAAGACGAGCCAATAGAAAGAGAGGAAGATTTGAGGGATAGGGCTGATCTTAAGATGTGGGTCTCTTTTGATCATTGCAAATCAATTGGAAAAAAAACGAAATACACTGGATTTGAGAGTGATTAAAAGATAGTCAAGATTGTAACAGGTCAAGCTCTATCATGTTTAACTTACCATTGAAATTTTCTGCTCCAAAGTGGGAAAAAAAGAAAAATAGAGATCGAGAAGGAGAGTTTAGAGATTTGAGTTTGTTCAAGACGGAATCATCTGTTTCAGTTTCAGTTTCAGTTTCAATTTCTCAAGATAACATCTCCACGTTCGGAAAGAATTCCACATGCGTTAAAGTCAGGTGCCATGTGATGGAGAAAATCCAGAATGATCACGGCACAAGCCTTAAGCCTGCACATAAACCCACCAGCTGACCAGATCCTGAGGTCCTACCTAGATAGTTCCATAACCCTGAGGTTGTCGGGGAGTGAGGTGGCAGAGACCTCAACTTTTCCTGGGGCCAGCACCACGAGGACGGCACCCATCCCCCAATTCAAATTCATATCCATATTCACTTTTTTTTTTACCAAGACTTCAGAGATGCAAGAAGGCTAATTGGTCTTCAAGGAGTAGGACCCGGGCAATCAACCTATCTCTCCAATGTTTTACACCCAGGCAGCCGGGCAATGCCCTGCTCTTCACGATTTTCAACTGCCGTGGGATCTTAAGCGTGCGCATCCAGAAGGACACGGGTCAAACTCGTTTTTCGTCCACTTCCGAAGGACTAGACGTTCATTTCGATTTTCCGGTCAAACTGAGGAGAAAAGTCGAGGCCTCTACGGGGAGCAAACCCTGGAACCTCGAGTTAAGTTACTGGCAGGCAAACGTCTGAATCATCGCACTTGGATAATTCCACTCGATATGTGCTCCGCCCAAATTTGCCAGCAAATGTTAGACAGACTTCTCGGCCCAACTCAAAATAATATGCATGGCAAGGTTTTGAAATAAGGAGAAGAGAAGGGGACTTATGAAACACTAAGCT
>CM060314.1:25950890-25968390 GCA_030674185.1 Monoplex corrugatus
GTGCGTGCGTGCGTGCGCTCATGTAACGCTGACAACGATGCGTTATTTTATTACAGCAGAAATTCATTGCCTAAAAGCTATTTTTCAAACTTGCCAGTTTAATTGACATGCCTGCATAGAACAAAAAAATCACAGCTAGAACAAATACACTGACAGGTCAATAGCATAAGACACAGAGAGGGAGACAGACATAGACAGAGACAGACAGAGGAAAAAGACAGACAGCGACAAATAGAATGTCAATTATGCCAAGCGAGTGGGACAGCGAGGGATGTTAGCAGAAATCTTAAGATGCAGCTATCTTTTGAACATTTCAAATCAATCGAAAAATGATGGACTGGGTTGGAGAGTGGTTAGAAGGTATTCGTGATTTGATAAAATCAAGCAGCTAAATGGTATTTAACTTTCCATTGATATTTTCTCTTCGAAATTAAATTTTAAAAAAAGAAATAAAGAGAGATCAATAGACGTAGCTTGGAACGTGGAGTTTAACCCTTTGATTCCCGCACCCTATCCACCAACTGCAAAAACTTAACCCTTTGACTCCCGCACCTTAAACGCCAACTGCAAAAACTTAACCCTTTGACTCCCGCACCTTATCCGCCAACTGCAAAAACTTAACCCTTTGACTCCCGCACCTTATCCACCAGCTGCAAAAACTTAACCCTTTGACTCCCGCACCTTATCCACCAACTGCAAAAACCTAACCATTTGATCCCGTCACCCTGTCCACCAGCTTCCTGCAGGAATCTGGTGGACAGGGTGAGGGAATCAAAGGGTTAAGGTTTTGCTTTGCGAGCATGGATGACAATGCAAGATGCTGGTGGACAGGGCGCGGGAGTCAAAGGGTAAAAAAAAAGAGAGATCAGTACACGTAGCTTGAAAGTGTGGAGTTTATTCGAGAGGGATACCATTCCATATGCGCTCAACCCGGATCTGCCAGCAATTACTCGACAGATTTTTGAGACTGCACAAAGTTTTACGCTCTGGTAAGGTCTTAAAATGCGGAGAAGGGAAGAGGGACCTGTGATACACTGAGCTGACACCACCAGAATGATTAAAGCATTGACAAAAGCAGGAACAGGCTAATTTTTATATTTCAGGCTGGGACTGTGTTTGTTTCTGCCTTGTTCCTTTGCTTTCTGTCATTTCATCCTATCATTTTCTGCCTTGCTGGTTCATTCACCTGTGTGTGTGCGCGATAAAGTCTTACGTACTGATACTTGGGTACATGTACATGTATTGGGTGACTTTTTGCATTAGGGAATTGAGATATGCAGAAGCAATTCTAAGTAATTTAGGTGGTTTTTGTTGTTGTTGTTGTTGTTGTTGTTGTTGTTGTTGTTTTTGTACATATTTCAGTTCTTAGTTATGTTTAAATTTGTATTCAGGCAGGTTTTCTAAATTTCCTATGTGATAAATTGGACGGAGTGGCCAACGCCTAGGTAATCTCCTTGGATTGTGTGCGCGAATGCATTGATACGTGTACTCAATTTCCATTTCCTTTTTCTTTTTCCTGTTGAAGTATTGCATATATTTTGAAACGGTTATAACTCTGATATGGCTCTACGTAGTCGGCTGGATTTTAAACAACAACAACAATAACAATAACAGTAACAATAACAATAACAGTAACAGTAACAATAACAGTAACAACAACTGATTTCCAAACATCAGATCTTGAGTCCACAGCTCTGTCAAAGTATCCAACATAACAAGCCAGCATTAAAACCATACAGACAGACATATAGACAGATAGACATATAGACAGACAAACATGTAGACAGACAGACAGACATATAGACAGACAGACAGACATATAGACAGACAGACAGACATATAGACAGACAGACATGTAGACAGACAAACAGACATATAGACAGACAGACATATAGACAGACAGACAGACATATAGACAGACAGACAGACATATTGACAGACAGACATATAGACAGACAGACATATAGACAGACAGACAGACATATAGACAGACAGACAGACATATTGACAGACAGACAGACATATAGACAGACAGACATATAGACTGACAGACATATAGACAGACATATAGACAGACAAACAGACATATAGACAGACAGAGAGACATATAGACAGACAGATATATAGACAGACATATAGACAGACAGACATATAGACAGACAGACAGACATATAGACAGACAGGCAGACATATAGACAGACAAACAGACAGACATGTAGACAGACAGACATGTAGACAGACATATAGACAGACAGACATATAGACAGACAGACAGACATGTAGACAGACAGATATATAGACAGACAGACATATAGACAGACAGACATATAGACAGACATATAATAATAATAATAATAATAATTACAATATTTATATAGCGCAAAATCTTGATAAAATCAAATCTAAGCGCTGAAGCAGACACACACGCAGGCACGCACGCTCGTACACACACGCACGCACACATACAGACACACACACACACACACACACACACACACACACACACACACACCCACACACACGCATGGCTATAAATGGGGAGAAAGAATAAAAGCAATAAAAGCAAGAATAAAAGCAATGGAAAATTATAGAGAGCATAGCATACAATTATATATTATAACCATGTGATTCCCTCCGAGCGGAGACAGGCTGCAGAGGGGAGGGTTGAGTGAGGTTAGGATTTTATGCAGGAGAGAAAAGGTGAGTTTTGAGAGCGGACTTGAAGGAGACAAAAGTAGGTTGCTGACGGACTGAGAGAGGAAGTTTGTTCCAGGAGAGTGGACCAGAAACAGAGAAGGCTCGTGGACCATAGGTATTGAGCTTAGTGCGTGGAAAGCGAAGAGTCAGAGGATCAGAGGCAGAGCGGAGGGTACGTGAGGGAACATAGATCTCAAGTAGGCTTGACAGGTAATCGGGGGCTGCGTTATTGAGGCTTTTGTAGCACATGGTGTCTAGTTTGTACTGTATGCGCTTTGATACAGGGAGCCAGTGAAGTTGTGCCAGGAGAGGAGATATGTGGTCAGCTTTTTTCTTTTTGAGTACAAGGCGTGCAGCATTGTTTTGAATGCGCTGTAGGATGTGAATGGTGGAGGCAGGAAGACCAGACAGGAGTGAATTGCAATAGTCAATGCGAGACATTATGAAGGAGAGAACGAGTTTTGCAGTTGTTTCGACAGAGAGATACTTCCTGATCAGCTTTATACGATGGAGATGATAGTAGCAGGATCTGGCAGTTTGAGAAACAAAGTTGTTCATGGAGAGGGTAGAGTCAATGCAGACACCAAGGTTTTTAGCTGAATCAGAAATTGGGACTGATGTGTTACATAATGGGAGAGAAAGAGGAGGCAGCTGAGAAAGTTTCTGACGGGTGCCAATGAGGATAGCTTCTGTTTTGTCGTCATTAAGCTGAAGTCTATTGTGTGTCATCCAGTTCTTAATGTCCGAGTAACACTCAGTGGTGCGAGTCAACAGGCGCTGTATATTATCAGGTGAGTCACTGTCTTGAAGTTGGGTGTCATCAGCATAGAAGTGGTGTTTTATAGAATGGGAGTTGGTGATGGTGGACAGGGGGGAGGTGTAAAGAGTGAAAAGAACAGGGCCAAGGACAGATCCTTGTGGAACACCACAGGTCAGGTATGCAGGTTGAGAGTAAGTGCCATTGATGAGAACGGTTTGTTTTCTGTTTGATAGGTATGAAGTGAACCAAGACAGAGCAATGTCAGAGATGCCAAAAGTATGATGAAGTCTAGAAAGGAGAATACCATGATCAATGGTATCAAAGGCTGCAGACAGATCAAGGAGTGTGAGGAGAGAGACTTTGCCAGTATCAGTTGCAAGGAGGAGATTGTTGAGAATGTGTAGTAGGGCAGTTTCAGTGCTATGGCACTGGCGGTAGGCTGACTGGAAAGGATTGAGGAGATTGTTGGCAGACAGGTGAGAGTTCAGCTGGTTGAGGACGACTTTTTCAAGGAGTTTTGACAAGAAAGAGAGATTAGAGATAGGCCGGTAATTTTTCAGTTCATTTGGATCTAAATTGTGTTTCTTGAGGAGAGGGTGAACAATAGCAGACTTGAAAGAATCTGGGACAGTTCCAGTTTGAAGAGAAGTGTTGATGATGTCAGTGATGAATGGGAGGAGAGTAGGGAGACAGTCGGCGTAGACAGAACCTGGAAGAGGATCCAGTTCGCAGGTTTTGAACGACATGGATCTGATTGTGTTGAGAATTTCTTCTTGTGAGACTGGGGTAAAAGTAGTAAGAGGTGTGCCAGAGAAGGAAGGGTCAGGTGGGCATGGTTGACAGGGTGTCCTGTCAAGCCTGTCACGAAGAGTTTGTATTTTGGTGGTGAAATAGTTGGAGAATACAGATGGGAGTTCTTCGTTTGTATGTTTTGTTGGGAGAGGTAAATCTTTTCGTGTGCCAAGGAGATGATTCATGGTTGTAAAGAGTTCTTTTGAAGAAGAGGCATTCAGGATTTTGGTTTGGAAATAGCTTGTTTTTGCTGATGCAATGAGGGTGGATACTTTTGTTTTAGAGGCTTGGAAAAGTTGCCTGTGTACAGTGAGTTTGGATTTGCGCCAGCGGCGCTCTGCTCTGCGGCGGGCACGTTTTGCACAGGCGATCTCATGAGTGAGCCAGGGGGTAGGGGGGCGGTCAGGTAAAAGACGGGTTGTGGCTGGAGCATGAGTGTCCAGAAGATGGTGGAGAGTAGTATAGAATTCATCGGCAAGGTTATGTGACTTTTCAGAAAGGAGACGGGAGGCATCAGATGAAAATGTGGAGAGGTCGATAGATTTGAGATTGCGTCGAGTCACTGTGCGCATGGTACGGGAAGGAGGAGAAATGTCGAGAGAACAGAGAATTGCAGAGTGGTCAGATGGAAGGGCTGAAGTTAGACGGGTAGAAAGAACTAAGCAGTTGTCAGTAGCGGAATTGTGATGATCACGAGAAATGATCCAGTCAAGAATGTGACCTTTTTGATGGGTTGGTTCAGAAATGTGTTGAGTCATATTGTGATTGGACAGAGAGTTGATGATATGTCTTGTGTCATAACGGTGAGTGTTGTCATAGTGGACATTGATATCACCTAGAATGATGAGATTTCCAGGTAAGAGGCAGTAGTGGTCAAGCAATTGGTCAAAGTCAGAGAGAAACATGGATGTGGTGAGTTTGTTGGCAGAGCTAGGTGGGGGTCGATAGACACAGGAGAAGGTGATGGGGTGAGGGGTGGATTGGAAGGATACTTCAACGTGCTCGAAAGAAGGATGGGAGAAAGGCAGAGACTGCGAGAAAGATAGGCGGGAATGGAGTGAGTCGTTGTAGAGGATGGCGATACCGCCACCTCGGGATGAGCGATGGAAAGAAGCAAGCCTGTAACCACTCGGAGTGAGGCTAGCAAGTATAGGTTCGTGACCAAGGGGGTTAAGCCATGTCTCCGTGATAAAAGCAATGTCAACATGCTCATCTGCGACAAAGTCAGCAATAACATCGGCTTTGTCACCAGTGCATGCCGACTGAGCATTAAAAAGGCATAGTTTCAGCCTATCACAGTCATATGGTGGCGGCTGAGGTGGCGACGAAGGCGGCACCAACGGGACAGAAGGCGAGAGCGGCACCGGCGGGACAGAAGGCGAAGGCGGCACCATCAGGACAGAAGGCGAAGGCGAAGACGGCAGAGGAGGAGACAAAGCTTGCAGCAGCGAGGTCAAGGGCAGGGGCAGTGGAGGAGAAGAAGAAGCAGGAGACGAAAAGTGGCGTCGGGCAGGAGACAAACATATAGACAGACACACAGACATATAGACAGACAGACAGACATATAGACCGACAGACATATACACAGACAGACATACAGACAGACATATAGACAGACAGACAGACAGACAGACATATAGACAGACAGACAGACTTATTGACAGACAGACAGACATATAGACAGACAGACATATAGACAGACATAAAGACAGACAGACAGACATATAGACAGACAGACATATTGACAGATAGACAGACATATACACAGACAGACATATAGACAGACATATACACAGACAGACATACAGACAAACATATAGACAGACACACAGACATATAGACAGACAGACATATAGACAGACAGACAGACATGTAGACAGACAGATATATAGACAGACAGACATATAGACAGACAGACATATAGACAGACATTCAGACATAGACAGACAGGCAGACATATAGACAGACAGACATATAGACAGACAGACAGACATATTGACAGACAGACAGACATATAGACAGACAGACATATAGACAGACATAAAGACAGACAGACAGACAGACAGACATGTAGACAGACATAAAGACAGACAGACAGACATATCGACAGACAGACATATTGACAGATAGACAGACATATACACAGACAGACATATAGACAGACATATACACAGACAGACATACAGACAAACATATAGACAGACACACAGACATATAGACAGACAGACAGACATATAGACCGACAGACATATACACAGACAGACATACAGACAGACATATAGACAGACAGACAGACATATAGACAGACAGACAGACATATAGACCGACAGACATATAGACAGACAGACAGACATATTGACAGACAGACAGACATATACACAGACATAAAGACAGACAGACAGACATATAAACAGACAGACATATAGACAGACAGACAGACATATAGACAGACAGACATATAGACAGACAGACAGACATATAGACAGACAGACAGACATATAGACAGACAGACATATAGGCAGACAGACAGACATATAGACAGACAGACATATAGTGAGACAGACATATTGACAGATAGACAGACATATACACAGACAGACATATAGACAGACATATACACAGACAGACAGACATACAGACAGACATATAGACAGACACACAGACATATAGACAGACAGACAGACATATAGACAGACAGACATATTGACAGATAGACAGACATATACATAGACAGACATATACACAGACATATACACAGACAGACAGACATACAGACAGACATATAGACAGACACACAGACATATAGACAGACAGACATATAGACAGACAGACAGACATATAGACAGACATATAGACAGACAGACATATTGACAGACAGACATATAGACAGAGAGACATATAGACAGACATACACAGACATATAGACAGAGAAACATATAGACAGACATATATACAGACAGACATACAGAGAGAGCGTTGATTAACCCTCTGACTCCCGCACCCTGTCCACCAGCATTCTGCATTGCCAACCCACGCTAGCAAAAAGAAAAAAAACACCTTTGACTCCCATCACCAGGATGAGGGAGTCAAAGGGTTAAGTTTTTGAAGTTGGTGAACAGTGTGCGGGAGTCAAAGGGTTAACCCAAGCAAATTGAGAGAGAGAGAGAAGGAAAGGTGTGTGGATGGTATGGAAGTTGATGGACGGGGGTGGGGGTAGGGGGGTTGAAGTAGACGACTGATGAGAAGGTAGTATAGGCCCTGTTAAATCAAAGTAAGTGAATTAAGGAAAATTAACAGGACACAGCGAGAGGGTAGATGTAGCCATGATTTCACCTGTCAGCTTACTGCGCTTCAAATGATGTTTGCATAATCAGCAGGGTTTCTCGTGATGGTTTGAGAGGAGAGGAGAGAGAGAGAGAGAGAGAGAGAGAGAGAGAGAGAGAGAAAGAGAGACGGACAGACAGACAGAGAAAGATACAGACAGATAGACAAACAGACAGAGATAGACAGAGAAAGAGATAGACAGACATACAGACAGACAAAGAGAGAGAGAAAAGGGAGAGAGAGAGAGAGAGAGAGAGGAGGAGGAGGAGGGTTTGGAGACAGACTGACAGACATATTGTACAGTCTTAAACAAAGCGAGATAATGAGACTATGCACAAACAATCGAATGTGTGGACTGAATAAATGAACAAATGTGTAAATGTAAGAATGAATGAATTAATTAATTAATTAATTAATGGATGGATGGATGGATGGATGGATGGACGGATGGATGGATGTGGATGGATGGATGGATGGATGGATGGATGGATGGACAGACAGATGAATGGACGGACGGACGGACGGATGGATGAATGGATGGATGGATGGATGGATGGATGGATGGATGGATGGATGGATGGTGTATGGATGGATGGATGGATGGATGGATGGATGGATGGATGGATGGATCTGTAAATTTGATTGACAAGAATTTTACTCGTTACAATGTCGTTTGGTCAATCTTGCAAGTATGTCATTGCTGTTGCTTACATCTGTCTGAGAGAGAGAGAGAGAGAGTGTGTGTGTGTGTGTTGTGTGTGTGTGTGTGTGTGTGTGTGTGTGTGTGTGTGTGTGTTGTGTGTGTGTGTGAGTGTGCGTATGTGCGCGTGTGTGTGTGTGTGTGAATTTCTGTCTGCCTGTCTGTCTGTCTGTCCGTCTGTCTACCTTTCTATCTATCGCTCTGTTTGTCTGTCTATGTCTCCGTGTGTTGTGTGTGTGTGTGTGTGTGTGTGTGTGTGTGTGTGTGTGATGTGCTTGCGTGTGTGTGTGTGTGTGATTTTGTCTGCTGTCTGTCTGTCTGTCGTCTGTCTCTTTCTATCTATCGCTCTATTTGTCTTGTCTATGTCTTGTGTGTGTTGTGCATGTGTTTGTGTTTGCGTCTCTCTCTCTCTCTGTTTCTCTCTCTCTCTCCTTCTCTCTCTCTCTCTTCTTTCTCTTCTGTTACCTATCTATCTTTCTGTCTGTGTGCCAATTTGTGTGTTCACCTGTACCTATCTATCTGTCGTCTGTGTCCATTTGTGTGTGTGAGACAGACAGACAGACAGACAGACAGATAGATAGAGAGACAGAAAGAGACAATGAAAGAGAGACACAGAGAGACTTACAGCTCAGTGACAATGACATTGACAGTGGTAATATATTTTCTAACGGTAGCGAGTTTATTGGCTACAAGTTTTTGTTTGTTTGTTTGTTTTTCGTTGGTTTATTTTTTTGTTTGTTTGTTTGTTTGTTTTTGTTGCTTTTTGTTTTGTTTTGTTTTTGTTTTGTTTGTTTTTTGCAAATTTGCTTTTGCTTATCGACACGTCTGCATAGAACAAAAATTCCAGAACAAATAAATTGATAAATAAGCAGTGTAAGAGAGAGAGGGGAGAGAGAGAGAGGGGGGTAGAGGGACAGAAAGAGAGACATACAGAAGGAACAGACAGACAGACAGACTAATGGAAAGTCGATGGAAGCTGAACCAATAGAAAGAGAGAAAGTCAGTGATGGAGCTGCTGACAGTGATCTTAAGATAGGAGCATCATTTGATCATTGCAGATTAATTGAAAAAAATGGACTGGGTTAGAGAATGATTAAGAACAAACAGCTAAACCAATTTTAACTTTTCATCAAATGGACTGGGTCAGAGAATGATTAAGAACAAACAGCTAAACCAATTTTAACTTTTCATCAAACATTTCTAATCAAATTTGAAAAAAATGAGTTTGGAATTTATTCAAGATGGATCCGTGGCATTGGGATTATTCAGTCCCACACGGCCCTACCCAAACATGCCAGCAATTACTGGGCAGGCATTTTGAACCTGCACGAAGTTTTATGTGCAGGCAAGGTCTTAGAATGACACCCCCACAATGATTGGAACAATGATATGGGCAGCGAACAGGTCACTTCCTAGACAGTGGGCTCATCATCATCATCATCAAGTGCCCTGCCGCATGGCGTTGGCGACCATGGACTTTCAACCATCTCTATCTCTCGTTGCCCCCAGCATCTCCCCCACCCTCCTCATCCCCAGCCACTCTGCAAGTCCGTCCAGCATTCTCTCCCTGGGTCTACCTGGTGCTCTCTTTCCCTCCAGCTTTCCAGTTGTGACCAGGTGCTCCAAATTCCCCCTTCCTCATAAAATGGCCTGTAAATGTGGCTTGTCTTTTCCTAATCTTCCTCATGAGTGATCTACTTGTGTCTGCCTCCATCAAGACTGTCTCGTTTGTTTTCTTTGCTGTCCATGGAACTCTCAACATTCTTCTAGAAACCACATCTCGGCTGCCTCGATCCTGCTCTGGCTTTGCTTGCTGACTATCCACGCCTCGCATCCGTACAACAGTATTGGTTCTATATAACATTCAAGGACTCTCTTTCTGATGTTAATTGATAGGCATTTGTTGGTAAGAATGCTTGTCATCTTCTTGAATGCTGTTTTGGCTTGGCCGATTCTGCCAGCTATTTCCGATGTGCATCTGCCGTCTGATGAAATGACCGTTCCCAGGTATTTGAACTTATCAACCTGTGTCAAGGTTGTGCCATTTGCTGTTATTTTGCATGAGGGGATTTCATGTTTTTTACTGATCACCATGACTTCAGTAAAAAACATGAAATCCCCTCATGCAAAATAACAGTGGGCTAGCTAGGATAGGGAAAAGTGTAGCAGAATGGTTCAGACGTTCACATGCTAGTAGCATAACCCGATGTTCCGGGGCTCGTTTCCCGTTAAGACCTTGACATTTCTCCTCAGTCTGATAGGGAAATCGAACTGAACGTCTAGCCCTTCGGAAGGGGATGAGAAACGTCCCTTCTGGCCAGCACACGCTAAAATTCCCACGGCAGTTGAAAACTGTGAAGAACATGGCATTTGCTTTGCTGCCCTGGTATAAAACATTGGAGAGATAGGCTGATGTTCCCAGGTCCCTCCCCCTTGAAGACCAATTAGTAGTCTCCTTGTCTTTCTGAAGTTCTGTTAAAAAAAAAATAATTAGGTAGCGCGGCACTGCGGCCACGTGCTGTCAAAGGGAAGTGCAGCTCGAGTTTCACATGGCGTGTGTGTGTGTGTGTGTGTGTGTGTGTGTGTGTGTGTGTGTGTGTGTGTGTGTGTGTGTGTGTGTGTGTAGTGTGTGTGTGTGTGTGTGTGTGTGTGTGTGTGTGTGGTGTGTGTGTGTGTGTGTGTCTGTGTCTGTGTCTGTGTCTGTGTCTGTGTGTGTGTGTGTGTGTTTTGACATAATAAATGAATATAAATATGAATCTGATATTAAAACTTGAGACGTCAGATCTCAAACCCACACCTCTGTCAGAAGAACCAACCAACCAGCCAGGTAAAGACCGACAGACAAACAGACAGACAGACAGACAGGCAGGTAGGCAGGCAGGCAGGCAGGCAGGCAGACAGGTAGACAGACAGGCAGGTAGGCAGGCAGACAGGCAGGCAGGCAGGCAAGCAGACAGACAGGCATATAGACAGACAGACAGATATACAGACAGACAGGCAGGCATACAGACAGACAGGCAGACTTACAGATATACAGACAGACAGGCAAACAGACAGACAGACAGGCATACAGACAGACAGACAGACAGGCAGGCATACAGTCAGACAGACAGGCATACAGACAGACAGGCATACAGACAGACAGGCATACAGACAGACAGGCAGACTTACAGATATACAGACAGACAGACAGACAGACAGGCATACAGGCAGGCAGGCAGGCAGGCAACCAGGCAGAGCGTTGATTAACCCAAACAAAGTGAAAGAGAGAAGGAAGAGTGTGTCGATAAAGTGGAGGAAGGAGGTGGCGGGGGGGTTGCACGACCGTTGAGACAGGGGTCCCTGCTGATCACTGTAATCGAATTAAGGACAACAGGACTGAGACACTGTGAGGGAGTACATGTGTGTCCATGAGTCAACTACGTTAGTTTAACCCTTTGACTCCCGCACCTTATCTACCAAATGCAGAAACTGAACCCTTTGATTTCCAGACCCTTTCCACCAGCTTCCTATAGGAAGCTGGTGGAAAAGGAGAGGGAATCAAAGGGTTAAGTGTTTGCTTTGCTAGCATTGTTGGCAATGCAGGATGCTGGTGGATATTGTGCAGGAGTCAAAGGGTTAAGTGTTTGCTTTGCTAGCATGATTGGCAATGCAGGATGCTGGTGGATATGGTGCAGGAGTCAAAGGGTTAAGTGTTTGCTTTGCTAGCATTGTTGGCAATGCAGGATGCTGGTGGATATGGTGCGGGAGGCATAGGGTTAAGGAGACTGAAATGATGTTCATCTGGATGATGAGTTTTCTCATTACGGTCAAAGAAACGGACGGGGGAGACAAACGGACAGACAGATGAGAGAGCCAGAAAGACAGACAGACAGACAGACAGACAGAGACAGAGAAATAGAGAGAGATCCTGTGAACAAATAATCAGATGAGTGAGTGAACGAATGAATGACTGAATGAATGAATCAATCAATCAATCAATCAATGAACGAACGAATAAATGAATGCATGAACGAACAAATGAATGAATGAATAAATGAATGAATGAATGAATGAATGAATGAATGAATGATATGAATGAATGAATGATCTGCGTTCTCTAATCGTTATAACTGTTACGGCTTTTGACGTTTTACAATAATCTTTGATGAATTTCCTTAGCTTATGCAGTTGTCGTTGCATGAATCTCAAGGACAAACACAATAACGGACTGGCAATTTTTTCTCAAGTCAAGCTAATTCAAAGATATATGAATGAGGTGGGGTGAGGTGTGGTGGGGTGAGGAAGTTGGGGTGGGTGGGGTGGGTGGGGTGGGCTGGGGGTGGTGACTGATGAGACGCGAGCCTCTGTTCATCAATGTGGTTGAATTAAAAGAAAACTGGACTGGAACACAGTGAGAGAGCAGAGGCACCCACGGTTCGACTGTCAATTTAAACAGCTTGAAAGGATGTTTGTCAAGCCAGTAGGTGGTCTATCACAGACACACACATACACACATTTGCACACACACACGCGCGCGCGCACACACACAAACAAACAACACACACACACACACACACACACACACCACACACACACACAACATACACACACACACACACATACATACAACACAAGTTATAGTCAGTGAATAAACATAAAACTTGTACCAGCAAAAACACACAACCAGGAGAGTACATACACATACAGAGAGAGAGAGAGAGAGACAGAGACACAATCACACACAAACACACATTACAACACACGCGCGCGCTCGCGTCTGTGCATACGCATACACATACACAAACACAGATACAAACGTTTATTGTCAGTGAATCAATATAAAAGTTATACCGACAATAAACCCACAACCACGAGGATGCGCGCATACAGAGAGACAGAGACAGAGAGAGAAACAGAGAAAGAAACAGAGAGAGAGAGAGAAAACAGACAGAGATAGAGACAAAGACACAGATGTAAAGAGAGACAGACAGAGAACAAGAGAGAGTGTGTCTTTATTTACGATAGTAATATACACCCAATTGATTGCTTTTTTTTTTTTTTTACATCCAACCCGTATCCTAAAGAATGGCTACCCTCCGTCCATAAATAGAAAACAAAATTAGACCAAGAAACAAAATGAAAACCATCAATCCGCAAAGAAAAGGCGAGAGAGAGAGGGAGGGAGAGAGAGAAAGAGGTGGGGAGAGTGGAGGGGAGACAATTCTCCTTCTTCATTGTTCGTTCGGTCAGGTCACATCTGGTGATGAATGTGGCCATTTTTTTTTTTTTTTTTTTTTGGTCAAGTTCCTGACGGCTGCCATGAAGCCTGGCAGTCACAAGAATCATAGTCTGACACCCATAACTCCTGACATTATTTTGTTGTGTCGTTAACTCTTTAACTCCCACTCCCTATCCACCAACCAAAGAATTTAACCCTCTGTTCATCGGTGTAATCGAATTAAAAGAACACTAGACTGGAAAGCAGCGAAAGAGTAGAGGTACCCATGGTTCGACCTGTCAACTTGCACAGCTTGAAAGGATGTATGTCTAATCGGTGGGTGGTCTTAGTATGGTCATACATATACACACACACAAACACACACGCATGAACAACACACACAACATATATTTAACAACACACACAACACAACCACACACACAACACACGCACGCACGCACGAGCGCGCACGCACACGCGCTCAAGTACAACCAGGAGAGTGCACGCATACACAGAAAGACAGGTGGGAAAAGAGGGAGAGACAGACAGAGAAACAGAGACACAGAGCACAGAGACAGAGAGAAAGACAGACAGAGATAGAGACAGACAGAGAGACATGAGACAGAGAGAACAAGAAAGAGTGTGTTTTTATTTACGATGGTAACTGATTACTTCCTTTTTTCTTTATATCAAACCCTTGGGTAAAGAATCTCTCTACATAAACAGAAAACAAAATTAGACCAAGAAACAAAATGAAAACCATCAATCCACAGAGAACGGGCGAGCGAGAGAGAGAGGGGGGGAGGGGGGCAGTGGGGAGAGAGAGAAAACAATTCTTCTCCTTCTTCAACGTTCGTTCGGTCAGACCACATCTGGCGATGATTGTGGCCATTTTTTGTCCAGTTCCTGACGGCTGCCATAGAGCTTGGCGGTGACAGGAGTCATAGTCTGACACCATAACTCCTGACGTTTGTTGTGTCGTTAACCCTTTGATTCCCACTCCCCGGCCACCAACTGCGAAAACTTAACCCTTTGATTCCTTCACCCTATCCACCAGCTTCCTGCAGGAAGCTGGTGGATAGGGTGAGGGAATCAAAAGGTTAAGTTTTTGCTTTTGCAAACATGGTTGACAAATGCAGAACGCTGGTGGACATGGTGCGGGAGTCAAAGGGTTAACAGGTATCCGCCATCACTGCTGCCGTCGCTTCTGCTTCTTCTTCTTCTTTTTCTTTTTTTTCTTTCTTCTTCTTCTTCTTCTTCTTCTTCTTCTTCTTCTTCTTCTTCTTCTTCTTCTTCTTCTTCTTCTTCTTCTTCTTCTTCGCAGTCTTCTTCGCAGTCTTCTTCTTCTTCTTCGCAGTCTTCTTCTTCTTCTTCTTCGCAGTCTTCTTCTTCTTCTTCTTCTTCTTCTTCTTCTTCTTCTTCTTCTCTTCTTTTCTTCTTCTTCGCAGTCTTCTTCGCAGTCTTCTTCTTCTTCTTCTTCTTCGCAGTCTTCTTCTTCTTCTTCTTCTTCTTCGCAGTCTTCTTCTTCTTAGTCTTCTTCTTCTTCGCAGTCTTCTTCTATAATAATAATAATAATATATTTTATTTATATAGCGCAAAATCTTGATAAAATCAAATCTAAGCGCTGAGCGTATACATGTATACATACCTACATACATATGAGCGTATACATGCATACATACATGCATACATACTTACATACATAAATCTAAGCTGAGCGTATACATGCATATATACATACATACATAAATCTAAGCGTATACATACATACATACATACATACATACATACATACATACATACATACATACATACATACATACATACATACGTACGCACATGCATACATAATAATTACAATATTTATATAGCGCAAAATCTCGACAAAATCAAATCCAAGCGCCGAAAAAAACACACACGCACGCACGCACGCACGCACACGCACACACACACACACACACACACACACACACACACACACACACACACACACACACACACACACACACACACACACGCATGGCCACAAATGGGGAGAAAGAATAAAAGCAATAAAAGCAAGAAATAAAACCAATGGAAAACCACAGAGAGCACATCATATACAATTATATATTAAAACAAAGTGATTCCCCTCCGAGCGGAGACAGGCTGCAGAGGGGGGTTGAGTGAGGTTAGGATTTTATGCAGAGGAGAAAAGGTGAGTTTTGAGAGCGGACTTGAAGGAGGCAAAAGTAGGTTGCTGACGGACTGAGAGAGGAAGTTTGTTCCAGGAGAGTGGACCAGAAACAAAGAAGGCTCGTGGACCATAGGTATTGAGCTTAGTGCGTGGAAAGCGAAAAGTCAGAGGATCGGAGGCAGAGCGGAGGGTACGTGAGGGAACATAGATCTCAAGTAGGCTTGACAAATAATCGGGGGCTGCGTTATTGAGGCTTTTGTAGCACATGGTGTCTAGTTTGTACTGTATGCGCTTTGATACAGGGAGCCAGTGAAGTTGTGCCAGGAGAGGAGATATGTGGTCAGCTTTTTTCTTTTTGAGTACAAGGCGTACAGCATTGTTTTGAATGCGCTGTAGGATGTGAATGGTGGAGGCAGGAAGACCAGACAGGAGTGAATTGCAATAGTCAATGCGAGACATTATGAAGGAGAGAACGAGTTTTGCAGTTGTTTCGACAGAGAGATACTTCCTGATCAGCCTTATACGATGGAGATGATAGTAGCAAGATCTGGCAGTTTGAGAAACAAAGTTGTTCATGGACAGGGTAGAGTCAATGCAGACACCAAGGTTTTTAGCTGAATCAGAAATTGGGACTGATGTGTTACATAATGGGAGAGAAAGAGGAGGCAGCTGGGAAAGTTTCTGATGGGTGCCAATGAGGATAGCTTCTGTCTTGTCGTCATTAAGCTGAAGTCTATTGTGTGTCATCCAGTTCTTAATGTCCGAGTAACACTCAGTGGTGCGAGTCAACAGGCGCTGTATATTATCAGGTGAGTCACTGTCTTGAAGTTGGGTGTCATCAGCATAGAAGTGGTGTTTTATAGAGTGGGAGTTGATGATGGTGGACAGGGGGGAGGTGTAAAGAGTGAAAAGAACAGGGCCAAGGACAGATCCTTGTGGAACACCACAGGTCAGGTATGCAGGTTGAGAGTAAGTGCCATTGATGAGAACAGTTTGTTTTCTGTTTGATAAATACGAAGTGAAAAAGGAGAGAGCAATGTCAGAGATGCCAAAAGTATGATGAAGTCTAGAAAGGAGAATACCATGGTCAATGGTATCGAAGGCTGCAGACAGATCAAGGAGTGTGAGGAGAGAGACTTTGCCAGTATCAGTTGCAAGGAGGAGATTCTTCTTCTTCTTCGCAGTCTTCTTCGCATTCTTCTTCGCATTCTTCTTCTTCGCATTCTTCGCATTCTTCGCATTCTTCGCATTCTTCGCAGTCTTCTTCGCAGTGTTCTTCTTCTTCCTCTTCTTCGCAGTCTTCTTCTTCTTCGCAGTGTTCTTCGCAGTGTTCTTCGCATTCTTCTTCGCATTCTTCTTCTTCGCAGTCTTCTTCGCATTCTTCTTCGCATTCTTCTTCTTCGCATTCTTCGCATTCTTCGCATTCTCCGCATTCTTCGCATTCTTCTCATTCTTCGCATTCTTCGCATTCTTCTTCTTCGCATTCTTCTTCGCATTCTTCTTCGCATTCTTCGCATTCTTCGCATTCTTCGCATTCTTCGCATTCTTCTTCTTCTTCGCAGTCTTCTTCGCAGTCTTCTTCTTCTTCTTCTTCGCATTCTTCTTCTTCGCAGTCTTCTTCTTCTTCTTCTTCGCATTCTTCTTCTTCTTCTTCTTCTTCTTCTTCTTCTTCTTCTTCTTCTTCGCAGTCTTCTTCGCAGTCTTCTTCTTCTTCGCAGTCTTCTTCTTCTTCGCAGTCTTCTTCTTCTTCGCAGTCTTCTTCTTCGCAGTCTTCTTCTCCTTCTTCTTCGCATTCTTCTTCGCATTCTTCGCATTCTTCGCATTCTTCTTCTTTCTTCTTCTTTGTCTTCT
>CM060314.1:25970890-25993390 GCA_030674185.1 Monoplex corrugatus
GAATGACTGAGTGAGTGAGTGAGTGAGTGAGTGAGTGAGTGAATGAGTGAGTGAGTGAGTGAGTGAGTGAATGAGTGAGTGAGTGAGTGTGAGTGAATGAATGAATGACTGAGTGAGTGAGTGAGTGAGTGAGGAGTGGAGTGAGTGAGTGAGTGAGTGAGTGAATGAATGAATGACTGAGTGAATGAGTGAGTGAATGACTGACTGACTGACTGACTGACTGACTGACTGACGTTATTACTTACTTGCTTGCTTGCTGATTGACTTATGCACGTTACTTACATACTCACTAGCTCGTTTGCTGCATGGCTGGCTTGCTGGCTTGCTTGATTGCTCGCTTCCTTCCTTCCTTTCTTCCTTTCTTCCTTCCTTCCTTCCTTCCCTCCTTCCTTCGTTCCTTCCTTCCTTCCATCCTTCTGTCTTTACTTTCTGACTGACTGACTGACTGATTGACTAACGTTATTACTTACTTACTTGCTGATTGACTTATGCACGTTACTTTTAAACTTACCCGCTCGTTTGCTGGCTTGCTTGCTTGCTGCTTTCCTTCCTTCCTTCCTTCCTTCCTTCTTTCCTTCTTTCCTTCCTTCCTTCCTTCCTTCTGTCTTTCCTTGCTGACTGACTCACTTCATGACTTCTTGACTTCTTGACTGACTGACTGACTGATTGACTGACTGACTGATTTATTTACCTACTTACTTACTTACTTACCTACTTACTTACTTACTTGTTTACTAACTTACTTACTTACTTACTGCCCGTTATATTGACATGCATGGCAAGAACTAAGATCCTCCGCTTCTGCTATTCTGGGCCATCCAGTGTATTGACACCGGTAGTTCAGTAGCTTGGACTTGCGGAACGGACGAAGACAGACAGGATGGGAGATGTACTTGCAGCGACAAAGGATAGATTCGTATGGAGGGCCATGATCGCCAACGCCATGCGACAGGGGACGTCACGATGGGTTCATTTGTGTCTCAGAGACTCAAGTTATCCTTCGTCTGTTTATCGTCAGTGTTGTTTGGTCTTCCTCTCTTACGTCTTCCTTGTGGTGTTGAGTGAAGGGCAGTGTGGGTGATGATAATGCCGGTGACACAGCTTTAACCCTTTGACTCCTGCACCCTGTCCACCAGCATCCTGCATCGTACAACCACGCTGGCAAAGTAAAAACTTAATCCTTTGACTCTCTCACCCTATCCACCAGCTTCCTGCAAAAAGCTGGTGGATAGGGTGAGGGAGTCAAAGGGTTAAGTTTTTGCAGTCAGGACGGATGTCACTTCACTTCTTAGCACCAGCGACTTGACAAACAGAGAAAAAATAGCAGCATGTATAGAGAGGAGGAAAAACGCAGAAAAGTGAGGAAAACTGAATTGACAAGTGATCTGGATTGTGTGTTTGTGCTTGTGTTTGTGTTTGTGTGTGTGTATTTGTGTGTGTGTGTGTGTGTGTGTGTGTCTGTCTGTCTGTCTGTTTGTCCGTTTCTGTGTATGTCTCTGTATGTATGTGTGGGGGTGGGGGTGGGGGTGGGTTGGTGTGGGTGTGTGGGGTGGGGGTGGGGGCATGGAGGTCAACTCTCGATGTGGAAATGATGAACGAAAAATATGGATAGGGTCAGCAAGCCACTGAAGTAAGAGAATCTGAGATGATAAATAACTGATGAATGATATACATGTACGTGTGTGCATGTGTGTGTGTGTGTGTGTGTGTGTGTGTGTGTGTGTGTGTGTGTGTGTGTGTGTGTGTGTGTGTGTCTGTCTGTCTCTGTGGTTGTCTTTGTGTGTGTTGAATGTGTCTGTGTGTGTCTGTGTGTCTGTGTCTCTGTCATTATGTGAGTCTCTGTGTGTCTGTGTGTGTGTCTGTGTCTGTGTCTCTATGTCTGTATCTATGTGTCTGTGTGTATGTGTGTGTCTGTCTTATATGAGTCTCTGTGTGTCTGTGTGTGTGTCTGTGTGTCTGTGTGTCTGTGTGTCTGTGTGTCTGTGTCTGTATCTGTGTATGTGTGTCTGTGTCTATGTGTCTGTGTGTGTGTGTGTCTGTGTCTCTGTCGTACGTATGTGCATGTATGCGTAGCGTACACACGTGTGTGGAAGGAAAGAGTGCAAGGCTTTGGGGAAATGGCAATGCAAGAAGCTAAATAAAGTATAAAAAAAACGAAGTTTAACTATCAATCTGAAGAAACACTACGAAAACATAAACAAAAGAGAAGAAGGAAAAGAAGTTACGGGAACCCCAGCTGGAGACACTGAGGTAAAACGAATTGAATGAAAGGATTTACTGGCCTGTGTTTGAGGGTCAGTACACTGGAACGGACATATTGAGATGAGACTGTAGCATGGAGACAAGTGAGAATTGAGAACAATAGAACGGGGACAGAGGGGTGGAGAGGAGAGAAAGTAGCTGGTGACTGGAGAAGATGGGAAGGGAGGAAAAAGTTTGGCCATTGGGACGATCATCATCAACATGTGCCCTGGGCATGGTGTTGAAGATCATGGCCCTCCGTACGAATCTATCCTTTGTCACTGCAAGTTCTTCTCTACTCTCTATGTCTTCATCCACTCCACAAATCCGTCCAATAATTTTTCCCTGGGTCTACTTGGTGCTTTTTTCCCTTTAGCTTTCCTGTTGTGACTAGGTGCTCAAATTTCTCTTGCCTCATAAAATGTCGTGCAAATGTTGCTCGTCTTTTCCTAATCTTCTTCACTAATGTTCTTTGTTGTGTTTGCTTCTTTCAAGACTGTCTCGATTGTTTTCTGTGCTGTCCATGGAACTTTTAACATTCTTCCTAGAAACCACATTCCAGCTGCCTCAAAATCATGGTCAGCCAAATGCAAACGGAGATGTGCTGAGATTTAAACAAGAGAGAACTGAAAACAAAAGAATGGGGACAGAGGGGTGGAGAGAAGGAAAAGTAGATGGTGATTAGACAGTATGGGAAAGGGGAAAGAGGAAAAAGTTTGGCCATTGGGACAATAGTTTGCATGGAACTGGGCACGCACGGAGGCTGGAGATGGGAGGATAAAAGTGGTGGTGAGGGTATCAAGATGGTGAACAGGCACTTGGGGCAATGGCGGTTGTAGAAGATTTTTGAAAAGTTGTGATGGAATTTCAGATAAAAGTGGTGGGAATTTGGAGATCGGTATATTGACAAAGAGATCTAATGGCGTGTTTAACCCTTTGACTCCCTAGCCTTCTCCTCCAGCATCCCGCATTATCAGCCATGACAGCAAAGCGAATATTTAACCATTCACTCCCTCACCCTGTCTACCAGCTTCCTGCAGGAAGCTGTGGATAGGATGAGGGAGCGAAAGAACAAACTGAACCATTTACTTCCTACCTATCCACAAGTTTCACTCAGGAAGTTAGTGATAGATGGGAGTGAGAGGTTAGTTTTGCAGCGGGAGAGGAGAGTATGCCTGCATGCTTGTAATAGGGGGGTATAATGTTGAAGAGCTCTGGACGATGTCACAGTTATGATGAAAATGGCGATGGAGGTCAACTCTCGATGTGGAAATGATGAACGAAAAATATGGATAGGGTCAGCAAGCCACTGAAGTAAGAGAATCTGAGATGACAAATAAACTGATGAATGCATATACATGTACGTGTGTGCATGTGTTGTGTGTGTGTGTGCGTGTGTGTGTGTGTGTGTGTGTGTGTGTGTGTGTGTGTGTGTGTGTGTGTGTGTGTGTGTGTGTGTCTATGTCTGTGAGGTTGTCTCTGTGTGTTTGAATGTGTCTGTGTGTGTCTGTGTCTCTGTCATTATGTGAGTCTGTGTGGTCTTGTGTGTGTCTGTCGTGTCTGTGTGTCTGTGTCTGTGTCTGTGTCCTTCTGTGTCTATGTGCACGAGAATGAGTTCCTGAATGGGAGAGGAAGTACGGGTCTGAAGAAATGGCACAGCAGAGGTAAGAGAAGAAAGAAGGTGAGGCCAGCTCTCCCTCCATCTGAAAAGAAGACTGGAACTGAAAAAGATGGCTAGAGAGAGAAAGAGGAAGAATAAGAAATGGAGTTCGCAGCTGGAGACAGTGAAGTGTATCAAATTGGTTGGCAGTATGAACTACCTGTATTTGGTGGTCAGGGCACTGAAACGGAGAAGAGAGGGTTGGAATTTTGCATGAAGACAAATGACTTACTGAAGGTATTGGTCGTTATGCTATTGAAATGTAGAGCAGCAACGAGGATCTGTCACTCCTGTGTGTCCTTGGCCAGTCTCTGTGTGGTACAACAGGTGTGTTTCAAGACTTCAAGTTCGTCCACTCTGTGGCGCTAGGTATTCCTGTTTCGTTTTCCTTTAGGTGTCTAGCAGGTAGACCCAGCGAGAAATATTGGACCGACTGTTGTTGAGGACAGAGAGAGCGTGGAGCCATACTTGCAGCAACAAGGATAGATTCGTACGGAGGGCCATGATCGCCAACGCTATCGGTAGGGCACATGATGATGATGATAGGTGTCTAGCGCATGACGGTCCATTTAATGCTATACTGCTCTTTTAGGTTGACGTGTCCAATCAATCATCATCGTCTTTTCATAATGACGGTGTTTGTACTTAACTTTATTGGGCGAGTTGTGATGAAAAATGAAACTTGTGGGGATAAAATACTATAGGTTGAGGATGGAAGAAAATCTGGGAAACGAAAACAAAAATTAGTAATTGGATGGTGCAAAGAGAGGGGGGAGCGAGAAAGAAGATCAGGAAATTGGCGATTGGGAAAATGGGTCGTATGGAATTGGGGCAGGGAGGGAGAATAATAGAAAAGTGATGAGGGAGTTGAGGTGGTAACTGGATGCATGGGGGCCGTGGTTTTTGAAGAATAAGTTTTACTGGATACATGGGGCCGTGGTTTTTGAAGAATAAGTTTTAATAGTTGTGATGGAAATTAGGATAATAGTGGTGAGAATTTGGGCACGCATGCAATCAAATTCTATTCTCGGGCAACATCACTGACTTTTTTTTCATGGTATCTTGGTTTACCAATAAGCACCTCTTATCTCTGGCTTCACAACTTCAGGTTTTTGTTGAGGTATCTCCCCCTCCCCTTTTACTCATGGCCAAAAGACGTGTTTTGTTACAGCAATGAGCAAGGGTTTTAGAGTGTGCTTACCCACCCGAAGGTTCCGTCATATGACGCATAGGGTTTTTTAAGGTATAACATTGCCAGGTGTCAGCCTACACTGTCTTGATATTAACAATCGCCAGTTGGTCTGGGACTGCTTATTCGTCCAGGTCGTCTGGCTTCAAGCTTCCAGGGTTTTGTAGAGATTACCCACCCACCCTCTGGACGAATAAGCTGGCATGTGAAGGTCATCCACCACCCGCCATCTACCACCCACTGGGTTGGTGATTGTAGCCTTTTCCAGCAAGTAAACAGGTGAAACGTTATGTTGAGTGGTGGTTGGTGTTGGTGTGTGTGTGTGTGTGTGTATGTGTTTGTGGTTGTGTATGATTGTGTGTGGTTGTGTATGGTTGTGTGTGGTTGTGTGTGCAGGATGCAGAAGAGCTTTGGGACAGGGGACGGGAATGGGGGTGGAGAGGTGAAGAGAGAAGATGGGAAGTAACTGTTGGTCAGAGGAGATGAATGGAAAAGATGGATGGGAAAGGGAAAGAAATAATTTATAAGCAATGGGGATCATGACTGGAGGCAACGAAGTGCAGCAAATTGAACTGGAAATAAACGGTTCATATCATTTCATGTGTGTATGTCTGTTTGTCTGCGTGTCTGTTTGTGTGTGTGTGTGTGACAGTGTGTGTGTTTGTGTGTGTCTATGTGCCTGTGAATGTCTGTTTGCTCATGTGTGTGTGTGTCTGTGTGTTTGTGTGTTTGTGTTTGAATGTGTGTCTATGTGTATGTGTGTCTTTGTCTGTGTTTGTGTGTGTGTGTGTGTGTGAGTGAGTATGTGTGTGTGTGTGTGTGTGTGTGTGTGTGTGTGTGTGTGTGTGTGTGCATGTGTCTGTGTGGATTTCAGGTGTCTACCTGTCAGTCAGTCTGTCTGTCAGCCTGTATGTATGTCTGTCTGTCTGTCTATCTGTCTATTTGTCTTTCTGTCTTTCTGTCCATCTGTCTGTCTACCTGTCTGTGTGTCTTTCAGCTGTCTGTGTCTGTGCTTGCATATGTGTATGTTTATGTTTTCATTTGAGATTGAGCCCGTGTGTATATGCATGTGTGTGTGTTCATGTATGTGTGAATGAAATGCAGGATGGAAAAGAGCCTGTGGCGATAGCATAACCAGACGAAATATATATAGCGAGAAAGAGAGATGAGAGATGAGAGAAAGAACAGAAATGGAGTCCAATGATTGGAGCCAATAAAGTGAAAGAAATTGGATGGAAGGGTAAACTGGTCTGTATTTGATGTTCAGGATCCTGGAACAGACAGAAGGAGATTGAAAGGTTGGCGCGAGACAAGCGAGCATTGTGAATAGCTATCGAAAGGGGAAGGGGGAGAGGGATTGCTGTGGTGGAGAGGAAGGAAATGGTAAGGGAGATAACTGGGCCCATGATTATGTGAAGTGAGCTAGGTGGGAAGGTGGAGAAATTGAGACGATTTGGAACAGTCGTAGTTGAAGCAGGGCAGTGAAAGCATGTATAAAGTTTGGAGTTTGCAGTGTGTTCGAGGGATTCATCACACTTGGACAATGCGATACGGGCTCCACCCAAATCTGCCAACACTTACATGACATATTTTCTGAGCTACGTAAAAGCCCATGCTCTGGCAAAGTCTTGAAATAGGGAGAGAGCAGGCAGGGACCTATGGCACACTAAGCTGACTCCACCAGAAATCATGGAAAACATTCAGATGGGAAGCGAACAGATCAGTGTTTATGCCAAGTGCTGGGAGTTGAATTGGTAACTGGGTACATGGGGGGGGGGGCCATGGTTTTTGAAGAACAATATCAATAGTAATTGTGATGGAAACTGGGACTATAGTGGTAAGAATTTGGGCACGTACACAATCAAACAGATCCTGTTCTTCTCGTGCAACATCACTGTATTTCTTGCAGGGTACTTTTGACTGCCAATAAGCGCCTGTAGACCTGGTACCTCTGGCTTCAGGCCTCCAGGTTTTGGTAGACGTTACCTCCCCCTACCCTGGTACCTCTGGCTTCAGGCCTTCAGGTTTGGTAGACGTTACCTCCCCTACCCTGGTACCTCTGGCTTCAGGCCTTCAGGTTTTGGTAGACGTTACCTCCCCTACCCTGGTACCTCTGGCTTCAGACCTTCAGGTTTTGGTAGACGTTACCTCCCCCTCCCCTGGTACCTCTGGCTTCAGGCCTTCAGGTTTTGGTAGACGTTACCTCCCCCTCCCCTGGTACCTCTGGCTTTAGGCCTTCAGGTTTTGGTAGACGTTACCTCCCCCTACCCTGGTACCTCTGGCTTCAGACCTTCAGGTTTTGGTAGACGTTACCTCCCCCTACCCTGGTACCTCTGGCTTCAGACCTTCAGGTTTTGGTAGACGTTACCTCCCCCTACCCTGGTACCTCTGGCTTCAGACTTTCAGGTTTTGGTAGACGTTACTTCCCCCTACCCTGGTACCTCTGGCTTCAGGCCTTCAGGTTTTGGTAGACGTTACCTCCCCCTACCCTGGTACCTCTGGCTTCAGGCCTCCAGGTTTTGGTAGACGTTACCTCCCCTCCTTGGTACCTCTGGCTTCAGGCCTTCAGGTTTTGGTAGACGTTACCTCCCCCTACCCTGGTGCCTCTGGCTTCAGGCCTTCAGGTTTTGGTAGACGTTACCTCTCCCTCCCCTGGTACCTCTGGCTTCAGGCCTTCAGGTTTTGGTAGACGTTACCTCCCCCTCCCCTTTTACTCATGGCCAAAAGACGTGTTTTGTAAGAACAATGGGCTAGGGCTTTAGGCTGTCCTTACCCCCACAAAGGCTCTGTCATAGGACATACAGGTTTTATTTTAAGGTCTGGCATTGCCAGGTGCTACCTCACTCCGTCTTGATATTAACAATCGTCACTTGGTCCAGAGCTGCTTAGTCGTCCAGGCCATCTGGCTTCAAGCTTCCAGATTTTTGAAGAGTTTACCCCCCCCCCCCACACCCCACCCACCCACCCCCTGGCCTGGATGAATAAGCAGGCATGTTTGTGAAGACCATCCACAACCCGTCAACTGTCACTTGCTGAGTTGGTGATTGTAGCCTTTTCCAGCGAGCAAACAGATGAAACGTTATGTTGAGGGTGGCTTGTGTGTGTTTGTGCGTGTGTGTGTGTGTGTGTTTGTGTGTGTGTGTGTGTGTGTGTGTGTGTGTGTGTGTGTGTGTGTGTGTGTGTGTGTGTGTGTGTGTGTGTGTGTGTGTGTGCGTGATGATGGGAAGTAACCGTTGATCAGAGGGGATGGATAGAAAAGATGGATGGGAAAGGGAAAGAATTAATTTATAAGCTGTGGGGATCATGACTGGAGGCAACGAAGTGCAGCAAATTGAATTGGAAGATAAATGGGTTCACATTATTTCATGTGTATGTGTCTGTTTGTCTGTGTGTGTTCGTGTGTGTCGTGTGTAATTGTGTCTGTGTGTTTGTGTCTGTTTGTCTATTTGTTTGTGTGTGTGTTTGTATGTGTGTTTGTGTGTGTGTGTTTGTGTCTGTGTGTCTACACTATGTGTCTGTGTGTGTGTTTGTGTGTGTGTTTGTGTGTGTGTGTGTTTGCGTGTGTGTCTGTGTGTGTTTGTGTCTGTGTGTGTCTGGGTGGGTGGGTGGGTTTTAGGTGTCTGTGTCGGTCTGTCTGTCTATGTCTGTGTGTGTATGTGTGTCTGTGTTTTCTTTTGATATCAAGCCCTTGTGCGTGTGTATGTGCGTGTTCGTGTATGCGTGTATGAAACGCAGGATGCAAAAGAGCCGGCCGCAATGGCATAACAAGACGGAAGAGAGAGAGAGAGGGGTGGAAGGAGGGAGAGAGAGACGCAGAGACAGACAGACAGACACACAGAGATGGAGACGAATACACAGACAGAGAATGAGAAGAGAGAAAGACAGAGACAGAGACAGAAAGAGAGAGACAGAGACAGAGACAGAGAGACAGAGAAAGACAGAGAGATAGTGACAGAGAGAGAAGATGTGAAGATCGATTCTCAGTCTAAAAAGACAAATCGGAACTGATGGATAAAGAGGGAGAGAGAGAATAACAAATGAAGTCCAACGATTGGAGCCAATGAAGTGAAAGAAATTGGATGGAAGAGTAAACTGGTCTGTATTTGATGTTCAGGATCCTGGAACAGACAGAAAGAGATTGAAAGGTTGGAGCAAGACAAGCGAGCATTGTGAATAGCTATCGAAAGGGGAAGGTGGAGAGGGATTGCTGTGGTGGAGAGGAAGGAAATGGCAAAGGAGATAACTGCATCCATGATTGTGTTCAGGGCTACGTGGGAGGGGGGGGGGGGTAGAGAAATTGGGACGAGTTGGAACAGCAGTAATTGATTCATGAAGGTGAAAGCATATGTGGAGTTTGGAATTTGGAGTTTGTTCGAGGGATTCTTCGCAATCGGAAAATCCCAGATGCGCTATGCCCAAATCTGCCAGCAGTTATGTGGCAGATTTCCTACGATTTCTGAGCCTATGAAAAAAACTCCATGCTCTGGCAAGATCCTGAAATAGGAAGAGGGGAGAGGGAGGGGGCAGAGACCTATGTCACATTAAGCTGACACCACCAGAATGATGGAAAACACTAGGATGGGAAGCAAACAGGTCAATGTTTATTGCTACGGGGCTGGGATTGAACGTGAGACGTCGGATTTTAAGTCCACGGCTGTATTGAAAGAACCAGCCGGCCTGCTGAAAACTGTAGTCCACCCCCATGGGTCAAATCCACATTCTCTGTATTATCAGCATCTTGTTCTAATACAGCTGAGCTGACTGGATTACTAATAAAAACGTGGCCCGTCTGAAGGTCGAATCCCCGACTTCAGACTTATCAACATGACACACACGGAAACACATACACACATAAACACACACAGACCGACAAACATGCATACACATATATATGCATACACATACAGACACACAAACACACACAAATCATTACACATTCACACAAACACACACATACACACATACACAAACACGTCATATACTCACACGTATTTACACACACACATAAATACACATCCATACATACACGCACACACAAACACACATCCACACTTTCACAAACACACACACACACACACACACAAACACACACACACACACACACACACACACGCGCGCGCACGCACGCACGCACGCACACACACACACACACACACACACACACACACACACACACGCACACACTTTGTCTAAAAGCACATAGATAAGTAGACATTAAAAGAAACAACAAACGAACGTACGGGCACACACACACATAATCACACACACAAATAACAAACATACACTTGTCATCTATCACCTGTCATATACATACAGACACATACACACACATACATACGCACACATGTACACATACACACACAAACACACACATATACACATACACACATACATAAACACACACACATACACACACACAAACGCATACACACACCCACATAACCGCACACACATACACACAAACACACATACACATATACTCACATGTAGACACACACATACATACATACATACACATATACACAATCGTATACACACACACACACACACACACACACGTATATACACACATATACATTCATGTACACTCACACGCACACACACTACACTCACACACACATACACACAAGTACACACGCACTTACACACACATACACACACACATACGTATATATATATATATATATATATATATATATATATATATATATATATATACGCAAACACACACACACACACACATATACACACGTACACACATACATGTACGTACACACACACGTACACGCACACACACACATACACTCACACACACACACACACACACATGTACGCACACACACTTACACACATGCACGCATACACACACAGACACACGCACGTATACATGCACGCACGCATAACCACATGACACACAACACACACACACACACACATACACACACACACACACATCGACACAAACACACACACAACACAGCACATACACACATACACACACACACTCCACACACACACACACACACACACAACACACACACACACACACACACACACATACACACACACACACACACACACACAAACACACCTGCAAACCGCCTTGAGCAAACTGCATAAACAGAAACAGTGGAATTAGGATGGTGGTGACCGACATGGCTCAATGGGAGTTGAAAAATTGAACACGGCTTATTGGAATTGTAGATAGAAGTAGAAAGAAACTCTAGGGAGAGCTAGACAACAGATGGTCTTCAGAGAAGTAATCCCCTTTAGACAAGTGTTTCGGCCCTGAACTCCTTACACTCTCGGGGGGCCGGGCCACATCCAGGTCATGACTCCTGGATGCCGTTCTGCTGTTGTCTATTTTTTTTTCCCCACGCCGGGGAGCGAACCTGGGCGATTCTGCGCTTCAGAATTGCGGTACGCGGTTTTACCAATGTGCTAATGGGGCACACATCATCTGTAGGGAATTTAATCCTTATGAAGTTCATTTTTGGTTCCTCCTTGCCCAGATCCAGCTTGAGCTCCTTTCTGCTGCCTCTGCCATCGCTTTAAGGGCTGTAGTCCTCTTCTTCCCAGAAATGGCGAGTTGTTTCATGAGATCATAAGCGGAGGTGCCCACAAACCCTCTTGCCCCGACCTCTATGGCGAAGATTTTGACCTGCTTTCTTCAGGGTGCTGGCAAGACCGGCGTATTTTTCGGTCTTGTAGATATGTGCTTCTTCCATTCTGCTTTCGTATGGCACAGTGAGTTCTATCAGAATCACTTGTTTCGAGGAGTCAGAGTGGAGAGCGATGTCTGGTCTCATGCCTGTCTTGCTGATGACATCTGGGTAATTTCTCCACTCTGGGAGGTCTGCTGTACACTCCCAGTCGACTGCTCCATCCAGAAGACCCTTTGGCAATGTGCTGGTTGTCGTAGCAATTTCGGGCCAGACCTGTTTCCCTCCTGCTTTGTAGAACGTTGTCATAGCAATTGGTGCGTTTGGGGTCATGGTTTTTTCGCTAACCACGTCTGTGATCACTTTCAGAACTTGGTTGTGCCTCCATGTATACCTTCCTTGGGCTAGCGCTACTTTGCAAGAGCTTAGGACATGTTCCACTGTTTGTTTCTTCTGACAGAGCGGACATGCTGGGTCATCTGATTTCCCCCATTTCACTAAGTTTGCATTCGAGGGGAGCAGGTCATATACAGATCTGAGGAGGAAGCTTATCCTTAGAGGAGCCATGTGCCACATATCGTTCCAGCTGAGACTTCTTTGGAGTGAACTGTCCCATGTTGTCCATTGCCCCTGTTGCCCTTGCTGGACTGCCTTCTGCACTCTTTTGACATCTTCTTCTTTCTTCAACTCCTGTATGATCATGTCTCTTTTTTCCTTCCCTTTGGCTTTGGACCACCACTGCATTTTTGTTGCTCCCAGTCCCTGTCTGTTGGTTTGCGTGTGTCCAATTATTTCTTTGATGCTGAGGTTTCTCTTGGCATTGTTTACAGCCTCTTGGACTTTCCATTTTTTGCCAGTTCTCAGCTTTGGCTGAACTGATCTCACGATATTGTCTTTCGATTCCTCCAGCATGCTCAACAGTCTTGCTTTTCCAACTTTGTATTCCTCCATATGGATTTGAGAGGTAGCTTCAGCATTGCTTGACGACAGTAGAATGCAACATCAGTGAGACCAGGTGGGACACCGAGCCATTTTCTTGTGTATTTGTTGATTTTGGCTTCCATTGCTTCCACTGTGCTGGTGCAAATGTCATAGATTAGCAGTGGCCACAGCAGCTTTGGTATCAGCATGAACTGTAGACACCAGACTTTGTATTTGCCTGGCAGTCCGCAGTTATCTATTTTCTTCAGGCCTTCTTCTGCTGTTTGTTTGGTTTCATATCCCCTTTGTGTGTCTTTCAGGGAGTCATCATACCATCTTCCGAGACTTTTTACTGGCTCTTCTGTGACAGTGGGGATGGCTTGGTTGGCTACCATGAATTTGACTGAATCTGCCACTTTTCCTTTTCGCAGTGAGAGACTTCGGGATTTCTTTGGTTTGAACCTCATTCTTGAAGAGGCCACCAGCTCATCCAGCTGCTTTAAGATTTGGTGTGTCTCTTCCTCATCCGTGGACAAGACTGTTGTGTCATCCATGAAAGCTTTCAGAGGAGGCATCTGGTATCCATCTCCTAGATTCACTGGACCTGAACTCTTCATTGCAGCTTTCAAGATGACTTCCATTGCCAACACGAACAGTATGGGAGAGATTGCACAGCCCATTGCAATGCCCACCTCTAGGTCTATCCAGTCCGTGGTGTATTCTTTGGTAGAGAACCGCATTGAGAACCCTTGGAAATACTTCCTCAGCATTGTTCGGATGTTTTCTGGGATATGATACATTTCAAGAGCCAGCTGGATCATATCGTGTGGAACTGAACCATATGCATTCGCCAGATCAAGCCAAACTA
The DNA here is from genome assembly GCA_030674185.1 of Monoplex corrugatus. Taxonomy (NCBI): domain Eukaryota; kingdom Metazoa; phylum Mollusca; class Gastropoda; order Littorinimorpha; family Ranellidae; genus Monoplex; species Monoplex corrugatus. Next base: position 25,984,432 of record CM060314.1, read on the forward strand.
CGTCAATGTCTCTCTTCTCTGTTCTTGCTTTTTGGATGGCATCCCAAATCAACGTGGCATGTTCCAAGCATCCAGGCATTCCTGGTATGCCTCCCTTTTGGACTGACATATCCACATACTTGTTTTCAGTCAGGTATTTTGTCAATCTTGCTGCCATAACAGAGAAGAAGATTTTCCCCTCGACGTTCAGAAGTGATATTGGCCTGAACTGGTTGATGCTGCTGGAGTTCTGCTCCTTCGGAATGTACACTCCCTCAGCTCTCATCCATTGGTCGCTGATCTTCTGGTTCCTCCATGCTGATCGAATCATCTTGTGGAGCCACTCGAGCACTTTTGGGCATTTCTTGTAGAGCAGGTATGGTATTCCGTTTGGTCCAGGTGCTGACTTGGCTCTGGCTTTCTTTACTACGTTCTTCACTTCATCCAGTGTTGGTGGTTTGTTATTGAATTTTCCTTCTGGCGCTGCACGCCAGACCAGATTCTGGATTTCAAGTGGTGCCTCGCGCTGAGAATCGGAATATGTTTCCCTGAGATGCTGCTCTAGGTTTTCTTGCCCACTGTGAGAGTCCCTGATTTGGGTGTTTCAAACAGCTTTCTTGCAAAGTCAAAGGGATCTTTGAAGAAACGATCTTGAGTCTTCTTCTTTTTGCTCTTTCTTCGCCTTGCTGATTCCACTTTGCTGAGAGCATTGTGTTTGGCTTTCAGATCTTTCCAGAGTTCCAGGAGCCCTTGCTTCTCGAATTCTGAGGCAGTTTTCATTCGCTTTTTAAGCTTCCTTTTCTCCCTCCGGATGCTCTCCATCTGTTGCTGTCTTCTGGATTTCTGGGGAGGCGTTTTTGTCTTTGGCTGCTTCACTCCATAAGTGTCCCTGCAGATAGAGTATATGATGTCTCCGTATGTGTCAAGTTTGTGTTCCAGCGTACTGTTCCCTATTAGCGCATTCAGCTTAAGGACAAGTTCCTCATCTAATTTCTCCCATTGTTCTTTTGCACCGGCAGGCGGCAAATTGAGTTTTTCACGTTTGGCGTTAAGAGCTTGTGCAAAATCCGCACCAGAACCATCAGCGTGGATGTCCTTGAAATTGAAATGGACCACGGAACTTTCCTGCAGAAGAGTTGATAACCGACAGTGAAATTAGGACAGCAGTTAACAACCAGCCATCCTGGCCAAGTGATTTCTGACTACGTGCTACTGACTGTTATATTATGGGTTCGAGTCCCCATCAGTCCAACTAAGTAGTAGGCCTCCATCAGTCGGCGTTGACTATGGATGATGCGCCCTTAATGTTGTGTCGAGTCCGGTTGACGCCTTTGGAGCAGCGTCGGCTGAGCTGGTGAGGCCGATGCAGGAAAGACAGTCTCTGTGACATTGGATGCAAGTATGGATGCTGGCCATGGGATTGCCTTCACAGGAGCTTGCTTTCTGCCTGGCTCTTTTCGTAGCTAAAGTCTGGATCCTTCTTTTCACCCGACCTGAGTTATTTCTGGAGCACACAGCGCTATCTGTTGCGGTCGGCTGCTGTGTCTTCCCAGCTCTCTGTCTTGATGTCCAGAACTTTCGTATCATGTTTGCCGACATCTTTGTACCGTAGCTGGGGCGGCCAAATGATCTCTTGCCGGAGACTAGTCCAAACATTATTGTGTGTGTGTGTGTTCCTTTCGTTTTTTGTTTTTTTTTCGACAGGCTCCAACGCAAATTAAAGCGCGTTTTCAGCTTTTTGGAAAGACTGAGACCAAACAGTCGAGTGTCATCCACTATACAGATACGTCACTGATGGTGTTGCTTGAATTTTTTGACCAGCACCGCAGGTATTTGTGTCTCTTGGGCCTGGTTGGCACCAGGATGTGTTGTGAAAGTAAGTCGCACAGTCTTGATCAGAAATGAAATTTTATAGGTCGTCAATGTTATTCTTATCATTATGGAATTGTCCCCCCCCCCCCTCCACCACCACCACCAAAAAACAAACAAACAAACAAACAACAAAACTGGCGTGTGCCAAAATTAGTGCTGAAGAAGAATTCAGAAGATAGAGCGGAAAATGTGTGTGTGTGCACGCGCACGCGCGCGCGTGTGCGTGTGTGTAGGTGTTGTGTGTGCGTTGTGTGTGTGTATGTGTGTGTGTGTGTGTGTGTGTGTGTGTGGTGTGTGGTGTGTGTGTGTGTGTGTGTGTGTGTGTGTGTGTGTGTGTGTGTGTGTGTGTGTGTGTGTGTGTGTAGGTGTTTTCTTGTCGCGTTCAGTAGGTTGTTACTCCTCACTTCAATCTGCTTTGTAATCCCTCTCCCATACTTCTCTTCTCTCTCTCTCCCTCTCTCTCTCTCTCTCTCTCTCTCTCTTTTTCCTCTTCTCTCTCTCTCTCTCTCTCTCTCTCTCTCTCTCTCTCTCTCTCTCTTCTCTCTCTCTCTCCTCTTCTCTCTCTCTCTCTCTCTCTCTCTCTCTCTCTCTCTTTCTCTCTCTCTCTCTCCTCTCTCTCTCTCCCTCTCTCTCTCCTCTCTCTCTCCTTCCTCTCTCTCTCTCTCTCCTTTCTCTTCTCTCTATCTATCTTCTCTATCTATCTCTATCTATATCTATATCTTTGTGTGTACATGTGTGTATGGGTATGCATGTATGTTTATGTGCGTTTGTGTGTGTGTTGAGTGTGTGTAAATGCATGTGTGCGTGTTTGTATGTGTGTTTATGTGTGTGTGAGCCATGCGTGCGTGTGTGCATGTGTGTGTGTGAAGTGTGTGTGCTGAGCGTGAGTGTGGATGCATGAGAGCATATGTGTGTGTGGTGCGTACGTACCAGCCTAAGTGCCTAGCAGTGCTTGTGTTTATATGCTCGTGTGTGTGTGTGTGTGTGTGTGTGTGTGTGTGTGTGTGTGTGTGTGTGTGTGTGTGTGTGTGTGTGTGTGTGTGCACGTGCGTGTGCGAGCGCGCGTGCATGTGTGTGTATGTGTGTACGCGAGCATGTGCGTGCGAGTACTCGCGCGCGTGCTGAGGTGTCTGTTTACGTGTGTGACGCTAAACACATATTTATTCGTATTCGGTTACGTCTGTGTGGACATTTCCCACACGCACAAGGAACATTATACCCCCACAGTGCAATGCACATTACAGTAGTCAAGCCTCCACGCCTGAAACAGTCATGCTAATTGACCAACTTCTCTTATTGATCAGGGCAACGCGTGGGGCAGTGGTCTTGGAAATGGGACAATGGCGTCAACAAATAAACGAATAAACTGTTCGAAAAACAAAATAGAAAGGAAAACGAATAAAGAAAGAAAGAGGAAATCTGAGGCCACGCTTTTCATTCTGAAACAACGCCAAGTGCAAGTTTATCGACAATGACAAAAGGAAAAGACAGATAGCGGGAGAGAGATTGATTTTCAAGGCAGAAACAAAAGGTTAACAGGGCAGCAGATGAGCACAATGAATAATAGATTATGACAAGTAAATCGTCAATGCAGCTCCGATAAATTATGACAATCCTTAATGCAGTTTCAAACAGATAGTGCCAGAAATCCTGATGCAGTTCCAAATAGATTGTACTTGGACAAACAATTGCTCGACACCGTTCAAAACAGACTGTGACAAGCATATATCAATTCCCTTTCAATAGATTGTCACAAGCAATTTCTTTATACAGTCCCAAATAGATTTGTCACGAGCGATTACTTATATAGTTTCCAAATAATTTGTGACAAACAAAACCTCAATGAAGTCCAAAACAGATCTTGATGAGCAATTATTTGAAGCCGTTCCAGATAGACTGTGACCAGCAATTATTTAATACAATTCTAAATAGATTTGGACAGCTAATTGATGCAGTTCCAAATATACAGTGACAAGCAATTATTTGGTGCAGTTCCACATAGACTGTGACAATTAATTATTTAATGCAATTCCAAATAGACTGTGACAAACAATTATTTGATGCATTCCAAATAGACTGTGCCAGTTATATATTTGATGCAATTCTAAATAGATTGTGACAAGCAATTATTTGAGGCAATTCCAAATAGGCTGTGACAATTTTAATGCAATTCCAAGTAGACCGCGACTATGACAAGCAATTATTCGATGCAATTCCAAAACACAGTGACAATTAATTGTTTGATGCAATTCTAAACAGACTGTGCCAGTTCATTGTTTGATGCAATTCTAAACAGACTGTGCCAGTTCATTGTTTGATGCAATTCTAAATAAACAGTGACAATTAGATATTTTATGCAGTTCCAAATAGACTTTGACGAGCAATTATTTGATGCAGTCCCAAATAGACTGTGACTGTAACAAGCAAACACTTGTTACAGTACAAAATAGACTGTGACAATTAATTACTTGATGCAGTTCCGAATATAGACAGTGACAATTAATTACTTGATGCTGTTCCGAGTAGACAGTAACAAGCAGACACTTGACGCAGTACGAAACAGGTAGTGACAATTACTTATTTGATACAATTCCAAATAGACAGTGACGAGCAATTATTTGATGCAATTCCAAATAGACAGTGACAAGCAATTATTTGATGAATTCCAAATAAACTGTGACAATAAATTATTTGATGCAATTCCAAATAGATTGTGACAAGCATGTCCTTGACGAAATTTCAGACAGTTTGTAACAAGCAGTAACTTGACACAGTTCCAAACAGACTGACAAGCAAGCCATTACTGGACGCAGTACGAAACAGATTGTGAAAAGCAATTACCTGGTGCAGTTTCAAATAGACTGTGACGGGCACTTTGCTCGTAGTTCCAATACACGGGACTCTGGGGGACGACAGAGAGAAAGAAGGGGGTTGAGTGAGTGAGAGATGAAAGGTTAGAAGGAGGGGTTGAGTGAGTGAGAGATGAAAGGTTAGAAGGAAGGGGGTTGAGTGAGTGAGAGATGAAAGGTTGGAAGGAAGGGGGTTGAGTGAGTGAGAGATGAAAGGTTAGAAGGAAGGGGGTTGAGTGAGTGAGAGATGAAAGGTTAGAAGGAAGGGGGTTGAGTGAGTGAGAGATGAAAGGTTAGAAGGAAGGGGGTTGAGTGAGTGATGGATAAAAGGTTAGAAGGAAAGGGGTTGAGTGAGTGGGGATGAAAGGTTAGAAGGAAGGGGGTTGAGTGAGTGGGGATGAAAGGTTAGAAGGAAGGGTTGAGTGAGTGGGGGATGAAAGGTTAGAAGGAAGGGGGTTGAGTGAGTGGGGGATGAAAGGTTAGAAGGAAGGGTTGAGTGAGTGGGGGATGAAAGGTTAGAAGGAAGGGTTGAGTGAGTGAGGGATGAAAGGTTAGAAGGAAGGGTTGAGTGAGTGAGGGATGAAAGGTTAGAAGGAAGGGGGTTGAGTGAGTGAGAGATGAAAGGTTAGAAGGAAGGGGGTTGAGTGAGTGGGGGATGAAAGGTTAGAAGGAAGGGTTGAGTGAGTGGGGGATGAAAGGTTAGAAGGAAGGGGGTTGAGTGAGTGAGAGATGAAAGGTTAGAAGGAGGGGTTGAGTGAGTGAGAGATGAAAGGTTAGAAGGAAGGGGGTTGAGTGAGTGAGAGATGAAAGGTTAGAAGGAGGGGTTGAGTGAGTGAGAGATGAAAGGTTAGAAGGAAGGATTGAGTGAGTGAGGATGAAAGGTTAGAAGGAGGGGTTGAGTAGTGAGAGATGAAGGTTAGAAGGAGGATTGAGTGAGTGAGAGATGAAAGGTTGGAAGGGGTTGAGTGAGTGAGGATGAAAGGTTAGAAGGAGGGGTTGATGAGTGAGAGATGAAAGGTTAGAAGGAGGGGTTGAGTGAGTGAGAGATGAAAGGTTAGAAGGAGGGGTTGAGTGAGTGAGAGATGAAAGGTTAGAAGGAGGGGTTGAGTGAGTGAGAGATGAAAGGTTAGAAGGAGGGTTGATGAGTGAGAGTGAAAGGTTAGAAGGGGGGTTGAGTGAGAGATGAAAGGTTAGAAGGAGGGGTTGAGTGAGTGAGGATGAAAGGTTAGAAGGAGGGGTTGAGTGAGTGAGAGATGAAAGGTTAGAAGGAGGGTGAGTAGTGGGGATGAAAGGTTAGAAGAGGTTGATGAGTGAGAATGAAAGGTTAGAAGGAGGGGTTGAGTGAGTGAGAGGATGAAAGGTTAGAAGGAGGGTTAGTGATGAGATGAAGTTAGAAGAGTTGAGTGATGAGATGAAAGGTTAGAAGGAGGGGTTGAGTGAGTGGGAGATGAAAGTTAGAAGGAGGTTGAGTGAGGGAGATGAAAGGTTAGAAGGAGGGGTTGAGTGAGTGAGAGATGAAAGGTTAGAAGGAGGGGTTGAGTGAGTGAGAGATGAAAGGTTAGAAGGAGGGTTGAGTGAGTGAGAGATGAAAGGTTAGAAGGAGGGGTTAGTAGTGAGATGAAAGGTTAGAGAGTTGAGTGAGGAGATGAAAGGTTAGAAGGAGGGTGTGAGTGAGGTGAAGTAGGAGGTTGAGTGAGTGAGGGATGAAAGGTTAGAAGGAGGGGTTGAGTGAGTGAGGTGAAAGGTTAGAAGGAGGGGTTGAGTGAGTGAGGTAGAGTAAGAGGGTTAGTAGGAGGGTGAGGTTGAGTGAGGTGAGTGAGTGAGATGAAAGGTTAGAAGGAGGGTTGAGTGAGTGGGATGAAAAGGTTAGAAGGAGGGGTTGAAGTGAGTGAGGGATGAAAAGGTTAGAAGGAAGGGGTTGAGTGAGATGGGGTGAAAAGGTTAGAAGGAGGGGTTGAGTGAGTGAGGGGTGAAAAGGTTAGAAAGGAAGGGGGTTGAGTGAGTGAGGGGTGAAAAGGTTAGAAGGAGGGGTTGAGTGAGTGAGGGTGAAAAGGTTAGAAGGAGGGTTGAGTGAGGAAAGTTAGAAGGAGGTTGATGAGGGGTAAAAGGTTAGAAGGAGGGGTTGAGTGAGTGAGGATGAAAGGTTAGAAGGAGGGTTGAGTGAGTGAGGGATAAAAGGTTAGAAGGAGGGGTTGAGTGAGTGAGGGATTAAAAGGTTAGAAGGAAGGGTTGAGTGAGGGGAGATTAAAGGTTAGAAGGAAGGGTTGAGTGAGTGGGGATTAAAAGGTTAGAAGGAAGGGTTGAGTGAGTGAGTGATGAAAGGTTAGAAGGAGGGGTTGAGTGAGTGGGGGGTAAAAGGTTAGAAGGAAGGGTTGAGTGAGTGGTAGATTAAAGGTTAGAAGGAAGGTTGAGTGAGTGGTAGATTAAAGGTTAGAAGGAAGGGTTGAGTGAGTGGTAGATTAAAGGTTAGAAGGAAGGGTTGAGTGAGTGGTAGATTAAAGGTTAGAGGAAGGGTTGAGTGAGTGGTAGATTAAAGGTTAGAAGGAAGGGTTGAGTGAGTGGTAGATTAAAGGTTAGAAGGAAGGGTTGAGTGAGTGGTAGATTAAAGGTTAGAAGGAAGGGTTGAGTGAGTGGTAGATTAAAGGTTAGAAGGAAGGGTTGAGTGAGTGGTAGATTAAAGGTTAGAGGAAGGGTTGAGTGAGTGGTAGATTAAAGATTGTCATAATAAAGAGGCATAAGGACTGTATAGGAGGAGACAGTTGGTTGAAGAGGGAAGCGAGATGTGGACAAATCCAAGCTGCCTTTGGGGAAAAAAAGTCTGGAGATGGATCCTGTAATAACGAGTAGAGGATAGTAATTAGTAGTGGCATCGCCGAAGAAGTCCTCTTTTTCTTCTCTTCGTTGTCTTTTTTTTCTTCTCTTCCTCATCTTCTTCCTTCTCCTCCTTCGTATTCAGCAACATAATGCCTGCACGTTTTTTTATCAGAGTCAAACAACGTTCCTACAACGTTCGCACTGCTATACGCAGAAGATAAAGAACGAAAAAGAAATCCTGCTTATTTGTGAAGATGTCTGTAATCAGTTTCCTGTTAGTTCAGTTGGTAAGATTACGATGCTGAGAACGCAGTGGTCGTCGGTTCAAACCTCACGCAGCAACAGTTTTAATTTTGTTTTGTTGTTGGTGGTGGTGGTGGTGGTGGTGGTGGTGGTGGTGGTGGTGGTGGTGGTGGTGGTGGTGGTGGTGGTGATGGCGTTTTTAGTGGCCGGTTAGTGCGGTTAGTTAAAGTGCCATCCTCATAATGCAAAGTTTTGAGTCGGGACAGGCCACATTTCTTACATTTATAGCAGACTAACTGGCTCTGTTGACAGAACTGTGGACTTCAAAATCTGATGTCTCGAGTTCAAGCCTGGCCTATAACATAAAACCTGGCTTGTTCACAGCCCATTAGTTTGGTTTGAGCATCGGATTCACATGCTAATGGTTGTGGGTTCGAATCCCGAGGTGCGCTATATTAATTAAAACTGGCCATCTCACTGTACCGTCTTAATATCATTTTTTGTTCTGGTGGTGTCAGTGTAGGATTTGTTAATACCCCTCCCCCCCCCCCCCCCACTTCCCTGGGATGGTTATCCCCGTCGGCCATATTACCTGAGGTGGGTGTCGACGTAAAAACTGAACTTAAATAAAAAAAAATGCCCATCGTAACCCATTGACTCCAGCACCTTATCCGTCAGCATCCTGCATTGTCAACCATGCTAGCAAAGCAAAACTTTAACCATTTTGACTCCCTCACCCTATCCACAGGCTTCCTGTAGGAAGCTGGCGGATAGGGTGAGGGAGTCAAAGGGTTAAGTTTTTGCAGCTGGTGGATAGGGTGTGGGAGACAAAAGGTTAATGCTCCAATTATTCTAATGGTGTCAGGTCAATGTCTTAAAGGTCCCGTTCTCCCCTCCTCCTCCCCATGTCAAGATCCTGGCAATGCTCACGGTTCTGGGGCCAGAAAGTGTGTGGTGGTAGAACTTGGGTGAAGCGCATACACAGCTGCCTGAGTGCGATGAATCTGTCTTGAACAAATTCCAAACAAATCGAAACAATCAGTATTATATGCTACTGGTATGTCTTGAACTAAAGCTGGGGGGGGGGAGAACACCAGGTAGACCCAGGGAGAAAATAATGGACGGACTCGCAGAGTGGCTGAGGACAGAGAGGGTGGGAGACGTACTTGCAGCGACAAGGGATAATAGATTCGTATGGAAGG
>CM060314.1:26003390-26010890 GCA_030674185.1 Monoplex corrugatus
CTAAATCTGACGAAGAACCATCCAGAGACTGCAGAGACTAAATCTAACGAAGAGCCATCCAGAGACTGCAGAGCCTAAATCTGACAAAGAGCTATCCAGAGACTGCAGAGCCTAAATCTGACAAAGAGCCATCCAGAGACTGCAGAGCCTAAATCTGACGAAGAGCCATCCAGAGACTGCAGAGACTAAATCTGACGAAGAGCCATCCAGAGACTGCAGAGATTAAATCTGATGAAGAGCCATCCAGAGACTGCAGAGACTAAATCTGACGAAGAGCCATCCAGAGACTGCAGAGCCTAAATCTGACGAAGAGACATCCAGAGACTGCAGAGACTAAATCTGACGAAGAGCCATCCAGAGACTGCAGAGCCTAAATCTGACGAGAGCCATCCAGAGACTGCGGAGACTAAATCTGATGAAGAACCATCCAGAGACTGCAGAGCCTAAATCTGACGAAGAGCCATCCAGAGACTGCAGAGCCTAAATCTGACGAAGAGCCATCCAGAGACTGCAGAGCCTAAATCTGACGAAGAGCCATCCAGAAACTATAGAGAAAATCTTGCTAGTACATTTTTGTAAGAAAGACAGACAGACGGGTACACGCACTCCACCACCCCTAACCCACACGCACACGCACACACACATTAATACACGCACATACACATACACAAGAACTATTTCATACACACACACATACATACACACACGGGCGTGCGCGCGAGTGCACACACACACACACACACACACACACACACACACACACACACACAAACACGCACACGTACATACTCCACACACACACACACACACTAACACACCACACAAATACGCACATACACATGCACACTCAATCACACACTCACACACTCACACACACATACTCATACAAACACATGCACACACACACACACACACACTCATACACTGATGCACACATATAAACTCACACACTCACACGCTCATATACACATATATACATACATACATACATACATACATACATACATACATACATACATACATGTACATACATACATACATACACACATACATACATACATACATACATACATACACATACATACTCACAATCGCGCGCGCACGCGCGCACACACACACACACACACACACACACACACACACACACACACACACACACATTTCTGGTCGATATGAACTGATGTCCCTTTTCAAAGAACAGAGACACATTATACACTACATTACTAGGGCTAAGCGGGAAAGGACAGCCTAAGTGTTCTATCCTTTTGAGAGGCCCCATAAATCACAGAAGCAAGAAGGAATGCAAATGAATACACTCTTTACCAACACCACACACAACTCCACAACACCGTCATTGCCACATCAATCTAATTGCTCACTGCTAATGACTGACTAATAACTGATCCCAAAAGTCTAGTGAACAACTGATATTAAATGCAGGAACATGGATAACGAGCAGACTGCTTGATATTGAAAATGCATGTGTCTGGGCCCACAGTCAGATTGAGGATACGCATAATTTTGCATGAAGTGATAGTAATTCGTTTAATGTTGTGGCTACTCGTCTGGCATTACAAGTGTGTGGTTTTTTTGTTGTTGTTGTTGTTGTTGTTTTCTCTTGCAGTTCTTTGTCTTTTCTTTTTTTTTTCTTTCTTTCTTTCTTTCTTTCTTTCTTGTCTTTCTTTGTTCCTTTATTTTTTATTCTTTGACATCCCATTTGCCATTTTCTCTCATATTCCTACATTCCCCTCACCCTCACCCCCCCCCCCCCACCTTTCTTTTTATTTCTGTCTTTATTTCTTGCCTGCCTAGTAATGGAGTCTATCATGCTTTTATATCTACTTTCCCCCAACCTTTCTCTCTCTGTCTCTCTCTCTCTCTCTCTCTCTCTCTGACTCTCTCTCTCTGTCTCTCTCTCTCTCTCTCTCTCTGACTCTCTCTCCCTCTGACTCTCTCTCTCTGACTCTCTCTGACTTTCTCTATCTCTCTCTGACTTTCTCTATCTCTCTCTCTCTCACTCTCTCTGACTTTCTCTCTCTGACTCTCTCTCTCTCTGTCTCTCTGTGACTCTCTCTCTCTGTGGCTCTCTCTCCCTCTGACTCTCTCTCTCTCTCTCACTCTCTCTCTCTCTCTCTCTGACTTTCTGTCTCTCTCACTCTCTCTCTCTCTCTCTGACTTTCTCTCTCTCACTCTCTCTCTCTGACTTTCTCTCTCTTTCTCTCTCACTCTCTCTCTCACTCTCTCTCTCTCACTCTCTCTCTCTCTCTCTCTCTCTCACTCTCTCTCTCTCTCTGACTTTCTCTCTCTTTCTCTCTCACTCTCTCTCTCACTCTCTCTCTCACTCTCTCTCTCACTCTCTCTCTCACTCTCTCTCTCTCTCTTTTCACTTTTCAAGTCTTCAGCATAAGTACACTAGCAATAACTGTTGAAACAGGGATCATCAGCTGACCACCACGTATTAAAAAAACATGCGTCTGTGTTGAGGGCCAGGTCAAGGATGCTCATGATTATGCATGAAGATATGTAAATTCGTTCAATATGCTCTCTCAGGCTTTATGTTTGTTTGTTTGTTTATTTGTTTATCTGTCTGTTTGTTTGTTAGTTGGTTTCTGGCTTTTTGTTTGTTTGTTTATTTGTTTGTCTGTCTGTTTGCTTGTTTGTTGGTTTCTTTCTTTCTTTCTTTCTTTCTCGATTTGTTTTTGATCGTTTGTTTGTGTGTGTGTGTTGTTGTTGTTGTTGTTGTTGTTGTTGTTGAGACAAGGAGAGAGTGAATACGCATATTGTGTATGCGCGCGTGCGCGCGTGTGTGTGTGTCTGTGCGGGCATTCGTGTAAGTGTAGGGTATGCATGGGTAATGTGTACGTGTGTGTGTGTGTGCGTGTGTGTGTATGTGTGTGTATGTGTGTGTGTGTTTGTGTATGTTGTGTGTGTTTGTGTGTGTGTGTGCGTGCGTGCGTGCGCGCGCGCGCGTGTGTGTGTGTGTGTGTGTGTGTGTGTGTGTGTGTGTGTGTCTGTGTGTCTGTGTGTCTGTGTGTCTGTGTGTTTGTTTTTTGTCTTGTTCTCTCTTTTTCAGTTATTACTTTCTGTTTATTATTTGTTTGCTGTTTCTTTCATAATACCTCTGTTCATTCTCTTTTAATCTTGCTTGAAATTATTCTCTTTTTTTTCTTTCTCCACACTTTTTTTTTTCTGTCTTTCTTTCTTTTCGAGTGTTCAGAACGAAAACCGAAATGAACTACTGATATATGGATACAGAGCTTACTGTCTAACTTTGAAAATACATGTGTCTGGGCACACAGCTAGGTCAAGGATACTCATGATTATGCATGACGGTATGCAAATTCACTTAATGTACTGCCTTATGATGTAACGTTTGACATATTATTTTGTTCTTTTCTTTAATTCTTTCCATACAATTTTGTTGGTTTTTTCTATGTTCTGTCTGTCTTTTTTCTTTCTTTCTTTCTTTCTTTCTTTCTTTCTTTCTTTCGTTCTTATCTTTCTTATTCTTTGCACTTCATGCAGTTAAGTTTCTCTGCTCATCTTTCTTTCTTTCTGTTTTTCTGTTTCCTTTCTGTCCTCCTTATTTCTTATTCTTTGCTCGTCATGGAATTAATATTTCTCTCTTTGTCATGCATTTTTATCCTGGGATTCTTCCTTCCTGTTTTTATTCGTTCTTTTATAATTTACATAAACTGACTTATTCCTCTTACTAGTGGAAGCGCAAATCAATGGTCTCCTTTGTCATGCTGACGACTCATCTCCATTAGTAATATATCAATCATATTGCTACTTGCTAATGACCGGGAAATAATTAATCCCAAGTGTCCATTACTTAACTGAAACCAGTGCCAGAATATGGATAATAAGCCGACCACACAACACTGAACATACGCATGTCTCAGCAAGCACGCGCCCAGATCGAACATTATGATTATACATGAAGTGATGACGATTCGTTTAACGTGTTCTCTCTCTCTCTCTCTCTATACATGAAGTGATGACGATTCGTTTAACGTGTTCTCTCTCTCTCTCTCTCTCTCTCTCTCTCTCTCTCTCTCTCTCTCTCTCTCTCTCTCTCTCTCTCTCTCTCTCTTTCACTTTTCAAGTCTTCAGCATAAGTACACTAGCAATAACAGTTGAAACAGGGATCATCAGCTGACCACCACGTATTAAAAAAACATGCGTCTGTGTTGAGGGCCAGGTCAAGGATGCTCATGATTATGCATGAAGATATGTAAATTCGTTCAATATGCTCTCTCAGGCTTTATGTTTGTTTGTTTATTTGTTATCTGTCCGTTTGTTTGTTTGTTGGTTTCTGGCTTTTTGTATGTGTTTGTTTATTTGTTTGTCTGTCTGTTTGCTTGTTTGTTGGTTTCTTTCTTTCTTTCTTTCTTTCATTCTTTCTTTTTCGATTTGTTTTTGATCGTTTGTTTGTGTGTGTGTGTTGTTGTTGTTGTTGTTGGTTGTTGTTGGGGGAGGGGAGGTGTTTATTGCAAGAGCAAAATAATCTGCCATCATGTGTTTCATTTGTTCTCTGTTTCCTCTATATACTGATGCGGGTTGTTTTGTTTTTGTTTGTTTTGTTTGTTTTGTTTGTTTTGTTTGTTTTGTTTGTTTTGTTTGTTTTGTTTGTTTTGTTTGTTTTGTTGTTGTTGTTGTTGAGACAGGGAGAGAGTGAATACGCATATTGTGTATGCGCGCGTGCGCGCGTGTGTGGGGTCTGTGCGGGCATTCGTGTAAGTGTAGGGTATGCATGGGTAATGTGTACGTGTGTGTGTGTGTGCTTTGTGTGTGTTTGTGTATGTTGTGTGTGTTTGTGTGTGTGTGTGCGTGCGTGCGTGCGCGCGCGCGCGCGTGTGTGTGTGTGTGTGTGAGTGTGTGTGTGTGTGTGTGTGTGTCTGTGTGTCTGTGTGTTTGTTTTTTGTCTTGTTCTCTCCTTTTCAGTTATTACTTTCTGTTTATTATTTGTTTGCTGTTTCTTTCATAATACCTCTGTTCATTCTCTTTTAATCTTGCTTGAAATTATTCTCTTTTTTTTCTTTCTCCACACTTTTTTTTTCTGTCTTTCTTTCTTTTCGAGTGTTCAGAACGAAAACCGAAATGAACTACTGATATATGGATCCAGAGCTTACTGTCTAACTTTGAAAATACATGTGTCTGGGCACACAGCTAGGTCAAGGATACTCATGATTATGCATGACGGTATGCAAATTCACTTAATGTACTGCCTTATGATATTACGTTGGACATATTATTTTGTTTCTTTTCTTTAATTCTTTCCATACATTTTTGTTTTGTTTTTTTTCTATGTTCTGTCTGTCTTTTTATCTTTCTTTCTTTCTTTCTTTCTTTCTTTCTTTCTTTCTTTCGTTCGTTCTTTCTTTCTTTCTTTCGTTCTTATCTTTCTTATTCTTTGCACTTCATGCAGTTAAGTTTCTCTGCTCGTCTTTCTTTCTTTCTGTTTTTCTGTCTTCCTTTCTGTCCTCCTTATTTCTTATTCTTTGCTCGTCATGGAATTAATATTTTCTCTCTTTGTCATGCATTTTTATCCTGGGATTCTTCCTTCCTGTCTTTATTCGTTCTTTTATAATTTACATAAACAGACTTATTCCTCTTACTAGTGGAAGCGCAAATCAATGGTCTCCTTTGTCATGCTGACGACTCATCTCCTTCAGTAATATATCAATCATATTGCTACTTGCTAATGACCGGGAAATAATTAATCCCAAGTGTCCATTACTTAACTGAAACCATTGCCAGAACATGGATAATAAGCCGACCACACAACACTGAACATACGCATGTCTCAGCAAGCACGCGCCCAGATCGAACATTATGATTATACATGAAGTGATGACGATTCGTTTAACGTGTTCTCTCTCTTCTCTCTCTCTCTCTCTCTCTCTCTCTCTCTCTCTCTCTCTCTCTCTCTCTCTCTCTCCCACTGTCTCTCTCTCTCTCTCTCTCCCCACTGTCTCTCTCTCTCTCTCTTCATCCTTCTCTTTCACTCTCTCTCTCTCTGTCTGTCTTTCTCTCTCTCTTTTTTCTTTCTTTCTTTCTTCTCTCTCTCTCTCTCACTTTCTTTCTTTCTTTCTCTCTCTTTCTCTCTCTCTTTCTCTCTCTCTTTCTCTCTTCCCCTCTCTCTCTCTCTCTCACTCTCTCTCTCTCTCTCTCTCTCTCTCTGTCCGTCTATCTGTCTCTGTCTCTGTCTCTGTCTCTGTCTCTCTCTCTCTCTCTCTCTCTCCTCTCTCTCTCTCTCTCTCTCTCTCTCTCTCTTGTGTTCTGAACTTTTGTCTTTTTCTTCTTCTTTTTTTCAATATTTTGTTATAGAAAGGGGTAGATTTTTCGTATCGACTGGACAGATGTACGTGTTTTTGACAAAAAAGTGTTAGCAAGATTTTCTCAGCTTTTTTATGGGAAGATCTTTACGAAACTCAGGTCAAATGTGTGCAGCGTTGGGGACTCATGTGCGACTGAATTTACAAATCATGCAGCAAGGTCAAGGTCACACAGCCCAAATATATGCTTATTATCAGCACTTTTTGAAGAAGGAATTTTAGTCTGGAACGTGTAAAAATATCTATGTTTTGTTCTCATTTTTGTAACAGTCTAGTAGTTTCCTTGCTTCCCAGGAAGTTTTATTTCAGTTAGTGCTTCTTCAAGGTCATTGTGACCTTGAGAAGTACAAAGTGTAGATTTTTTCATAACATTTATTGTAAAAAAAACTGGGAGTTTGTTAGAATGGCTTGATCTGGTGTGACCTTTATTTTTCTCTTTCTGTCTTTCTTAGTCTGTCTTTTAATTTTTGTTATTTCTGTTCTTCTTTGGGCTACTTTTCTTTGTTTCTTTTTGGCTGTTACTTTTTTTTCCTATTCTGTAGACTGTATTAGGAACATTTCTCCTTTTTTGATTTCTTTAATCTGATAAAGTTTTTTTTTCCTTTGAGAGGTTTGTTTGTTGTTTTTTCTTTCTTTTAGCTTCTACCCTTTTTCTTTTTATTCTTTAGACTGTGTTAGGAGAACTGTCTTCTTTCTTCTTTTCTTTTTTTTTTCTCCTCTTCTTACTTTTCTTGTTTTTTTGTTCTTGTTCTTCTTTTCATTTGTTCTTGTTTTGTTGTTGTTGTTATTGTTGTTGCTGTTTTTCTTCTTCTTCTTTTTTCTCCATCCTTAATGTTTTATCCATGCAAATACACAAGCATAGATACATAGATAGATAAAGAGGTACAGGTAGACATACAAATAGATAGATAGATGGATAGATAGATAGATAGATAGATAGATAATAGATAAGATAGAGTAGGTAGGTAGGTAGGTAGGTAGATAGATAGATAGATAGATAGATAATAGATAGATAGATAGATAGATAGATAGAAGATGATAGATAGACAGATATATACATACATACATACATATGTACATACATTCATACATACATACATACATACATGCATACATAGCACAGACAGACACATACATACACACATACAGACACACAGAC
>CM060314.1:26018390-26020890 GCA_030674185.1 Monoplex corrugatus
GATCCCTTCTTGCGCTGTGCTGAACGCATGCCTCAGGAGGAGAGCGAAGAAGATTCCAAAGAGGGTTGGGGCCAGGATGCGGCCTTGTTTCACACCGCTGCGTACGTCGAAGGGCTTGGAGAGGTTTCCGTTGAACTGCACCATCCCTTTCATGTTTGAGTGGAAGGACTCAATTAAGCTGTGCAGTTTGGGGGGGGGGGGGGCAGCCGATTTTTCGGAGAGCCCTGAAAAGGCCATCTCTGCTGACTAGGTCAAAGGCCTTGGTGAGGTCAATGAATGCCACATGCAGGGGCATCCGCTGCTCTCTGCACTTCTCCTGGATTTGGCGAAGGGAGAAGACCATGTCTACCGTGGATCTCTCTGCTCGAAAACCACACTGTGATTCCGGGTAGACGTGTTCAGCCAGTTTCTGCAGGCGGATTAGGAGGACCCGAGCATAGACTTTGCCAACAATGCTGAGGAACGAGATACCTCTGTAGTTGTTGCAGTCGCTCCTTTCGCCCTTGTTTTTGTACAGGGTGACGATCTTGACGTCCCTCATGTCCTGTGGTACAGCTCCCTCATTCCAACACTGACAGAGAACTGCGTGCAAAGGGTGCAGAAGAGAAGTCTTGCAGTGCTTGATGAGGTCTGGGGGAATTCCGTCGTTGCCAGGTGCCTTCCCTGATGCCAGGCTATCAATGGCCTTGCTGAGTTCGTCCGCAGTTGGCTCTGCGTCAAGTTCTTCCATTACCGGCATGCACTTGATGGCATCGAGGGCTAAGGGGGACACCATGTTCTGTGTGGAGTAGAGATCGGAGTAGTGTTCCGCCCATCTTTCCATCTGTTGGCTAGGATTGCTGATTACTTCCCCAGTGGAGGATTTGAGGGGGGCGATCTTGCTCTGTGTTGGTCCCAGTGCCTTCTTGATGCCATCATACATTCCCCGGATGTTGCCTCTTTCAGCAGCACTCTGTATCTCTTCGCTGAGCTCTGTCCAGTACTCGTTTGCGCAGCGCCTGGCGTTAAGCTGAACCTTACTTCTGGCAGCCTTGAGGATTTGCAGGTTCTTCTCACTGGGTGACCGCTTATACTTGGTGAGTGCGCACGCTTGGCCTCAACAGTGGGAGTCATCTCTGATGATTTGGCCTCAAACCAGTCGTGGGACTTCACAGTTTTCTTCCCAAAGGTGGCCATAGCAATGCGGTGCATGGTGTCTCGTAGCGTTTCCCATCTCTCAGTGGCAGAGTCTCTGGGCTGCAATGCATTGTATTCTCTCTGAAAGGCCTCTGCGAACTGTTCTACAAGATCTGGCTGAGACATCTTGCTGACGTCAATGCGAGGGTTCCCTTGTTTCTTTGAGCAGTGGAACTTCTTTGGTTGTAGCCTGATCTTGCAACATATCAGAGAGTGGTCTGTGTCGCAGTCTGCGCTGTGATAAGAGCGAGTGTGGAGAACGTTTTTGATAGCGGCACGTCTTACTAGGATCAAATCCAGTTGGTGCCAATGTTTTGAGCGGGGATGCCTCCAGGAGACTTTGTGCTGAGGCTTCGTCTTGAAGAAGGAGTTGGCGATGCACAGTTCATGGCAGGCGTAAAACTCAAGCAGTCGCTGTCCATTCTCATTCATTTTCCCCACTCCAAAGGAACCGAGGCAGAAGGGCCATGAGTCATTGTCTGCACCCACTCTGGCGTTGAAGTCGCCCAGGAGAACAAGTTGTTCTGTCCTGGGGATGTTCCTCATGGTTGATGCAAGATTTTCGTAGAACTCATCCTTGGTGTCTGGAGAGGCGGACAGAGTTGGGGCATGAACGCTGATGAGAGTGACATAGCCTTCGGTGGTGTTGAGGCGGAGAGTCAAGAGTCGTTCTGAACCGCCGCTGCCTGGTTCAATCATGTTCAGCAGGCTGTTCCTTACTGCAAAGCCTACTCCGTGCTCTCTTGGGGCATCAGAACTCTTTCCTTGCCAGAAGAAGGTGTAGTCCCTTTCCTTTAGTGTTCCTGAGTCAGCCAGCCGTGTTTCCTGCAGAGTGGCAATGTCCACATTGAGCCTCTTTAGTTCGCTGTTTATGACGGCGGTTTTTCTGGCGTCGCTGATGTCCTGTAGATCTTGGGAGAGCCCAGGCATCATTGTTCGGACATTCCAATAGCCCAGTTTCACTGCTGATCCTTTTCCTGATCCGTTTCTTGAATTTGAATTTTCTTTTTGTTTGGTGCGGTAATTAACGACCTGCTTGTCAGATTTTCTCCTAATCTTCATACACCCAATGAAGAAGGCAGGTCGTGGCGGGACAGCACCTAACTGGCTGGGGGCTGCCCAGCTTAGGTGGGCGGTAGCTGTCCAGTAAGACACGAAGGTCTCTCCCACCGTCAAAAGCAACCCCTGGCGTCAGCTCTACGCCAGTTGAGCAATGACTTATCACCGGTATCTGTTGCTTCCCGTATTGTGCCGACACTAGTGTTAGTAGCGAGGCTGGAGTGTCCTCTCCAGGTCGTAGGTGCAGAGTGTTTGTGGATGAATG
>CM060314.1:26030890-26038390 GCA_030674185.1 Monoplex corrugatus
TCTCTCTCGTCTCTCTCTCTTCTCTCTCCTATATATATATATTGAATCTTACTTCATCCTCTGTTCCTTTTTCCTCTCTTTCTTCTTGTCATTTCTCTCCTACTTTGTCATTTTCTTTTCGTCTTTTCATTTCTTCTCCTACTTTTCTTTTCTTTCTCCTACTTTGTTTTTCTTCTCCTACTTTTGTTCTTTTCTTCTCCCACTTTCCTTCATCTTCTTCTTTGTCTTTTTTCTTCTTTTGCTTGTTCTTGTTTTGTCGTCTTTTTTGTTCTTCTTCTTGTTTTTCTTCTTCTTCTTCTTCTTCTTCTTCTTCTTCTTCTCCTTCTTCTTCTTCTTTCTTCTCTTCTTTCTTCTTCTTCTTCTTCTTTCTCCTCTCTTCTTCTTCTTCTTCTTCTTCTTCTTCTCTTCTTCTTCTTCTTCTTCTTCTTCTTTCTTCTTCTTCTCTTCTTCTTCTTCTTCTTCTTCTTCTTCTTCTTCTTCTTCTTCTTCTTCTTCTTCTTCTTCTTCTTCTTCTTCTTCTTCTTCTTTCTTTTCTTCTAGTTGTTTTTCTTTCCTCTTCTTTCTTCTGTCTTGCCGTTTTGTTATTCTTCAAAGGAAAACGTCAACTTACTCGGATAATGGAGGGAAAAGCTTGGAGAAAGAATGTGCTTGTGGCACTAAGTACAAATTTATGTGGGAGAGAGTGACGTTGAACGAAAATTACCCCAGTTAAGGGTGATGGGACGCATCTTAGAGAGACAAGACATTATTACAAAGTAAAAGTAGGCCCGTCTCAAAGGGATTCATCAGGACCCGACTCTTAACACCCAGTAAATCACGCCATTACTGAAGAAGAACAGCAACCTCTTTTTGAGGTGAGAAATGGGGAGAGGGGAGAGGGGACCAGAGTGGTACTGGAAATTACATTACACAATATGGCTGAAAGTAAAAGCGTGCTTGTCTTTAAGGGCTCCATCAGGATTATCCACATTAAGACGATTCACCAGGAGGAGAATTGAAACGAAAATATATCGCGAAAAGATAAGGCAGCTTGGCGATGGGTACTCTATGTCTCCAAGGCATAGATCAGGACGGATCGAACACTGGACCTGTAGATCATAAGCGTGGTGTTGTCTGTGGATTATTGAAGACTTAGGAGAATGTATAGGTACCACCACCATCAGGATAGGACAAGGTGGATCTTGGGGAGACAAGAAAGTTTTTCTAAGATTAAAATCTGGGCTATGGGCTTGTTTCATCCACTGTACAGACGCGTCATTGAGGGTGTTGCTAAAATATCATCGACCAATACTGCAGGCGTAATATCTCTCAGGCCTGGTCGACGTTAGAGGAAATTTTCCTTCTAAAATTACATTTAATCTAACATAGTGTACCGTGGCTCACTGATGCAATAAGCGGCAGCGATTAGCCATTCCTGCCTCATAAACAATAAAGTTCGAAAGGAAATATTATGAAAGTAAGCATAGAGTTCTGTCCTATCACGCAGTCTCAGTCTTTGATATAACTCCATGGCATCATCACTATCATCCCCGTTGTTATTATTGCAGTACTGTGTAAAATATGATCTCACATTATAAGGCTCTTCATGCTGTACTGTCCTCATTTTCTGTGAGTGTGTAGATGTGTTGGAAAGCCAAAACGATCAGCGGAAGGGTAGTGACGCAAGAGCGGTGTAGAAAATGGAACAGTACAAAAGAATATAAAAGTAATTTAAATCAGTGTTGTCTTAAAGCGATTTCATCAGGATACTTATTACCAGTCAATTCCGCACCCAACTCTACAGTATGCGGAGAGAAATTAGAAAACGTGTCACAGTGAGACAGTTTGTCAGAAAATAAACATGCCCCTGTTGTGAGGCTACATTCGAGTGTCCACATGGCTCTACGTATTGGCTCATGGCAGAAAAAAATAAGAGGTTTGAATGTTAAGCTTGTTCCAGGGGATTCATTGCATTCGGACAATTCCATATTCGCCCCACCCAGATCTGCCAGTAATTATCCGGCAGAGTTTGTTCGAGAGGGATTTATCGTACTCAGAAAATCCTGTATGCGCTCCATCCAAATTTGCCGATTAATTAATTGATATAAATAAATACAAAATGCGATCTGTTATTGTGCTCATGACACAAAGTACAAGAACAGTGTTCTGCAACTTCAGGGGAGAAAGATTGTGTTGGTAGAAGTACTAATAAAGCCCTTCCAAAATGTCATGCTTCACTCACATTGCGCACATAGCGCTGTGTATACACATTTAGGTAGGTCGTAAGTCGTGGGGGTGTATGTGGTGGTGATGACGGTGGTGGTAGTGGTTGTGGTGGGTAAAATCTCCCTCCATTAAGAAGGAAGAAGATGCATCTTGTAGGAGACGGGTCAGCTTAACAAAAAGACTCCACCAGAACACAAAAGATCCAAGTGAATCTCCCATCCCACCTCTCCTACTCCCATTAGGAAAGAAGAAAGTGTTGGGGAGAGCACACAGCTTGGCTACAGTAAAGAAAAATGTGCACCTCACCAGTCAGTCAGTGTGGGCAAGTGGTTCGTGCTATGGACTTCTGACTAGCAGAGATCATGGGTTCGAGACACTATAATTCCAGAAAGAATTATAGTCGGATTTTTCGGGTCTACCGACGCCTACCCAGATTTTAGCGTGGTATGGGCTCGATGGGAAGACTGACACCATACAGTCGGGTGTCATCCACTTTACGGTATCGTCATTTAGGATGTTGCTAGAATTGTCTAATAACGCAGGAATCTGTATCGCCTGAGTCGTGGGAGTATATGTGGTGGTGGGTACATCCACCTCCATCATCACATCATCATCATCATCATCACCATCATCATCATCATCATCATCATCATCATCATCCTGTGCCCGGCAGCATGGCGTTGGCGATCATGGCCCTCCATATGAATCCATCTTTTGTCGCTGCAAGCACTTTTTCCGTCCTGTCTGTCTTCATCCACTGTGCAAGTCCGTCCAGTATTTTTTCTCCATGGTTGTACTTGGTGCTCTTTTTTCCCTCCAGCTTTCGCGTTGTGACTAGGTGATCTAACTTCTCTTGCCTCATAAAATGTCTTGTAAATGTTGCTTGTCTTTTCCTAATCTTCTTCATTTAATGTTCTCTTTGTGTCTGCCTCCATCAAGACTGTCTCCTTTGTTTTGTTGTTTGTTGTTGTTGGTGGTGGTGGTGGTGGTTGGTGGTGGTGGTGGTGGTGGTGGTGGTGGTGGTGGTGTTTTTTGTTTTGTTTTTTTTGGCTGTCCATGGAACTCTTAACATTCTTCTTACAAACCACATTAAAAAATTCAACTGCCTCAGTCTTGTTCTGACTTTGTGCGTTGACTGTCCACGCTTCACATCCCTACAACAGTATCGGTTCTACATAATACTGAAGAAATCTCTTCCTGATGTTAATTGATAGGCATTTGTTCGTAAGACCAGCTGCTGATCTGTGTTATGAAAACAAAAAAATGTAAAAATACAGCCCTGTCAGGCAGTCTCAATCAGAAATGGAATTCCATAGCATCAGTACTTTCATCCCCATCCCTACCAAGATTCTGTGACTCTAAATGTCCTGCTTTCGTGGTCACGTGGGCTTCGAGGTGTCCTGGAGAGCCAAAATGAGATGTGTAGGGGGAATGACATCAGCGCATAGCGAAAGTCAACGCAAAAGAGAAAAAACATGAAAAAAATGAAAACAAAAAGGAAAGAGAAGCATGCTCCACCCATAGAGCTCCATTCAAGTGTGCACAAGGCGCTAAGTGCAGATTGATGCGGTAGGTAAATACCTCCACTCACGTGTAAAGAGAATGCATCATAGACGAACGAGACCAGATTGCAAGAAAAACAGATAATAATAAAACCATGCCTATGGCAAAGGATTCCATCAGGAGCATCAACAGTTATTGAATCTTCCATCCCGTCCACGTACCCCAGGAGAGAAGACAGAACACGTGCTTTGTGGAAGCAGGATAACTTTTGAAGAAAGTAAAAGCATGACCCCTCCCCCACCCCCATCACCACCACCAACAACAACAACATTTATGCTTCTCCAGTCGAAGGCACAGACAACACAAAGCACAGAAAATAACATAATTCGGAATTTGTTGGCGACGGATACATCCCCCTTGCTCTCTATAATTTTCCATTGCTTTTATTCTTTCTCCCCATTTATAGCCATGCGTGTGTGTGTGTGTGTGTGTGTGTGTGTGTGTGTGTGTGTGTGTGTGTGTGTGTGTGTGTGTGTGTGTGTGTGTGTGTGTGTGTGTGTGTGCGTGCGTGCGTGTGTGTCTGTTTCAGCGCTTAGATTTGATTTTATCAAGATTTTGCGCTATATAAATATTGTAATTATTATTATTATTATCATAATTCCATACACACTCCACCCGAACTTGCCAGTACAGTAGTTTTCGGAGTTTCTGATTCTCTTCAATCAAAAAGGATTTCTCACACTCAGAAATTCCAAATGCTCTTCATCCAGATCTGCCAGTAAGTATCCGGCAGACTCCTTCAGCCTGCGCAAAACCGTATACGATGCTAAGGTCACGAAACAAGAGGACGGATGGGGAATGGGAAGGGGAAGGAGAGAGCTATGAAATGCTAAACTGATGTCACCAGAGGGAAGGGAAGGAGAGAGCTATGAAATGTTAAACTGATGTCACCAGAGGGAAGGGGAAGGAGAGAGCTATGAAATGCTAAACTGATGTCACCAGAGGGAAGGGGAAGGAGAGAGCTATGAAATGTTAAACTGATGTCACCAGAGGGAAGGGGAAGGAGAGAGCTATGAAATGCTAAACTGATGTCACCAGAGGGAAGGGAAGGAGAGAGCTATGAAATGCTAAACTGATGTCACCAGAGGGAAGGGGAAGGAGAGAGCTATGAAATGCTAAACTGATGTCACCAGAGGGAAGGGGAAGGAGAGAGCTATGAAATGCTAAACTGATGTCACCAGAGGGAAGGGGAAGGAGAGAGCTATGAAATGCTAAACTGGTGTCACCAGAAGGAAGGGGAAGGAGAGAGCTATGAAATGCTAAACTGATGTCACCAGAGGGAAGGGGAAGGAGAGAGCTATGAAATGCTAAACTGGTGTCACCAGAATGGTCGGGGCATTACGATGGGCAGCGAACAGGTCAGTTCGTATACCGCAGCCTAGAATTGAACTCCAGATATGAGACACTGAGTCCATAGTTCTAAACACAGAGCGAGCCAGTCTGCAGTAAAATACATATAGTCTGCCTGGGAATCGAACTCACGATCCGTGCAATATCAGCGTGGCTTCATAATGGATCCAATTTTTTAAAACAAATGGCAATGTCTGCTCAGTTAGTTACAGCAAGTGGCCCTTCAGATCAAGTGTCCCCATTAGAGCAAGTGACCCCGTTAGGGTAAGTGACCCCATTAGAGCAAATGACCCATTAAAGCAAGTGGCTGGTGGCTCCTTTAGATCAAGACGCCTTTTTAGAGCAAGTGGTCCCGTTAGATTTAGTGGCCTTATTAGATCAAGTGACCTTATTAGATCTAATGGCCCTGTTAGAGCAAGTGACCTATTAGATCAAGTGGCCCTATTAGAGCAAGTGACCTATTAGAGCAATTGACCTATTAGATTAAGGGACCCTTTTAGATCAAGTGACTTATTAGATCAAGTGGCCCCATTAGAGCAGGTGACCTATTATATCAAGTGGCTCTATTACAGCAAGTGGCCCATTAGATCAAGTAACCCCATTAGAGCAAGTGGTCCCATTACATCAAGTGGCCCCCATTAGAGCAAGTGACATATTAGACCAAGTGGCCCTATTAGAGCATGTGACCCCATTAGATCAAGCGGCCGCATTAGAACAAGTGGCCCCTTTAGATCAGATTGTTAAAGTATGTAGTCAGTTGCTTAGAGCAATGGCCCCTTTACATCAGTTGGTTAGAGCGTCGTGTTGATAACGCAGTGGTAGTGGGGTCGATCATCAGGCGAATATAGTGCAGAATAACACAGGACATGTGAGACAGAACGACTCAGTCATTCTCATCAAAGATAGAAAGGAAACTGTAGACGACATAGCTTAGAACACAGTGTAAAAAAAAAAGGTTTTTAACCGTATTCGCACGCCTTCAGACAGACCATCAAAAGCAGTGCAAGCGAAAATGAAACGCATTTAGACAAGACAGCTTAGCCAAAGATGAAAACAGAATGCCTGTATCAGACAAAACCATTTGATGGTGCTGATTACGCTTAGCACAACTTGATGGTGGAGAGTAGAACTGGAAGTAAATGACCCCATTAACACAAAGGAGACAAGACAGCTTGGCACAACGAGAGACTATTCCTGTCTTGTAAGACTCCACCACGACCCTGCAGTAAGTCTGATGTCTGGAATTTGCTTAAGAGAGATTCAGCGCACTCTGCCAGTTCTATATAAACTCCACCCAGATCTTCCGGCATATCTGTGGCAAACTTTTTAACCTGCACAAATCCATATGCGCTGGCAAGGTCTTGAAATCATCATCATCATCATCATCATCACCATCATCATCATCGTCATGATGCCATATATGTAGCACAAACATACATGTCAGAGAATGCACGTTGCACTTTACAAACAGCGTAAGCATTTGCGATGTTGATACAGTAATGATGCACAACAATAGAATCATCATCATCATCAAATGCCCTGCAGCATGGCGTTGGCGATAATGGCCCTCCATATGTATCTATCCCTTGTTGCCGCAAGCACATCTTCCACCTTCTCTGTTCTCAGCCACTCTGCAAGCCCGTCCAATATTTTTTCCTGGGTCTACCTGGTGCTCTCTTTCTCTCCAGCTTCCTGTTGTGGCCAGGTGCTCTAATTCCCCTTTCTTCATAAAATGGCCTATAGATGCTGAATCATGGCCAGACAAAACAAGAAAAAGAATAGAATACAAACAGTCAATGCAGCTTGGCGAGCGCTGATATCATCAGGACTTGGCAAGGAGAAGAGTGGCCGAATGGTTCAGACGTTCGCCTGCCAATAACTAAACTCGAGGTTCCAGGGTTCGCTCAGTTTGACCGGAAAATCGAACTGAATGCCTAGTCCTTCGGAAGGGGACGAAAAATGAGTCGGACCCGTGTGCCTTCTGGCTACGCATGCCAAAGATCCCACGGCAGTTGAAAATCGTGAAGAGCAGGGCAGTGCCCGGCTGCCTTGGTAAAATGCATTGAAGAGATAGGTTGATTTCTCTGGTCCCACCCCTTGAAGACCAGTAAACCTTCTTGCCTTTCATATTCATATTCACTTTTTTTTACCAAGACTTCATCTTGGTAAAAAAAAGTGAATATGAATATGAATTTGTGCGAGGAAGAGGGACGGGCGTTGCCTTCGTGGTGCTGGCCCCGGGAAAAGCTGAGGTCTCTACCACCTCACTCCCCTACGACCCCATGGTTATGGCACTATCTAGGTAGGACCTCAGGACCTGGCCAACTCGTGGGTTTATATGCAGGGCTCAAGGCTTCTGCTGTGAACATTCTGGTTGTCCTT
>CM060314.1:26048390-26050890 GCA_030674185.1 Monoplex corrugatus
GCTGTATTGGTGATCAATAAAAGCGAAGTTCAGCACACCAGGGGACAACAGCGTATGCAAAATCAATTGCCAGAGACAGACAGACAAACAGACAGACTGTTTTTTGTTTCAAGTGAACTGAAATGGTGCGGCCCTAAAGTAAAATCTTCAGACATGCAAAGCTATAAAGAATAGAAAGAAGGAGAGAAAAAAGAGACAGACTTTCCAAATTAATTCACACGTTGCAGTATGATGTATAATGCCTAAGAAATAAATACATGAAAGAGAGGCAGAAAAGAAGGAATACAACGAAAGAAAAGACAAAAAAAAGAGAAAGAAGAAAGGAAAGAAAAAAGAAACAAACAAAAGAAAGAAAGAAAGAAAGGAGGAAGGAAGGAAAGAGACAAACAAACAAAACAAAAACAAAGAAAGACGGACAGAAAGCAAGACAGACAGAAAGAAGCTGACAGACTTTAATTTCTCAAATGAAGTCACACGTTGCACACTAACGGGCGTAAGATATGTCGTACCAGAAAATAAAACAGGACAGAAGCAAGGAAAGAATGGAGAAAAGACAGAACGATTGAAAAAAAAGAAAGAATGAGACAAACAGACTTTCATTCCTCAAATGAAATCACACGTACTGGGCTATGTATAGACAATACAATACAATACAATATTTTATTTATATAGCGCAAAATCTTGATAAAATCAAATCTAAGCGCTGAAACAGACATACACGCACGCACGCACACACACGCACGCACGCACGCACGCACGCACACACGCACACACACACACACAACACACACACACACACACGCACACGGCTATAAATGGGGAGAAAGAATAAAAGCAATGGAAAATTATAGAGAGCATATTATATACAATTATATATTACAATGTGATTCCCCTCCGAGTGGAGACAGGCTGCAGAGGGGATTGAGTGAGGTCAGGATTTTATGCAAAGGAGAAAAGGTGAGTTTTGAGAGCGGACTTGAAGGAGACAAAAGTAGGTTGCTGACGGACTGAGAGAGGAAGTTTGTTCCAGGAGAGTGGACCAGAAACAGAGAAGGCTCGTGGACCATAGGTATTGAGCTTAGTGCGTGGAAAGCGAAAAGTCAGAGGATCGGAGGCAGAGCGGAGGGTACGTGAGGGAACATAGATCTCAAGTAGGCTTGACAGGTAATCGGGGGCTGCGTTATTGAGGCTTTTGTAGCACATGGTGTCTAATTTGTACTGTATGCGCTTTGATACAGGGAGCCAATGAAGTTGTGCCAGGAGAGGAGATATGTGGTCAGCTTTTTTCTTTTTGAGTACAAGGCGTGCAGCATTGTTTTGAATGCGCTGTAGGATGTGAATGGTGGAGGCAGGAAGACCAGACAGGAGTGAATTGCAATAGTCAATGCGAGACATTATGAAGGAGAGAACAAGTTTTGCAGTTGTTTCGACAGAGAGATACTTCCTGATCAGGCTTATACGATGGAGGTGATAGTAGCAAGATCTGGCAGTTTGAGAAACAAAGTTGTTCATGGAGAGGGTAGAGTCAATGCAGACACCAAGGTTTTTAGCTGAATCAGAAATTGGGACTAAGATATGCTGTGCTGGAATGTAAGAAATGAAGGAAGCAAGAAAGAAATGAAGAAAGAAAACAAAGAGACACAGATATGAAACAGAGTGAAAAAGATAAATTTCATATTGCTTTTGCAAGTGAAGAAATACTGTATCAAAAAAACAGGAAAACGGTTGTGGAGAAGGTGACGCCTGATCTGTACAAGAAAAACAACAACTCTTTATAAAACTAACTGTAAACAAAGAGCAAAGACAAATGCAAAACAACAACAACAAAGCGCTACTACAGTCGCATCGTTACACAAAACTCCAAATCGTGCAAAACATCATCATGTTTATAATACAAGACACAGACATTTACATATGCCAAGTGTGAAGACTAAAACAATACATTTCTTTGTCATATCTATCTATGTAGTTTTTTTATCTTTTTCATCAGCCTACATTGGGAGGTATTCCCGGGAGATGAAACTTGTGGTCTGCAGCTAAAAGGGAGCCTGGTATGAAGTGATCTTGTAATGGCAATAACCCTCTATTTTCAAACGGCGGAAATCATCAGCTGAAAAACTTTTTTTTTAACTTGCCTTTGCTGCAGTATGCTGGTTGTTTTCATGTTTCTATTACACAGTCACTGACAAGACTTTCAAGATCTTTGGCATGCATATTTCATCATCTGCAGGCAAGCCAGTCGCCGTGGTGTAGTTATTAACGCAACGCCCTGTTCCCGTATGATGACACAACGTGGCTTAAGTTTGATTGCAACCGATTATTTGAAATGTCAACACACTATAAAGAATATGAATGAATGTCAACATTACACTGAAACGTGAATAACTGATGTAACCTCAGAGTCAACATGACTGCTAAATGTGCCAAGAGGCAAGTAAACATACAGTTTGTTAGTATCCCTTCACCATTGTTTTTATCTCCTTTCCAATTGTTTAGATTA
>CM060314.1:26063390-26065890 GCA_030674185.1 Monoplex corrugatus
CCCCACCCCCATTTTCCACGACCATTTAATGGCCACAGAAGCTGATACAGTTTGGTGTTGTTGTTGTTTTTTTCGTTGTTGTTTGTTTTGTTTTGTTTTGGTTTTGGTTTTTTACACTGCGATGATGATGATGTCGATTAGAATGATAACCATAATGCTATGGAGTTCCATCTAGGATTGAGACTGCGTGACAGGGCTGTATACGCTTACTATCATAATATATCCTGGGGTCAACCAGGCCCGAGAAATACAGACACCTGCGGTGCTGGTCAGAAGATTTTGAGTAGCACCTTCAATGACCCATCAGTGAAGTGGATGAGGCTCGACTGTGTGGTTCCAATCTTCCCAATGAGCCCAAAGCACGTCCAACTCTGGGTAGGAGCCGATTTGAGCAACAACAAAAAATCCCACAATAATATATTTTTGAAGGGACTGATGGGGGATTCGAACCCACAACCTTCCAGTCGGTAGTCCGTTGCGTTAACCACTACACCACGGCAACTGGTCAGGCCAGCGAGGGTTTAATGTCATTCCTGACGAAGATGAAACGCTGTGACCAGCCTTGTTCTTATCTATCGCCTAAGAGACACAGATTAAAGATGAAAAGATTAAAGGTTAAAAGATAACAGATAAAAATGTTAATGACGTCTCGCTGTCATCCTATTTTTCTCTTAACCTTAAGGATTTTCTCTTTCCATTTCCTTCACATTCCTCAATTTTCCTTTCGTTTCTGTCCCTTTCGTCTTCTTTACTTTTCTTTTTTCTTCTCCCTTGTCGCCTGTCCAATTGTCCTATTATCTGTCCCTTTTCCACTCTTTCTCTTCTGCACATTTCTCAATCTTCCCTTCTGTTTATTTCCCCATTCCTTCCACGTTCTTTCCTTCTTCAAACTCTCTTTCTTTCTTTCTTTCTCTCTCTCTCTCTCTCTCTTTCTCTTCTTCTCTCTCTTCTCTCTCTCTCTCTCTCTCTCTCCCTCTCTCTGTTTTTCTGGTCCTCTTTCTCTCTCTGTCTCTTTCTTTCTTTCTTTCTTTCTGTCTCTTTCTCTCTCTCTCTCTCTCTGACTCTCTCTCTCTCTCTCTCTCTTTCTTTTCTCTCTCTCTCTCTCTCTCTCTCTCTCTCTCTCTGTATGTGTGTGTGTGCGCGCTCGCGCGTTTGAGAGAGATGGACACAGAGACAGAAAGAGAGAGATAGTGTTTGTGTTTGTGTGTGTGCGTGTGTGTGTATGATGTGTGTGTGCGTATATGTGTGTGTGTATGTGTGTGTGGTGTCTGTGTGTGCGTGTGTGTGTGTGTGTAGTATGTGTGTGTGTGTGTGTGTGTGTGTGTGTGTGTTTGTGTGTGTAAGTGTGTGTCTGTGTAAGTGTGTGTGTAAGTGTGTGAGTTCGTAAGTGAGCCAGAAGGAGAGCGCGTGTGTTGTCATAAAGAAAGACAATCAGACAGACAAACAGACAGAGAAAACACTGGAGCTCTACACACATCACCAAAAAAGACACAGACAGAAAGAGGACGAAAACCCAAAAAAGACAGAACCAAGAAGAAAGAACTGGGCCAACAGACAGTGAGTGGGAAGCTGATGTTATTGTCGACGAAGATGAGACGCCTTGCTCAATGGACGAGAAAACACTGCTCCGGTGGATGTGTATGGGAGGTGACGAATATAAAGGACAGGAGGAGTAGGAGGGGTTGTACCAGAGATCTGGGATGCCAGTGTGACATATTACAGGCATAAAATAGTGTACATATCACACGCATAAAATAGTGTACATATTACAGGCATAAAATAGTGTACATATTACAGGCATAAAATAGTGTACATATTACAGGCATAAAATAGTGTACACATTACACGCATAAAATAGTGTGCATATCACACGCATAAAATAGTGTACATATTACAGGCATAAAATAGTGTACATATTACAGGCATAAAATAGTGTACATATTACACGCATAAAATAGTGTACATATTACAGGCATAAAATAGTGTACATATTACAGGCATAAAATAGTGTACATATTACAGGCATAAAATAGTGTACATATTACAGGCATAAAATAGTGTACATATCACACGCATAAAATAGTGTACATATTACAGGCATAAAATAGTGTACATATTACAGGCATAAAATAGTGTACATATTACAGGCATAAAATAGTGTACATATTACAGGCATAAAATAGTGTACACATTACACGCATAAAATAGTGTACATATTACAGGCATAAAATAGTGTACATATCACACGCATAAAATAGTGTACACATTACAGGCATAAAATAGTGTACATATTACAGGCATAAAATAGTGTACATATTACACGCATAAAATAGTGTACATATTACAGGCATAAAATAGTGTACATATTACAGGCATAAAATAGTGTACATATTACAGGCAAAAAATAGTGTACATATTACACGCATAAAATAGTGTACATATTACAGGCATAAAATAGTGTACATATTACACGCATAAAATAGTGTCCCACACGTCAGAT
>CM060314.1:26075890-26085890 GCA_030674185.1 Monoplex corrugatus
GACTGAATGGTAATCAGAAAAAACAAGAAATCCCCTCATGCAAAGTAACAGCAAGTGACAAAACACTGAGACAGGTTGATAAGTTTAAATATCTGGGAACGGTCATTTCACCAGACGGTAGATGCACATCAGAAATAGCCAGCAGATTCAGCTAAGCTAAAACAGCATTCAAGAAGATGAAAACCGTTCTTACCAACAAATGCCTATCAATTAACATCAGGAAAAGCGTTCTTGAATGTTATATAGGACCGTTACTGTTGTACGGATGTGAGGCGTGGACAGTCAACACAAAAAGTCAGAACAAGTTTGGGGCAACTGAAATGTGGTTTCTAAGAAGAATGTTGAGATTTCCATTGACAGCAAAATAAGAAAATATACGAAACAGTCTTGAAGGAAGCAGACACAAGAAGAACATTAATGAAGAAGATTAAGAAAAGACAAGCAACATTTATAGGACATTTTATGAGGCAAGAGAAATTAGAGCACCTGGTCACAACAGGAAAGCTGGAGGGAAAGAGGTCACCTGGTAGATTCGGAGAGAAGATGGATGGACTTGCAGATTGGTTGAGGACAGAGAGGGTGAGAGATGTACATGCAGCCACAAGGGATAGATTCATATGGAGGGCCATGATCGCCAACACCATGCTGCAGTGCACATGATGAGGATGATGAGGATGACATTGTATAAAATCATGCTTTTCTTCCTTCATTTTATGTTATTTTTTAACAAGTGGAAGTTGATTTGGATTTTGTTGTTATTGTTGTTATATTCCCTCACTAATGACCGTCTGAATGGCTGGCTTGCTGTTTGTGTGTCTAAGACAAACATGCGAACGAAGATATTTTTTACCGTCTCTTAATGGGTAGATCTTTACCCTATTGTGGTCAAAGCAGTGGGCAGTTAAGGAATCGCGAAAGGACAAGTTTGAAAATCAACTGCCAAGGTAAAATGTCACACGGACAAAAAAAATTGCCTAACACTCTGCACTTTTCCAGAAAAGTGTGTGAACAAGCACTTTCTTGGGAATTTCTGACACTATTTCTCTTTTCACTGTTGTGAGAATCGATGATTGCCTTCCAAACACGTCAAATTTTATTTCATCCGAAGTTTCTTCAAGGTCACAGTGACCTTAAGAAACACAAGATCTGAAATTTCCGTATCTTTTTTGTGTAAATAGCTGTATTGCTCAAATGGCTTGACCATCATGCTGTTTGATTCTTTCTTTTTCTCTCTATCTGTTTCTTTCTTTCTGTCATCTTTCCTTTCTCTGTGTCTTATTATCGCTCACGTGCGCTTATTAGTGTGTTTGTATAGTTATCTTCGTACATAAAAACTACGCTGGTTTCCTATGTTGGAGTGTCTGCGATAACAAATGACATGATAGTAAAATGAGATTTATTTGTCTCGCTCCTGTTTGAGTTTCAAAACGATTGTGTTGGTTTATTCTTTTTTTTTTTTTTCTTTTAATCATCTTCTTCGTCATCGTCTTTCTCTTCCTCTTAATCATCATCGTCCTCATCACATCCATCATCATCATCAACAACAACAGCATCATCATCGTCGTGTTCGTTATCAGCATCAGTATCAGCGTCAAAAACGACGTCATCGTCATCAACATTGTCATTATCATTATCTTCTTCATCATCTTCGTTGTAATCATCATCATCACCGCTACTATGAATATCACATCGTCGTCGTCATCATCTTCATTATCATCATCCTCGTCACCACCATCATCGTCATCGAAATCATCCTCAACATCATCATAGCGAACGTTACCTGCCAGAATGGTATATCTCAAAAGGAACAGAGAAGGCACATGCGCCATTCTGTTCGGAAACCCTTGGACTTTTTATGGTTGTTGGTTGGTTGGTTGGTTGGCTGGTTGGTTGGTTGGTTGGTTGGTTGGTTGGTTGGTTGGTTGGTTGGTTGGTTGGTTGGTTGGTTGGTTGGTTGGCTGGTGGTTGGTTGGTTGGTTGGTTGGTTGGTTGGTTAGATGGTTGGTTGGTTGGTTGGTTAGTTGGTTGGTTGGTTGGTTAGATGGTTGGTATTTTGTTTTAGTTTGTTTTGTTTTGTTTGTGTTTTGTTTTGTTTGTATGTTTTTTTTGTTTTGTTTGTGTGTTTTGTTTTGCTTGTGTGTTTTGTTTTGTTTTGTTTTGTTTTTATGCGTCTCTATTTTCCATAATCCATATATCAACGTTGACGTGATAATATTGTTATCCTTATACAGAAGGAGGGGGGGGGGGAAGGTGAAGTGGTTTGAGCCTTCGGGTGATCGTCGCTGAATGTGAGGAATTATCGACTGGCCGGCCACCATTGTGTCTTTGATTTATCCTACGTATGTGTATGTATGACTCCACGTATTTGCACTTGATGTGTATTATGATCCGTGTGTATGAAGACTGGAATTAGTTTCATTAGTTTGCAGCGTGTCCAAGAGGGATTCTTTGCACTCGTACAAGTTTCCAATGCGCTCCTCTGAAAAGTGCCAGTGATTATCTGGCAAACTCCCTGAGCCTGCGTATAGCCCTGTGCGCTGGCAAGGTGTGTGTGTGTGAGGTGTTTATGAGGTGTGTGAGTATGTGCGTGTGTATGAAGTGGCTCTGAAGCGTGTGGAGGAGGGGGAAGAAAAAACAGTGAGAGACAGACAGACAGACAGAGAGAGACAGAGAGACTTCAGATTTCAGACTTCAGAACACACACACGCACAAACACACACCCCACACACACACACACACACACACACACACACACACACACACACACACACACACACACACACACACAGAGGCACAGAGAGAGAGAGAGACAGAGACAGACAGACTGGCAGATAGATAGACAGACAAGCAGACTTCAGATGTCAGATTTCAGAATTCACACACACACACACACACACACACACACACACACCCCAACACACACACACACACACACACACACACACACACACACACACACACAACACACACACACAAACACACACAAACACACACACAACACAAACACACACAAACACACACAACACACACACACACACACACACACACACACACAACACACACACACACACAAACACACACACACACACAAACACACTCAAACACACACACACACACACACAACACACACACACACACACACACACACACACGTACACACACATACACGCAGAGAGACAGACAGACAGACAGACTGGTAGACAGACAGACAGACAGACAAGGAGATTTCAGAATTCAGAATTCACACACACACACACACACACATACACGCACGCACGCACACACACACACACACACACACACACACACACACACACACACACACAAAGTGAGAGAGACAGGGAGGGGGGTAAGTTCCTGCAATCTCTATGTTTATGCAGTGATACAGATGAAAAGGTCAGACATACATACAGTACATGGCCACAGACCCATAATGTGCCCACACAGAGGGATGTTGATGTCCCTGGTCTTCTGGGAAAACTGCCTTGTACAAAGTCTGTCTTGTTCTATACGGCATTGCCTTGTGGTGTGGTGTGGTGTGGTGTGGTGTGGTGTGGTGTGGTGTGGTGTGGTGTGATGTGGTGTGGTGTGGTGTGGTGTGGTGTGGTGTGATGTGGTTTAGGTGTGGTGTGGTGTGATGTGGTGTGGTGTGGTGTGATGTGGTGTGGTGTGGTGTGATGTGGTGTGATGTGGTGTGGTGTGGTGTGGTGTGATTCGGCGTGTTGTGGTGTGATGTGGTGTGGTGTGATGTGATGTGATATGATGTGCTGTGCTGTGCTGTGCTGTGCTGTGCTGTGCTGTGCTGTGTTGTTGTGTTCTCTTGCTGTGCTGTGCTGTGTTCTCTGTGCTGTGCTGTGTTCTCTGTGCTGTGCTGTATTCTCTGCGCTATGCTGTGCTCTCTGCGCTATGCTGTGCTCTCTGTGCTGTGCTGTGTTCTCTGTGCTGTGCTGTGCTCTCTGCGCTATGCTGTGCTCTCTGTGCTGTGCTGTGTTCTCTCTGCTGTGCTGTGCTCTCTGTGCTGTGCTGTATTCTCTGCGCTATGCTGTGCTCCCTGTGCTGTGCTGTGCTCTCCGTGCAGTGCTGTGTTCTCTGCGCTATGCTGTGTTCTCTGTGCTGTGCTGTGTTCTCTGTGCTGTGCTGTGTTCTCTGTGCTGTGCTGTGCTCTCTGTGCTGTGCTGTGTTCTCTGTGCTGTGCTGTGTTCTCTGTGCTGTGCTGTGCTCTCTGTGCTGTGCTGTGCTCTCTGTGCTGTGCTGTGTTCTCTGTGCTGTGCTGTGTTCTCTGTGCTGTGCTGTGCTCTCTGTGCTGTGCTGTGCTCTCTGTGCTGTGCTGTGCTCTCCGTGCTGTGCTGTGTTCTCTGCGCTATGCTGTGCTGTCTGTGCTGTGCTGTGTTCTCTGTGCTGTGCTGTGCTCTCTGTGCTGTGCTGTGTTCTCTGTGCTATGCTGTGTTCTCTGTGCTGTGCTGTGCTCTCTGTGTTGTGCTGTGCTCTCTGTGCTGTGCTGTGTTCTCTGTGCTATGCTGTGCTCTCTGTGCTGTGCTGTGCTCTCCGTGCTGTGCTGTGTTCTCTGCGCTATGCTGTGCTCTTTGTGCTGTGCTGTGTTCTCTGTGCTGTGCTGTGTTCTCTGTGCTGTGCTGTGTTCTCTGCGCTATGCTGTGCTCTCTGTGCTGTGCTGTGCTCTCTGTGCTGTGCTGTGTTCTCTGTGCTGTGCTGTGTTCTCTGTGCTGTGCTGTGTTCTCTGTGCTGTGCTGTGTTCTCTGTGCTGTGCTGTGTTCTCTGTGCTGTGCTGTGCTCTCTGTGCTGTGCTGTGTTCTCTTTGCTGTGCTGTGCTCTCTGTGCTGTGCTGTGCTCTCCGTGCTGTGCTGTGTTCTCTGCGCAATGCTGTGCTCTCTGTGCTGTGCTGTGTTCTCTGTGCTGTGCTGTGTTCTCTGTGCTGTGCTGTGTTCTCTGTGCTGTGCTGTGTTCTCTGTGCTGTGCTGTATTCTCTGCGCTATGCTGTGCTCCCTGTGCTGTGCTGTGCTCTCTGTGCTGTGCTGTGTTCTCTGTGCTGTGCTGTGTTCTCTGTGCTGTGCTGTGCTCTCTGTGCTGTGCTGTGTTCTCTGTGCTGTGCTGTGTTCTCTGTGCTGTGCTGTGCTGTGCTCTCTGTGCTGTGCTGTGCTCTCTGTGCTATGCTGTGTTCTCTGTGCTGTGCTGTGTTCTCTGTGCTGTGCTGTGCTCTCTGTGCTGTGCTGTGCTCTCTGTGCTGTGCTGTGCTCTCCGTGCTGTGCTGTGTTCTCTGCGCTATGCTGTGCTGTCTGTGCTGTGCTGTGTTCTCTGTGCTGTGCTGTGCTCTCTGTGCTGTGCTGTGTTCTCTGTGCTATGCTGTGTTCTCTGTGCTGTGCTGTGCTCTCTGTGCTGTGCTGTGCTCTCTGTGCTGTGCTGTGTTCTCTGTGCTATGCTGTGCTCTCTGTGCTGTGCTGTGCTCTCCGTGCTGTGCTGTGTTCTCTGCGCTATGCTGTGCTCTCTGTGCTGTGCTGTGTTCTCTGTGCTGTGCTGTGTTCTCTGTGCTGTGCTGTGTTCTCTGTGCTGTGCTGTGTTCTCTGTGCTGTGCTGTGTTCTCTGCGCTATGCTGTGCTCTCTGTGCTGTGCTGTGCTCTCTGTGCTGTGCTGTGTTCTCTGTGCTGTGCTGTGCTCTCTGTGCTGTGCTGTGTTCTCTGTGCTATGCTGTGTTCTCTGTGCTGTGCTGTGCTCTCTGTGCTGTGCTGTGCTCTCTGTGCTGAGCTGTGTTCTCTGTGCTATGCTGTGCTCTCTGTGCTGTGCTGTGCTCTCCGTGCTGTGCTGTGTTCTCTGCGCTATGCTGTGCTCTCTGTGCTGTGCTGTGTTCTCTGTGCTGTGCTGTGTTCTCTGTGCTTGCTGTGTTCTCTGTGCTGTGCTGTGTTCTCTGTGCTGTGCTGTGTTCTCTGCGCTATGCTGTGTTCTCTGTGCTGTGCTGTGCTCTCTGTGCTGTGCTGTGTTCTCTGTGCTGTGCTGTGTTCTCTGTGCTGTGCTGTGTTCTCTGTGCTGTGCTGTGTTCTCTGTGCTGTGCTGTGTTCTCTGTGCTGTGCTGTGCTCTCTGTGCTGTGCTGTGTTCTCTGTGCTATGCTGTGCTCTCTGTGCTGTGCTGTGCTCTCCGTGCTGTGCTGTGTTCTCTGCGCTATGCTGTGTTCTCTGTGCTGTGCTGTGTTCTCTGTGCTGTGCTGTGTTCTCTGCGCTATGCTGTGCTCTCTGTGCTGTGCTGTGCTCTCTGTGCTGTGCTGTGTTCTCTGTGCTGTGCTGTGCTCTCTGTGCTGTGCTGTGTTCTCTGTGCTATGCTGTGTTCTCTGTGCTGTGCTGTGCTCTCTGTGCTGTGCTGTGCTCTCTGTGCTGTGCTGTGTTCTCTGTGCTATGCTGTGCTCTCTGTGCTGTGCTGTGCTCTCCGTGCTGTGCTGTGTTCTCTGCGCTATGCTGTGCTCTCTGTGCTGTGCTGTGTTCTCTGTGCTGTGCTGTGTTCTCTGTGCTGTGCTGTGTTCTCTGTGCTGTGCTGTGTTCTCTGTGCTGTGCTGTGTTCTCTGCGCTATGCTGTGTTCTCTGTGCTGTGCTGTGCTCTCTGTGCTGTGCTGTGTTCTCTGTGCTGTGCTGTGTTCTCTGTGCTGTGCTGTGTTCTCTGTGCTGTGCTGTGTTCTCTGTGCTGTGCTGTGTTCTCTGTGCTGTGCTGTGTTCTCTGTGCTGTGCTGTGCTCTCTGTGCTGTGCTGTGTTCTCTGTGCTATGCTGTGCTCTCTGTGCTGTGCTGTGCTCTCCGTGCTGTGCTGTGTTCTCTGCGCTATGCTGTGCTCTCTGTGCTGTGCTGTGTTCTCTGTGCTGTGCTGTGTTCTCTGTGCTGTGCTGTGTTCTCTGTGCTGTGCTGTGTTCTCTGTGCTGTGCTGTATTCTCTGTGCTATGCTGTGCTCTCTGTGCTGTGCTGTGTTCTCTGCGCTATGCTGTGCTCTTTGTGCTGTGCTGTGTTCTCTGTGCTGTGCTGTGTTCTCTGTGCTGTGCTGTGTTCTCTGTGCTGTGCTGTATTCTCTGTGCTATGCTGTGCTCTCCGTGCTGTGCTGTGTTCTCTGCGCTATGCTGTGCTCTCTGTGCTGTGCTGTGTTCTCTGTGCTGTGCTGTGTTCTCTGTGCTGTGCTGTGTTCTCTGTGCTGTGCTGTGCTCCCTGTGCTGTGCTGTGCTCTCTGTGCTGTGCTGTGTTCTCTGTGCTGTGCTGTATTCTCTGTGCTATGCTGTGCTCTCTGTGCTGTGCTGTGCTCTCTGTGCTGTGCTGTGTTCTCTGCGCTGTGCTGTGTTCTCTGTGCTGTGCTGTGCTGTGCTCTCTGTGCTGTGCTGTGCTCTCTGCTGTGCTCTCTGTGCTGTGCTGTGCTCTCTGCTGTGCTCTCTGTGCTGTGCTGTGCTCTCTGTGTTGTGCTGTATTCTCTGTGCTGTGCTGTATTCTCTGCGCTATGCTGTGTTCTCCGACTTCTTCAGTAAAGCCACGGTAAAAAGAAACAAAACAAAACAAAAAACAAAAAAACAAAAGTAAACAAATCTTATATATTTGGAAAGATTCTTTGCTGGCAGACCAGTGAAATCGTGTCGGTGTGTATATATTCAGAGAGATTCTTTACTGGCAGATAGGAGAAATCTTGACGGCGTGTATATTCGGAGAGATTCTTTACTGGCAGATAGGAGAAATCTTGACGGCGTGTATATTCGGAGAGATTCTTTACTGGCAGATAGGAGAAATCTTGACGGCGTGTATATTCGGAGAGGTTCTTTACTGGCAGATAGGAGAAATCTTGACGGCGTGTATATTCAGAGAGATTCTTCACTGGCAGATAGGAGAAATCTTGACGGCGTGTATATTCAGAGAGATTATTTACTGGCAGATAGGAGAAATCTTGACGGCGTGTATATTCAGAGAGATTATTTACTGGCGGACAGAGGAAATCTTGACGGCGTGTATATTCAGAGAGATTCTTTACTGGCAGATAGGAGAAATCTTGACGGCGTGTATATTCGGAGAGATTCTTTACTGGCAGACAGAGGAAATCCTGACTGTTATAGAAAGAGGGTTAACGTTCCATTTTCACTGGGTGATGTTATTGGAGAGAGAGAGGGCCAGACAGGCAGACAGAGAGAGAGAGAGAAAGGGAGACAGACAGACAGACAGATAGAGACACAGAGAGAGACATCGACAGAGACAGACAGTGAGACACCGACAGAGAAACACAGAGAGAGACACCGACAGAGACAGACAGACAGAGAGACAGACAGACAGACAGAGAGAATGAGGAAAGGTGGTCTTCCAGTGCTACACAGCAGTACCTCTCTGCTGTCGATGTCTGTTTGTTTACGTTCATTCAATATGCACGCGATCAAATTGCTCTCAACGGGGATCAGAAATCAGACTGACCGACAGACAGACAAAAGAGACAGAGAGAAAATTGTGTTTTGTTCGAGTGAACAGCCAATATCTCTCCCCTCCCCATGTATGTAAAATGCGTGTGATGACGCATTGTTTCTCACCATGAATCAGGATTATGCATATATTGATGTACAGTCTGTACGAATAAAGGCAAATTTCCTGACCAACAGTGCAGGTGTCTGTGTCTCTCGGACCTGGTTGACGTCAAGATATATCATGAGGCCAGAACAGAACTTCACAGCATCATGGATCACCATCCCCATCGTTACCATTACCATAGAGTTGTGAAGAAGTGTCCCAGATTCTGTAGCCATTGACGTGCTGTGGAAAAGTGGGCAGCATAAAAAAAAATATCCGCAAACAAACAAACAGAGAGACGCGGAAACACATGCTCTCTCTCTCTCTCTCTCTCTCTCTCTCTCTCCTCTCTCTCATCTCTCTCTCTCTCTCTCTCTCTCTCTCTCTCCTCTCTCTCTCTCTCTCTCTCTCTCTCTCTCTCTCTCTCTCTCTCTCTCTCTCTCTCCTCTCTCTCTCTCTCCTCTCTCTCTATCTATCTATCTATCTATCTATCTATCTATCTCTTCTCCTCTCTCTTCTCTCTATCTATCTATCTATCTATCTATCTTCTTCTATCTCTCTCTCTCTCTCCTCTCTGTTCCTCTCTCTCTCTCTGTTCCTCTCTCTCTCTGTTCCTCTCTCTCTCTCTTGTTCCTCTCTCTCTGTTCCTCTCTCTCTCTCACTCTCTCTCTTTGTGTCTTCTCTCTGTCTGTTTGTCTGTCTGTCTGTATGTATGTATGTATGTATGCCTATCTGTCTGTCTGTTTCTCTCTGTCTGTCTCTCTCTCTCTCTCTCTCTCTCTCTCTCTCTCTCTTTCTGCTCTTGTCTCATGTAGTCTCTCTGTCTGTCTCTGTCTCTTGTCTCTGTCTCTTCTCTACCTATCTATCTATCTATCTATACACACACACACACACACACACACACACACACACACACACACACACACACACACACACGTGCGCGCGCACGCGCAAGCACACATATACACACACACAATTCCCAATCCTTCAGCGGTATTGGCCCCATTGACCTTTACCTGTGTGATGCGCCATCACAGTGTCATTGTTGAGAGGCAATCCTAAGAGGAAAGATGAGCTTTCCTGGGTTGGTTTGGCGATGGTTTGTATAGAGAGACAAGGCATGCAGTAATGGATTGAAAGTGAAAGTGAGAGTGAAGGTTGGTGGGTGGCGGATTGTTTGACTGATAGAAAGAGAAAGAGAGAGAAGGAGAGAGGGAGAGAGAGTTCAGGTTTAGACTTCAGATTGTTTATTTATTTCAGGCCATAGCTCCTCGTGAAGGAGTGGGTTTTCTGAGTCTGTTGGGTTTTCTGAGTTTGTTGGGTTTTCTGAGTTTTTCCCTTAGTTTGCTTTGGTTCATTTTGTTGTTATTGTTTTCTTTCACCTAGTGTGCTAAGGATATAATCGTAGTGCTTTTAGCTTTTTTCTTCATTTCTTTCTTGTTTCTTGTTGGTTTAAATTTCACAAGTTGCCCGCATTTGAGCCA
>CM060314.1:26090890-26093390 GCA_030674185.1 Monoplex corrugatus
TTTGTATGTGTGTGTGTAAGTTGCTTAAATTTGAAACTGTGTTGCAGTAATCTATTTTTGTTATTGCTCTTGTTGTTATTGTTTTTATTGTTTTTGATGCAAGTACGTTAGCAACAACAGATATATATTAAGTAGCCGATGTGCTTATACCTATACCGTTGTAAAATAAAGTGTCAGTTGTGCTCAGTGTGCACATTTGCATTACCATACTGAATGGTGATCTGCTTTGAAATGGTGGACTGACTTTGGGAATTCTTCTTGTCTTTGTTTTGTTTTGATTTGTTTTTTCGGTGGTGGTAAATATCTGTAGATTGGGGAAATTACATCAAAGTTTCTCAAAATGGAGGGAGGGATGGAAGCAGTGGATCTGTGTGTGTGTGTGTGTGTGTGTGTGTGTGTGTGTGTGTGTGTATGTGTGTGTGTGTGTGTGTGTGTGTCTGTCTGTGTCTGTGTGTGTGCGCGCGCACACGCGTGAGTGTGTATGTGTGTGAGTGAGTAGTGAGTGTGTGTGTGTGTGTGTGTGAGTGAGTGTGTGTGTGAGTGAGTGTGTATGTGTGTGTGTGAGTGAGTGAATGAGTGTGTGTGAGAGTGAGTGAGTGAGTGTGTGTGTGTGTGTGAGTGAGTGAGTGAGTGTGTGTTGTGTGTGTGTGTGTGTGTGTGTGTGTGTGTGTGTGTGTGTGTGTGTGTGTGTGTGTGTGTGTGTATGAGAAAGAGAGAGAAAAACAAAGAAATAGAGAGAGAAAGAAAGAGAAGG
Source organism: Monoplex corrugatus (assembly GCA_030674185.1). Classification (NCBI taxonomy): domain Eukaryota; kingdom Metazoa; phylum Mollusca; class Gastropoda; order Littorinimorpha; family Ranellidae; genus Monoplex; species Monoplex corrugatus. Next base: position 26,091,645 of record CM060314.1, read on the forward strand.
GGGCTCAGTGTGTGTGGCTCGTCGAATGGGCAATTATCATTGTCCGTAGACTGAAGTAAACACACTACTGAACACCCCAAAAATAATCCAACAGCCGTGTAGAGGGGTTGGGGGGTGGGGGGAGAAAAGGAGGTCCTCTCTGGTGGGTGACCTGACAGATAATCGACATCGACAGCTCCGTGTGAACTTCCAGCACTATATTTATGTCGTATTGTGTTGTATGCAGTATGCAGCATGCATTTGGTCGCGCCACCGAGTAAATATTTAAAAGCTCCTGTGTTAATTTAACGCAATATCGATATACTTGGCCATTTCGGTATGGAAGCAGGTGTTTTTCCCAGCCCACACATACCGACTAACAACTCTTCCTTATGAGCACTTAGCGTTAGTCTGGTGCATTCCTGGAACCACGTGTGTGAATTCTGGACAAGAAATGCTAAGGAAGAAGAGCGCAAACCGGATCTGTTACATGTATCTTATCAGTGGCACCGGTGGTCAGCCAGCGCGCATAGCCATGCAAAAATTAATAAATTTTCCTTCATATTTCACGTACATTCCTTCCGATAAAAAAAAACCACACAAACCTGTTTACATAGAATGAATTTAAAATACATTTTCTTTAGTGCACATTACATTAAAATAGAACTGTTTACCGATGAAACGGTTACAAATAACTTATTGGTGGTGCATAAATAATGTTTCACCGGACACTGTAAAAGCAGACGAAACCGAAAGTGGGTCGAGATACGGAGGCCACATGTTCCAAGGAATTTACAGAAAATGCATTATAATTTTATATTAAACTGTTATTTCTCGTTATGTGAATATTCATAATCTCCCAAAGCAATACGTTGAAATGTTAAGATTTAGGGGGTTCGTAGATACAGAAAATGCATTACAATTTAATATCAAACTGTTATTTCTCGTTATGTGAATATTCATAATCTCCCAAAGCAATAGGTTGAAATGTTAAGCTTTAGGGGGTTCGTAGATATTGCTATGTATGCTGTTATCAACGAAATACACCGATACGGCCAAGTACACCAGCGTGGCGTTAACACTCGTGTGTACGACATTTTTCCATTATTACCAGCTTGTCTGTCTTGACAGCTTTGATCAGTTTAGCGGAAGTTGGTGCCTACTACAGCCTGATGGATAAAAGATTGTAATGAAAACGAGACTGATCAGTTAACAAGTTAACAACAAACACCACGAGGCTGGGGATGGGACCCACAATACCAATGCCTCGCCACTCTCGGGACACTCACCTCCCAAGCTGCGACGCCAATCAACAGTCATTTTTGAGAAAAGGGGGAGGGGGATGTCCATGTGTATCAATTTGCTTTTCAGTCTGAAGGAACATGACAATAGTTAGTCCGTCTGGGTTAAATTATGTCCTGGAGAGAAGGTAATTGTTGTGTAAGAGTATTGGCACAGGGACAATGCAGATGATGAACGAGAAAGGAGACAGAGACACAAAGAGACAGGGACAGAGAGAGTGAGATAGAGATTAATATTCAGTTTCAGATTAACCCTTTGATTCTCACACCCTGTCCACCAGCATCCTGCATTGTAACCGTGCAGAAAAAGCAAAAACTTAACCCTTTAATTCCTTCAGTCTATTCACCAGCTTCCTGCTGCAAGGTGGCGTGTAGGGTGTGGAATCTAAGTTAAACGTTTCTGCAGTTTGTGGATAGGGTGCTGCAGTCAAAGGGTTAATTATTCATAAAAGCCACAAATAACCCT
>CM060314.1:26100890-26113390 GCA_030674185.1 Monoplex corrugatus
CATAGGATTTTGCGCTACTCAAGGAGTCTACCGAATAACCACCGGCAGATTTGGGTGGAGCGCATCAGGACATGTCTGAGTACTACAAATCGCTCTGAATAAACTCCACACTGTACTAGCAGAATTGGTTGGAGCGCATATGGAACTGTCCGAGTGCGAGAAATGCCTGTCAAATTCCAAACTCCAAAATTTCAGTCTGCCGTTACTACTTATGGATGTCGGGGGTTTGGTTCTGGTAATGTTGAACCGGTATAGTCACCACCCTCACGTCAGACGTCATTCAGGGAAAAGTCGTGGGCAAATGAGGAAGGGGAAGACCACGAACAAATTATCTGGGAAACATCAAGGAGTGGACAGGTCGGCGTAGTTGATGCTTAGTATCTTGCAATAGCACACTATTTCCATGTCTATCTGTGTATCTTACCTTCAAAAAAAGGAACATACATTACATATAAAGCAAATGAATGAATAATTAAAGGTCTGAATCACAACACAACTAGCTATTCTGTATAAACTCATCTCACATGACAGACCCCCCCCCCCCCCCTCAGTCAAAGCGCAAATGCTCAGTCCAGAGATTTTCAGCCTGGTTGAGGAAAGACAGATGTGGAGAACAAAGTCCCGGGGAGCAGTGCGGGCAGCCAACGTTCCAAGGAGTGATGCTGTAGACTGATTGACTGATAGGCACTGCTGAATATAATTGAAGTAATCAGGAAGCAATGCTGGCATCTTCTCTAGATTTCATCTAAATTGTGCCCCCTTCACATATGCCTCTGTTGGCTGTTGGGCGATTCCCGCCGCCACTTTGATTCTAGTTTCAATTTCAGTTTCAGTTTCTCAAGATGACGTCTCCACGCTTGGAACGAATTCCAATATGCACTAACGTCACAGGTGCCATGTGTATGGTGATCATGGCACAAGCCTTAAGCCTGCACATAAACCCATGAGCTGGCCTTGTCCTGAGGCCCTACCAAGACTATGTCTTACATTGTCTATAATTTTATTTTATACTGGTATTTTATCAGCCTATCACTGGAATAATCTTGGTTATATGTAAATGGCCTGTGTATCTGTGTATCTTACCCCCCCCCCCCCCCCCCCCACAGAAAAGGAACATACGTATAAAGCAAATGAATGAATAATTAAAGGTCTGAATCACAACACAACTAGCTATTCTGTATAAACCTGTCTCACATGATAGACCCCCCCCCCCCCCCCACAGTCAATGCGCAAACGCCATGCGGCAGGGCACCTGATGATGATGATGATGATGATTCTATCTGACAACGCTAAGTTCACCTTAAATCTAATCCTGTCCGAACTGTGAAGCCTCACGCTCAGGACCGGTAACCCAGTCACGGAGTAAAGTGACCCGGAGGGTGAGGGCTTAAAGTAAGGCCAGGGTCAGGACACATTAATTCACAATGCCGGCTAATCAGCACGTGCAGCCAATCAGAGGCATTTAAGCGTGTGTGTTTTGGCGCGCGCGTGGCTTCTGTAGTACGCGGCTGTACAGGCTTGGTTTGACTTTGTTTTGTGAGAGTTTTTTTTTCTTTTCATTTTCGATCAGATTGTTTAGCGTTCTGCTTTGTTTGTTTGTTTGTTTGTTTGTTTGTTTGTTTGTTTGTTTGTTTGTTTGTTTGCTCGTTTGCTCGTTTGATTTAACGTCTTTCCAAAAAAAAAGTTTCCGATCTCTGCATGTACGTTGTTTTGCCTACACTATGCAGGCGGCATGTTGCTGCACAGTCTGCATACTCAGACCTCGGTGGGAGCGTATTCCAGTTGTTTTCATGTTTCCATAAGCCACCAGACACTGACATGACTTACAGGATCTTTAACGTGCATATTTGATGTTTTGCGAACATATACACACAAAAAGGACATGGGCACTACTAACAGGTCTCCATCTTGGTCTGGGAGGGGGGAACGAAATCTCCATCCTTTACACAAAAGATGGGAGGTACCGAGACAAGGACCGAACCCAGATCCAGCAATTCGAAATTTGACGTCTTACAAACTGCACTATTATGTCCGTTGAGTGGTGTTAGAAATCATAGGCACATGTCTGTTGTGGTCAGTGGACTGAACAGGTACTTGACGTAGATACATGTCTGCTGTGGTCAGTGGGCTGAACAGGTACTTGACGTAGATACATGTCTGCTGTTGTCAGTGGACTGAACAGGTACTTGACGTAGATACATGTCTGCTGTGGCCAGTGGGCTGAACAGGTACTTGACGTAGATACATGTCTGCTGTGGTCAGTGGACTGAACAGGTACTTGACGTAGATACATGTCTGCTGTGGCCAGTGGGCTGAACAGGTACTTGACGTAGATACATGTCTGCTGTGGGCTGAACAGGTACTTGATGTAGATACATGTCTGCTGTGGTCAGTGGACTGAACAGGTACTAGACGTAGATACATGTCTGCTGTGGTCAGTGGACTGAACAGGTACTTGACGTAGATACATGTCTGCTGTGGCCAGTGGGCTGAACAGGTACTTGACGTAGATACATGTCTGCTGTGGTCAGTGGACTGAACAGGTACTTGACGTAGATACATGTCTGCTGTGGCCAGTGGGCTGAACAGGTACTTGACGTAGATACATGTCTGCTGTGGTCAGTGGACTGAACAGGTACTTGACGTAGATACATGTCTGCTGTGGCCAGTGGGCTGAACAGTACTTGACGTAGATACATGTCTGCTGTGGCCAGTGGGCTGAACAGGTACTTGATGTAGATACATGTCTGCTGTGGTCAGTGGACTGAACAGGTACTTGACGTAGATACATGTCTGCTGTGGTCAGTGGACTGAACAGGTACTTGACGTAGATACATGTCTGCTGTGGCCAGTGGACTGAACAGATACTTGACGTAGATACATGTCTGCTGTGGTCAGTGGGCTAAACAGGTACTTGACGTAGATACATGTCTGCTGTGGTCAGTGGACTGAACAGGTACTTGACGTAGATACATGTCTGCTGTGGCCAGTGGGCTGAACAGGTACTTGACGTAGATACATGTCTGCTGTGGTCAGTGGACTGAACAGGTACTTGACGTAGATACATGTCTGCTGTGGTCAGTGGGCTGAACAGGTACTTGACGTAGATAATGACTGCTGTGGTCAGTGGGCTGAACAGGTACTTGACGTAGATACATGTCTGCTGTGGCCAGTGGGCTGAACAGGTACTTGACGAAGATACATGTCTGCTGTGGTCAGTGGACTGAACAGGTACTTGACGTAGATACATGTCTGCTGTGGTCAGTGGGCTGAACAGGTACTTGACGTAGATACATGTCTGCTGTGGTCAGTGGGCTGAACAGGTACTTGACGAAGATACATGTCTGCTGTGGTCAGTGGACTGAACAGGTACTTGACGAAGATACATGTCTGCTGTGGTCAGTGGACTGAACAGGTACTTGACGAAGATACATGTCTGCTGTGGTCAGTGGACTGAACAGGTACTTGACGTAGATACATGTCTGCTGTGGTCAGTGGGCTGAACAGGTACTTGACGTAGATACATGTCTGCTATGGTCAGTGGGCTAGACAGGTACTTGACGTAGATACATGTCTGCTGGGTCAGTGGGCTGAACAGGTACTTGACGTAGATACATGTCTGCTGGGTCAGTGGACTGAACAGGTACTTGACGTAGATACATGTCTGCTGGGTCAGTGGGCTAAACAGGTACTTGACGTAGATACATGTCTGCTGTGGTCAGTGGGCTAAACAGGTACTTGACGTAGATACATGTCTGCTGTGGTCAGTGGGCTAAACAGGTACTTGACGAAGATACATGTCTGCTGTGGTCAGTGGGCTAAACAGGTACTTGACGAAGATACATGTCTGCTGTGGTCAGTGGGCTAAACAGGTACTTGACGTAGATACATGTCTGCTGTGGTCAGTGGGCTGAACAGGTACTTGACGTAGATACATGTCTGCTGTGGTCAGTGGGCTGAACAGGTACTTGACGAAGATACATGTCTGCTGTGGTCAGTGGGCTAAACAGGTACTTGACGAAGATACATGTCTGCTGTGGTCAGTGGGCTGAACAGGTACTTGACGTAGATACATGTCTGCTGTGGTCAGTGGGCTAAACAGGTACTTGACGAAGATACATGTCTGCTGTGGTCAGTGGGCTGAACAGGTACTTGACGTAGATACATGTCTGCTGTGGTCAGTGGGCTGAACAGGTACTTGACGAAGATAACTTTACGTGAGGCGTCGTGCTAGAGTCACGATGAGTTCCTTTTTTGAAGATTTTCATTTCTCTGTGATGCAATTTAGGTTGTTCCAATAACAGACTGTGAAATCACAGATCTGTGTGTGTGTATATATATATACATATACATATATTTAAACAGATATGTATATGTGTGTGTGTGTGTGTGTGTGTGTGTGTGTGTGTGTGTGTGTGTGTGTGTGTGTGTGTGTGTGTGTGTGTGTGTGTGTGTGTGTGTGTACGTTAAAACACAGAAACACATACGCTAGATAGGACCTCATTTCATTGCCAGCGCATAGGCCTCACGTGCAAGCTTATGGTTTGTACCATGGTCATTTTTAGACCTTGTCCATCACGTGGCCTCTGTGGTGTTAATGCATAGAGAACCCATTCCTTGCACAGAGACGCTACGATCTTGAGAAAGTGACACGACAAGTGTTCGTGTAGTCTTGAAAAGAAGGAAGGGTTGTAATGAGAGGGGAGAGAGAGAGAGAGAGATTGAGAGAGAGAGAGATTGAGAAAGAGAGAGAGAGAGAGAGAAATACAGACAGAGAAAGACAGACAGAGAGAGGGAGAGACAGGCAGACAGAGAGAGAGGAGGAGATTGAGAGAGAAAGAGAGAGAGAGAGAGAGTCAGACAGAGACAGAAAGACAGAGAGAGAGAGAAAGACAGACACACAGAGAAAGAGAGAGAGAGGTGATGATAGTAGAGTCGTCTTGTGGTGTTGGCGTGAGTGTGTTTGCTGGGTGTGGGGGGAGTGGTAGAGGAAAAGACAGATTATAGTACGGATGTTAAGACGGCAGATATCACTGAATCGTGCACTTCGTAGTAGAAGCATGCCATTTGGTATGAAGGTACTTGAACCCTTTCTGAGTGATTTTAGAGATGGAAACACATTGGGCGTGACCTGTGATGGGCGTGGTCACACATTTAATTAGGTCAGTGTGTCATCTTCTTCTTTTCATGCTTCTGTACAAAAAGGACGAACTGTGGCATCCAAAACCCACACAGGACTAAAATATTTCAGATATTTGACAAGCTACATGCCGCAAACAGGCATACATTTTGTGTGTAAGCCCTTCTTGGGGACATTAATCAATAATTAGGTCAATCAAAAATGAGGTCAAGTAAATTTCAAGATTACTTGCATTGAGTTGCTCTCGGTGGTAACATAGAACTGAGATCCAACCATACTGTGTAAGATAACATTTTCGTTCTGTGTTTTGTTGTTGTTGTTGTTTTTTCCATAGAAGACGGATCACATTTACTTTTTAATAGAGCGCATGATACAAGAGAAAATTTAAGTAGGTCAAGTGATTTTCATACTTTGCTTGCTTTATTCCCACGAGCTTTGTTTTTATTTTTGTCTGATTAAACTGATATTACAAAACAAAGCTGAGACACTCAGTCAGGACTTATTTGCCTGTGTATTTCTTGGTTATCTAGTATATCATACCGACTGATTTGAATTTCAGATAGTTAAGCCATACAAGGATCCTCTTTTCATGAAAACCTGAGCTTCGTAATATAGCAATATATTTATGTCCGAAGTATATGCATATGGAAACAAAATGACAAAATAGTTTTTTACATCAAAGAAATCAATCAGTCCAGCTATAAAATATATAAATTAATGTCTTTAAATGACTGGTTTCAAAACTGAAAAAGAAAGAAAATGACTTTCACATGTCTGATTTAGACATCCTGATAGCAGTCTCCACCACAAGCACAGAGGGTGGTGTTAGGCCTGGGAAAGAGTGAGCAGTCGTTTTTCAACATGGAAAGATTGCTCTTGACACTTGTGGGTATACGTCGAACTTGGTTTGAAAACAAAGGAAATCTGTTTCTTTTTATGGGGTCAGACAGAGACTTGGTTCAAAGCGCTCTTCGATGAATGCTGTGTACTGTTCTTGGTCCTATGTGAGGGCAGTCCTCACACTGTTGACAACTTCGTCGTTCATAACGTTTTTCTATCAATGGCAAAGAGGTACATGCTGTCCTCCATGAAAGGATTTCCCATTTCTTCAAAGCGGGAAACCAAGACTGATTTGTGTTGCAAACGCAGTCTGGGTGCAGGGGCGTTGTTCATGATGGTGAGTACTCAATTTTGCATCCCCTTCCAACTGGTTCTCAGAGTCTCCTACAAGTCGTGATATTTCTGGACCAGCAATGATCCAGCGTCTCAGAGCATTGGGGTTGTTTGTAAGGCCAATAGCACCTCCGTCACCTTTCACAAGAGCGTTACATTGTTCATGTGCCCAAATTGCAGAAAAAAATGCGTTTTGTTTTTCTTTCAACAAACGCCCCAGAGCAGAAAGGATGGAATATAGCCAGGGTGGATTTCTTCAAGCATTGCCAGGTCTTGAATGTGAACAGTCAACCAGCGAGCATAGTTTAAAGTGGTCCAGGGCAAACATCCAAGGCATCAGTTTTGTCAAGCACTGAACATACATTCTGAAATCTTCTGTCCGGATTGAGTAGACCAGCTGAAAAACGCACAACTGGAAACCCAGAACTGTAGCCCACTATGCAAAATATGGCTGCTCATCTGTCATCTTTTCTCTCCAGTCCTGGAAATCTAAGATGATGCTTTGATCCGATTCCAGGAACTTTGAATAGGCTCGCCATAGCAAAATGTAGAGTGCAGCAGCCGTGATCTGGTGGGCATGCTTTGTTCTGGTTAAATGAGCTGCCCTGACTAACGAATTGGCAACGCCAGAAAATGCAATTCTTGCCATGGTAATTGCAGTGTTCCACCCTGAACCATCCAACCAGACTTCAAGCGTTTTGAAAGCAGCCATTTCTATGTGAAGCCCTCCTAACATGATGACAAAATGTTTTTCGCCAAAAGTATCAGGCCAGCAACATTGGATTCCTTCTGCTATGGCATACAGTGGCTGATCCATTCCTAACACAGGTGTTTGTCCAAGATTCTGGTGTTGTATAGATGTTTTTACAAGGGTCATGGCGTGTCTGATTAATGCAGTAGTATGAGCATTGTCCATGAGGACAGGCAGTAATCTAATGATGGCAGTTGGAACATCATTTTGTGGCTGTAGAGATGCATGGTATGCAGCCCATGACAAACGGTCACTGTTGTCTACTGGCCATGTTTCTAACGTCCTGACACATGTTTCAACCATGCAAACTGTTGGACACAATTTTGAACCTCAGAACTGATGTCTGGCTGCTTACGCCCTGATGGTGCAGGTACCAACTGTTCTTTGTTAGGTTCAGGCACAGAGAAAACATTGGTGTAATCAGGTAGCAGCAAAGGAATTCTCCGATTTTGGTTGTTTGCATCATCATCAATGAGTGGTCTCCATTGCTCCTCACCATCATCCTGTGTCACTCTGTGCTGAATGAGGGAGATGCTGCTTTCATGGAAGGAATCAGATGAAGTTGTTGAGCTGGGGTTGTGGTCTATGTTATCAACCATGCCAACTGTGAACAAACTCTTTCTCATGTTTGTTGAGTCAACTACCTTTTCGTCCTCAAATCTTCGGCAGACATTGTGCGCTATCTGACATGAAACTGACATCACCCTGTCGTACGAAATCCGCAGACCTAGGTCAGAGAATGTACCAATAAGTTCCTTCTTTCATTCTGCATGTAATTTCAGGTCAAGGTGGTTGTTGTGCCAGTGAAAGCTTGAGTCCTTTGCAGTCTTGCGACAGTTGAAAGCAATCAGTTGGGAAAGCGTGAGAACAGCTTGCCTGTCTGACTTTGTCAGACTCTGGTTGTTCTATAGCTGTTGGACCATCTAGGATGAAGCTCATAAGTGCTTTCAGGAGGCTGGGACGGAATCGTCTTGGCAGCTGTCATTAAACGTTCCACTGAATGTTACTTTTTTCTGAAATAAATCTTTCCTTATGATCTGGGCTGCTTTGACCAACTGAAGGGCCTCAGAATCAGAACTGCATACTTTCTTCAAGGCGTTTCAAAGATCTTTGTCAAACAGACGAATGACATTTCTTCCCTGACCTGTACATATGAGATCTGGGATGGCAGCTTCTATTTTCTGTCGTAGGCGTGTTGAATGTACCTTCGCGTTTGTTAGACCAAACTGTGAGAGGCGAGAGGTGTATAGACGAGACAGAGAAGTCATGCTGAAAACTGAGGCTGTGTGAGTATCATCTCTGAAGTTTTCAATGTAAGCCACAATCTCTTCTGATTCTGGTGTCTGGTTTGCTGGAACACGTCTCTGCAAGGCAGACAGACGTTTCACATGATAATGGCAATCCATTGCCACCATGTCTTTGACAGCAAGCTTTCTAAGTAGCTCTATAACGTTCAGTCGCTGGGCATGAACACGACCTTTGTAACAAAATACAAAGATAAAATCATTGCTCTGTGAAGTTCTGTGGTGCCAGATGACCCATTGCAGAGCAGACATTGTGGTTCACTTCCTTTCTCGTCTGCGACACAACCACCATCATCTAAGCTTCCGTGTTTTCACAGGGCTAGGTTTATCATTCCTTTCTCTTTCTGTCGTGTTTTCACAGGGCTAGGTTTATCATTCCTTTCTCTTTCTGTTCAGAATAGTATTGCTTATTTTCGCACGACATGATTTGTGCCAAGAAGCTTCATGTTTTTTCAGAGTCTCTTCAAACCCAGATCCATCATTCAGCTTAGATAAGGGAACAGAAAGTGGATTCTCGCCTATTTTCTGAAAAGCTTTCAAATTCTGGGCAATATAAACGTATCCTGCGCCATCCCCTTTGGCTCCTTGGCCCTTAAATGGGCATGTAAGAGACGCTTTGTTTGCTGGGTTCTGGCACAGTGCACACAGACTCCAGTCAATAGTCAATTCATCGTCTCCTTCAGTTGAAAACGGTAGACTGGGGCTGTCGATTCGCTTGTAATCACAAGACATCACCGTATATTCCGGCTCACTCCATCAGATCGGTAATACATACAAAAAACAAAATTTACTCTTGATTGATATGGAACACCATACATTTCATAACGGCGTCAACAGCAACATCGGCAAATTTCACTCAAATAAAACATACGCACAGGCCCGACTGATATGGTGCCAATAAATGTTAATATTTTAAACACAACTTAATTTGAACATTTAGTGTTATAAATGTTGATAATTATTAATGATTATCAATTGTTTTGATGAACAAGGCCAGTACATATTATTACTATTGTTATGTGATGCTGACAAAGGCAAGAAATAGTGCATGAATTTCAGAATTAATGGAATGCATTCTATTTTTAAAATAATACAATATATCATTTAACCAAAATACAGCATGAAATCGGCAGTCTTCGAATCGTATTCACTGAAAGACTGAAAAAAGTCTACGTCAGTTTCCCGGGCCCTTCATAACGTGTTGCCGTAGGCCTATACGGTGTCTTCTTTTTCTGCACCCCCTAAAAATTATTCATAGTCACCTTTTATATCAGTAGATCACCCCATTTCAACTACATATATTCTGAGAACTCGTAAAAATATATTTGTCATTTCAGCTTATTTCAACAGTTTTGTAAACTTTTGAAAACGGACGGATTGTATATAAAATATCAACCGGAATGAATTAATTCTCATAGGTCTAACCCGCCAAGTTTACACCGCCGCTGGTGCCAAGCCCGTGATGACAGATCTTGCCCGCCCTGCATACGCGTGAAGGTCTGCTCCCAACATGCAGGTCTTACTGCCCCTATGGTGTCCTGACCGTGTAAAGAATACACTGATTGGAAACTTTGATCGATCACTGCGCCTTACACAGGGTGCTGTGATCGTGTTTCCACCTCCAGATATGTTCGTCATGGTCCATACTATTTGTGTGTAAGAGGACATGTCTCTACTAAAAAGTGCACAATCGTATGACTTGACTTCCCCACTATTAGGAGAGTTAGATGGTAGTTGGTGAGCGTTTATTCAGTCTGGCACCACCACTAAGCAATCACGTCGTCAGTGGCTGGGGGTGTGGATGGTTGGGGGGAGGGGGGAGGGTGGAGACGGAGTGGTGAAGAAGGTGGTACTTTGCTGACATTCAACCAGAAAAGATGCTTCCATCATGGTCTCTTTTTCTCACCAACGGCTACCATTTACCACATGTCTGCTCAATGTTTACAGACTTTAAAGCGACTGTTCAGTTATTGCTGATGGTTGCAGTGGTGGTGATAATGGTGGCAGCAGCTCACTGAAAGGAGCAGAGGCATACATAATAGTTAAAATGATGCATCAAGTCCCTTTAGTTTTCAAGGGTCACAAACTGAAAATGACCTACTTATACTGATACAAAATTTAATGCAGTAGATCATGCACTTTCACATATTCATGCTGATTGATTGATTCTTTAGATATAGACATGGACACCACAAGATCCGATATATCGAGTTCAATCCCAGCTGGAAGGAAAGAGTGCACCAGGTAGACCCAGGGAGAAAATATTGGACGGACTTGCAGGGTGGCTGAGGACAAAGAGGGTGGGAGATGTACGTGCAGAGACAAGTAGTAGATTCGTATGGAAAGCCATGAGCGCCAACGCCGTGCAGCAGGGCACATGATGATGACGATGATCCCAACCCACGATACTAAAAAATGGTCCTGTTCACTGTCCATCTTAATGTTTCCATCATTCTGGTGGTGTCATTGTAATGTTTCATAAATCCATTTCCATCCTTTCTTCCTTTTTCAAGACTGTGCCAGCGCGTAGAGTTTTGAGGAGGCTTGGAGAACATGCCAGACAACTGCTGGTAGAGTTGGGTGGAGCGTATATGGAATTGTCAGAATGCGATGAATTCTTCATGAACAAACTCCAAACTGCACAAACTAACTTGTGCAACAGAAACCCAAGCACGCTATCACAATCAGTCGAATTGTCCATTATTTTGACACACAGCTGGACAGAAGCGTATACACTCTATCAATGTCTCATCTCTGGTTAAAGAAACAACAAGAAATCAGAAGAAGAAGAAAGAAGAAGAAAAAGAAGAACAAGAACAAGAAGAACAAAAAGAACAATAACAAGAGCAAGAAGAAAAAGAACAAGAAGAAGAAGAACATGAACAAGAACAAAAACAAGAACAAGAAGAACAAGAACAAGAAGAAAACGAAGATGGTAAAGCTATTCTATCATTTTCTCTTTTTATACAAAAATTAGAGCAGAAAATCCACGTTTGTTATTTCCCGATGTCGCTGTCACTCTGAAGGAACTTCGGTTAAAATCAAACTCGTATGCATCGAGAACAGTGGTAGACTATCACAACAATAAAAATGTTATTGTAAACATTGTCAAAAGTTGCTGAGGAAGTTCTGTTCTGTTTACATGTTTCCTATAAAAAGTGCTGATTTCAGACTCTTTGCTTTTTGTCCGTGTGACCTTAGTTTTAAAACTTACACTTCTAAACTCTTGCGATCAGTCAGCGATATTTGACTAAATTGGGTAAAGGATGAAAAAAAATTGTTTGCAGATTTTTCACTCACATATACACACACGCGCTCACATACACACACACACACACACACACACACACACACACACACACACACACACACACACACGCACACACACACACACACACGTGCATACCCCACTAACACACACACACGAACACACATACACACACACAACACATGCACACACACACAGACGCACGCACGCACGCGCACGCACACACACACACACACACACACACACACACTCACACACACTCATACACACATTGACTGACACAAAAACTGGGCAAAGGATGAAAAAATTGTTTGCACATTTCACACACACACATGCACACACACACACACACACACACACACACACACACACACACACACACACACACACACACACACATATGCACACACACACACACATATGCACACACACACATATACATTTATTCATTCACTGACATACACACGTGTCCCCCCCTCCATATACACACATACGTTCTACACACACACACACACAAACAAACAAACACACACACACACGCACGCACGCACGCACTCACGCACGTATGTGCACACACTCATTCATTGACATACACACGTCTCCCCTCCCCCCTCCCCCATCCATACTCACACACGCACACACACGCACGCATGCACACACCTTCCACACACTCACACACACACACACACACACACACACACACACACACACACACGCACACACACACACACAAACAAACAAACACACACACACACGCACGCACGCACGCACTCACGCACGTATGTGCACACACTCATTCATTGACATACACACGTCTCCCCTCCCCCCTCCCCCATCCATACTCACACACGCACACACACCGCA
>CM060314.1:26118390-26140890 GCA_030674185.1 Monoplex corrugatus
GTTGTTTTGTTTGTGGTTGTTGTTGTTGTTGGTTGGTTGGTGTTGGTTGGTTGGTTGGATGGTTGGTTTGGTGTGGTTGGTGTTGGTTGGTTGATGAATGGTGGGGTGATGGTTGTTGTTGGGTTGGTTGGTTGGTTGAATGTTGGTCGTGGTTGGTGGTTGGTGGTTGTTGGTTGGTTGTTGTTGGTTGTTGGTTGTTGTTGGTTGGTTGGTTGGTTCTTGTTGGTTGTTGGTTCATGGGGGTTGTGTTGTTGGTGGTTGGTCGTTGTTTGTGTTGCTGTGCTGTGTTGTGTTGTCTGTTGGTATGCTTGTGGTGTTTGTTTTGTTGTGTTGTGTTGTGTTTTGTTGTGTTGTGTTGTTTGTTTGTTTGTTGTTTGTTTGTTGTTGTTTTTTGTTGTGTTGAATCTTTCAACAATTTGTAGTTCTAGACAGATATGTAGATTAGCAACAAGTGTGAAAAATACTTTTCAGCTAATAACTTCTACCGTTGGAAATGAATTTATCACTGTTGTTTCCGCGTCATTGTCGTTGTCATTTTGCTAAAGAGGAGATTCTGGCATATTACGTGGGAAGAATGTGTACCTGTGTGTGTGTGTGTGTATGTGTGTGTGTGTGTGTGTGTGTGTGTGTGTGTGTGTGTGTTGTGGTGTGTTGTGAGTGTGTGTACGTGCGTGTACATATGTACGTTGTGTGTCCGTTTGTCTGTCTAGTCTATGTATTCTGTATTGATTTTATGTGGGGGGGGGGGGGTTGTTGTGTTGTTGTTGTCTTTTGGGGGGAAGGGGGGAGGCTTGGGTTGGGGGGGTGAGTGTGTACATTTTTGTTTTGTTTTGTCTTGTTTGTTTTGTTTTGTTTTTAGGGAGGGGTAGGAGTGTCAAGTGGAGTTACTATGTGAAATACGGGCTTATCTCTCCGGGTAGAATGTGTCGCCGCAGTGAAACGCCACCTTTTTCGGCTATTTCTGTTTACCTAGGAAAGTGGACTTTGATACAGATCGATGCCTGGGGCAACTTGTTTGTGGCTGTGGGATCTTTAACATGCGCTGAGTCCATGGTGCTGTACTCTGGGCCTTTATTTATTCTCTCACCTGAAAGGCAACACCCAGACCACCATTTAATATGTAGTGAAGGGGGAGGGGGGAGAGGAGGAAAAGAAAAATCCTTCTTCGATCGGAGATTCCAGCCTGGGTTTCTGGTGCCCCAGGCATGTGTTTTAACCAATAGGCCATACATATGATCCACTCTTTATTATGATAGAGACTGAAAAACGATGGGCTCAGAACTCAAATTCATTGTCTTCACAAAATGATCTCAGAGTCCAACAACTGCCAAAGAGAAAATATCTCATCTGCTGCTTTCTAAATCGAAAAGGATTTCAGATTGAAAAAAAAAGGATTCAGTCTGCCATTGTCAGAGACAGTGTTGCTCTTCGCCCATGGGTAATTCAATATTGGAAAACAAGAAGCCTGGAATGCAAGTTTCTTGTCTTCACAAAATGTTTCCCAAGCATGAAAACTGCCTGAGGATAAAAGAGCTCATCTAATTTTGTCCAAGTGCTGTAAATGGAAAAGGGTTCAATCTGTCACTGTTGAAGAACACTCTGTGTCTTTACTCATGCTTAATAAACAATAGGGAAACGGGGAGGTTTGGAATGCAATTTTCTTGTCTTCATAAACCCTTTCAGATTTTGAGAACTATTAAAAAGAAGACGGCTTTTCTACTTCTGTCCAGGTTCTTTGACCCTTTGGCTCCCGCACAGCATCCTGCATTATCTTCCCCGTGCTCGCGAAGCAAAAACTTAACCCTTCGACTCCCTCACTCCCTCACTGTATCCAACAGCTTCCTGGAAAAAGCTGGTGGATAGGGTGAGGGAGTCAAAGGGTTAAGTTTTTGCAGTTGTGGATAGGGTGCTGGAGTCAAAAGGGTTAAATGAGAAAAGAATCAATATATCAGCCCTGCAGACATTGTGGACGTGTTGTTTATACGTAACAAGTATTTTTTATTTCGGACTGCTTAGAATGCAAGCTTCTTGTTTTCATAAAAAGCTGGCACTCTCAGAGCATAAAAGCTGATGAGAAGAAACCAGTGCTTCAGCTTGAAAAGGATTCGTTTATATTATACACGGGCTCTGGTTCTTTTGATAGAGACCTGGACTCAAGATCCAGTGTCTCGAGTTCAATCCCAGTTGTAAAAATAAACATCTGGCCTGTCCTCGGCCCAACCTAATACTTTAATCATTCTGATGGCATCGGCTTAGTGTTCCATAGGTCCGACCCACCATTTTTCAAGACCTCGCCAACGCATATGGGGTTTTTGTGCAGGCTCAGGAAGCCTGCCAGATAATGGCTGGCAGATTTGGGTAAAGCGCATATAGAAGTGTCCCCTCTCCCCGCTTCAAGGCCTTACCAGTTTATAGAGTTTTGCGCAGACTCGAGGAGTCTGCCAGATATCTGCGACAGCTTTTTGGGTGAAGCGTTCGTCGAAATTTTCTAAGTGCGACGAACATCTCTTTTAACAATATCCAGTCTGCAACAGGAAAAGCATTCCACATGTCGATGTTAACCTTTTGATTCCTGCACCCTGTCCACCAGCATCCTGCCTTGTCAACCAAGACAGCAAAGCAAAAATACAACCCTTTGATTTCTTCACCTTATTCATCACCTTCCTGCAGGAAGCCGGTGGATAGGGTGAGAGAGTCAAATGGTTAAGTTTTTGCAGGTGGTAGATAGGATGCGAGAGTGAAATATTCAAAGGCGTGCTCGCCTTTTCACAATACATAATTAACATCGGAAAACGGGAAAGCTTGAAGGACAAGCTGCTTGTATTCATAAAATCCTCCCACAAGTTTGGAACTGCAAATTGACGGAAGATTCAATGTCAAAGCGCTGTGATCTCTTTACACACGCCTTAAACAGACTGGAAAATGCACAGCTTACAATGCTTTTGTTGTTGTTGTTGTTGTTGGGGTTTTTTGTATTGTTTTTTTGTTGTTGTTGTTGTTGCTGTGGTTTGTTTGTTTTTGTTTTTGGGGTTGTTTGTTTGTTTTTGTTTTTGTTTTTTTGTCTTCATAAAATGCTCTTCACGAACTGCCAATGATTTTGAAAAGATTTGTCTGTATGCGTCAAATTGAAAGGGGCTTCCGTTCTTCACTGTCTTCAAAACTGCAATATCTTTATTCAAGTGTAATAAAGATTTCAAAATAGGAGGCCTCAGAATACATTTTTTTTGTCTTTACAAAACATTCTTGAAAGAAAAAAGCTTTTAAGTAGAAAATATAACTATTATCTATTTCTGTTCGGGTGCTTCAGATTGAAAAGAAGTGAGTTTTCTTTTCAAAGAAGGTATTGTGGGAGTCTCTGCAAATGCTTAATGAATATTTCAAAATGGAGAGCTTGAAAAGCAAGCTTCTTGTCTTCACAATGTGCCCTCGAAATTTTGGGAGCTGCATACACGACACTCGTCTGTTTTTGGATAAGTGCCTCAGAATGAAAAGGATTCCATTTGTCGGTGTTGCAGATGGCACGGTCTGTTTATTTAAGCGCAGTTAAAAATGAAAAAAATAGGGAGAGTTTGTACTACAAACTTCTTGTCTTCACAAAATTCTGCACACCTTTCATAAAATCCTACACACTTTCAAAAAAAGTCTGCACACTTTTCACAAAAATTCTGCAAATGTCTGCTCTACACAAACAATTGAAAACTTCTTGCATTGACAAAACACTATGAAAGTCTGGAAACTGGCTGGGAGAAAACAGCTCATCACCTTCTGTTCAAGTGCTTTAGGCTGAAATGGATCCAGTGAGTCAGTGTTAGAGGCTTGCTGGTCTTTTCACTCCACTGGTAATAAAGATTGGGGAATGGGGAACTTCAAATCCAAGTTTCTTGTCTTCATTAATGCTCTGAATGTGGGAGCTGACAAAGACACGACAGAAAAGGATTCAGTATCGGAACGTCGTGACCGCTTTTCACGTGTCTAATACAGATTGGAAAATATTGAGCTTTGGATGCAAGCTTCTCGTCTCCACAAAACGTTTCAAGGGTTTGCAAATTGGCAAGGATTTTGAAAACAGTTCCTCGTCTGTTTTGTCTGAATGCTGCAGATTAAAAACACTCCTGTTCGTCAATATTGGAGGCACTACAAACACAACTTCATCTGCTTTTGTCTAAATTGTTCAGACTGAAGATTGATTCGGGGCGATAATCAGATGGGCAAGACATCACACTTTCGATCAGGTCTGGGGTTCGATCCTGCTAGCTGCATCCCGCCTGGTGGGTCTTTTCGGACCTTCCAGGATAAAATGTTCGCAGACTTGTTAATGGCTACCCCCACCCCATCCCCAGCCTTCCACTCCCCGCTTTGTGTGTAGGCTACACGCCAGGCAGAACATTAACTACTTACGTTAAAGATCCTGTCAGTCGTGGCTTATGGAAACGTGAAAACACTCAGCACGTGCGCCCACCGTTTCAGTTGTTGTTTTTTTTTCAGTTTCAGTTTCAGTTTCAATTTCTCAAGATGACATCTCCGCGATCGGAACGAATTTCATATGCACTGACGTCACAGGTGCCATTGATGGTGATCATAGCACAAACCTTAAGCCTGCACATAAACCCATGAGCTGTTCAGGTCCTAAGGTCAACGCCCACCGAAGACGGAGACGGAGCATGCAGAGAGTGCAGCAACATATTGCCTGCACTGTGAAAGCAAAACATCGTGCAAATGCGCATCCGAGAAAAATTGGAACGGTAGCAAATTTTGTTCTTACATTTCTCAGTGTTGAAAACGATGGAGTTTGTCCTCAGTGATAATAAACATTTGAAAATGGAGACTTGGAATACAGATTTCTTGTTTTATTAAAATACTCTCAGAGCTTTAGAACTACCAAGGAGGAAACTGACGAAGATTCAAAGCGGAGTCATTGTGATGTCCTCACTCATGCACAATACCATGGGAAATGTTGGAACATGGAATTTTTTTTAGGATCATCGCACTGACAGATTATCTTTGTGCTCAACCTTTTCTTTTTCGACCCATTTTCTACGCCACCTTAATGACCACAGAAGCTGGCACAGTGTTTTTTGCAGTGCGATGATGATGATGTCGATGAGATGATAACCACGATGCCATGGAGTTCCATCTTGGATTGAGACTGCCTGAAATGGCTGTACTCTACGCTTATTGTCGTAATATATCCCATCGTCACTTGACCATCCTCATCTGTCCTTTCTGTTCCCTACAAATGAAATAGAAGCAGTGTCAAGAACTTTACTGAGTGGTCATCATCCTCTTCTTTTCTTTCCTTCCCTTCCTTTCCCCCCCCCCCCCAACCCCATCTCTCTTCTGTCCGTTTTCTTTTCTACATTTGAAATGGGGGAAAAAATGTGGGCTCTTTCTCTCCCTTTCTCTCTCTTTCTCTCTTCTCTTTTCCACCTCCTCCTCTCTCTCGGTCTCTCTCTCTCCTCTCTCCCGGTCTGTCTCTCTCTGTCTCTCTTCACCATTCTCCCTATCCTGTCTCCTTTCTACATGCGAATTCAAAACAGCGTCAACAGCGAGATGTGTGGTCATTCTGTCACCGGCACATGGCAAATAATTGGACAGACAGAAAAAAAAATAGAGTCACATCTAAAACACGTCTTTCATTCCTCGTGCCCTACATTGAAATAAATTCAGGCTGTGGGTTTGAGATGTGCAAGATCTTGAGACTGGTGGAAAACGGGCAGATTGGACAGCAAGTTTGTCTTTGCAAATGGACATTTTTGTTACTGGGTTCTTTCGCAATTTATTGTTGGGGATCTGCTACCACAGAAAATTGATTAAAGCCACAACTTTCTTCAGCACGGGCAAATGTTTGGCAAACTGTTTAGGTTTTGAAACTAATCTTCTTGTGCATCATTTCAAGATCTTGGCAAGTGTCTGCGAACATGAAGATGAACGTAACTGAGTTTTTAAATTTTGGTGTTTTTTTGTGTGTTTTTTGAAGACGTTTGTCCTTTGACAAAATTTACATCCATTGATACAGATTAAAGACTTTTTTCCTACATGATCTGATCTTCAAAACTTCCCACCTCCTTTTATCCTCTTCCATGTATTACTTGGGCTTGTTGGTTCTTTCGAAAGAGCTGTGGACTCAAGATCTGTTCATTATCTCGAGTTCAATCCCAGCTCGCAACATTAAAAAGCTGGCCCGTTCGCTGTCCATCTTAAAGTTTAACCATTCTGGTGATGTCAGCTCTGTGTTTCATAGATCCCTCTTCTTCCCTCCCCATTTCAAGAACTTGCCAGTACGTAGGATTCTGTGTAGGCTCAGATTCTGATAGTTGCAGGCACATTTCGATGGAGCGCATATGGAATTGTGCCATTGCAATGAATCCATCTTGAACAAACTCCAAATTCTAGTTCATGTCTTCCCCCATCCGATGTCCATCCCTCTGCTTAAAACGCCAGTTTCTACTCCGATCCGGAGCTTTGGCTGCTTCATCTCTGGAACCTGTCACAGACAGATAATGGGTATTTGGTCTGTCTCCCTCCACTTCCCGTTCAGGTTTGTTATCGTTGTTTAAAGCCAGCCGTCTCCGTACTAGAGCCATATCCGGGCTATAACCGCTTCAAAACTTACAAACTTCAACAGGAAAGAAAAGAAAAGAAAATAAGTACACATATTTATGCATTCCTGCACATTATCTACCGACGTGCGTTGACCATCCGTCCAATCTATCGCAGAGGGGATTAAAAAAAAAACACCTGAATAGAAATTTAAGCATACAAAGGACACCAAAAAATATTTTAAAAACGGCATAAATTACCTAAAATTTCTTCCCATATCTCACCTCCTAGAGCCAAAAATGCACTTAATATACGTACCCAATTATCAATCCTAAGAAAAAATACAAAGATGTTTTTGAATAAATACAGGTGAATGGACCATCAATGCAGAAAATGATAGGAAAAATGAAAAGCAAAGGAACAAGGCAGAAACAAAGAGTGACAGAAAAGAGGACATTTCTTGCAGAGAATTTCCAGAAGGCGGGATACTATTCATACTGAAAGATCCACCGGCATTCCCACTGGGGTACCGTTTATTTATATTTAATCTTGCCCCTGCTCTTAGGGATGTGAAAACTTCCGAAAGTGACAAGTTGTCTTGGGATTCCCGTCTGTCTGTGTAGAAAAACGGGACTGAAGATTTTGATAGAGAAATACTGGAGAACACAGTTATACGGAATTCTGTACCGATTATGGCTGGTCGAGTAGTTATGTTGGTTTTCTTTTGATAAGTGAGCGAGCGAGCGAGCTGGTGAGTGTGTGGTGTGTGTGTGTGCGCGCGTGCGGCGTGCGTGCGTGGTTGTGGTGTGTGCGTGAATTTGAACTTACTTGGAGTGCATGCGCTCGTGTTTACGTGTGCTTACGCGTGTGCGTTCGAGTATGCTGTTATTTGTGTGCGTGTGTGTGTGTGTGTGTGTGTGTGTGTGTGTGTGTGTGTGTGTGTGTGTGTGTGTGTGTGTGTGTGTGTGTGTGTGTGTTTTGTGTTTGGCAAGCGTGCATGCGTGTTTTTGTATGTGCGCGTGTATGCTTCTGCGTGTGTGTGCGTGCGTGCGTGCGCGGCGCGGCGAATGTGTGAGCGTGCTGCCCATACTGGCTGTACTCTACGCTTATTGTAATATATCCCATATCACTGAACAGTCCGCATACTGTCTTTGGTGGGCATGTATGCTGGAAGTATGTTCCAATAAGCTACTGAACACTGGTGACTTACAGGATCTTTAATGTGCATAGTTGAGTTTTGCGTGATAGTACACACGAAAGAATGGGATGGGGGATGAGGATGGACGCAATGGGCTGCACACATTGATCTATCATCATCATCTATCATATGCCCTGCCGCATGGCGTTGGCTATCATGGCCCTCCATACGAATCTTTTATCGCGGCAAGTTCATCTCTCATCCTCTGTCTTCGTCCACTCTGTATAAAATGTATAAAACTTCATTAATGTTCTTTTTGTGTCTGCCTCCTTCAAGACTATCGTTTATCTTCTTAACTGTCCACATTTCAGCTGCTTCAGTCTTCTGACTTTGCCTGTTGACCTATCAGATCTGAAAAACCTCCACACTTTATTCACTGTAAGGGAATTAGGCAGTTTCGAACCCAAACTTTACGATTGAAAATCCGCCGTATCACCCCCTTCACCATCGCACCAATTGGTTTATATTAATACTACAAAAGCTATAACTTTTTCAAAATACTAAAAACAAAACGTATATTATGAATAGCACATTGTTTTTTTTAATGGACATTTATAAGAAATGTCCATAATGAGCCGTGTGGTCAATTCTCTCTCCCTCTTCCCCTACCCCCAGTCTCTCTCTCTCTCTCTCTCTCTCTCTATCTCTCTCTCTCTCCTCTCTCCCCTTCATCATCTCCCCTGTCTCGTCTTTTTTCTACATTCTATATGTGAACTTAAAACAGCATCAGACAGGAAGAACAACACGAACAAACATGAATCAGTCCCGAGGAAATCGCCGAATGCGAGATGTTAAAATTCTTTACTAAAACAGTACACTTTCACATTCAAACATTTATATATATATTTCATATCATCCTGGCCGATTTCTGTTCGGTCTGCCCATTGCGTTCTGATAGTTCATCGGCAGCCGACGATCGACACCAAACGTCTTCATTCATATGATAGCAACTACTACAACTCTCACTCTAACACAAAGCAACTGATACACAATATTTACTCTGAACAAAGCAACTTGTCACCGTAAATTTTTCACTCTCGTTGGTCACAAAGCCTTCTGTCACTAATCTCAACTTTCAAGTCAAAGTATTCACGATCATAAATTCACTCTGTTAAGTCGTTATCACAGTTCACGATAAATCAAACTATTCAAGTCCACAAGTTCACTCTAAAGTCAAACTAAAATCCATTCTAAGTCAAAATACTTACGACCACAAATACACTTTCAAGTGACGAAGTACAAATATCGCCAACCTTCATTCTCACAGCCAGAAAGTACTAACATCACTCATCACCACACTGATATGAAATCAAAAACCAAAACGACTGTCAGCTTTCGAGCAAAAAAGACATGAAACACACGAAATTAGAAACACAACGCGTATTTGATACACAAAACAAGGCGCTTTTTTTTTTGGCTAAGTGGACTTTGTCAAGCGTATTCAAGACAGCAATTTTTTTTTCAATAAACTTAGGGAAAAAACAGCTAGGTTTCCATGATATTTCGATAAACAGGAAAAAATAGATGATGTTCTAAGTTTTGTGTATTTGCTTTTTGTCGTCTTTTGTGCACGCTTTACAAAGGCCAGTTGGCCGAAAATTTGCGCCTGTCTTGCTCTGTATAGTGAATACGCGTTCTCGGTCTATTGTGTTACTTGTGGTTTCACTCTCAGTCCTTAATTACATCCCCAGTCTTCATATTTATAGTCAAAAAAGTAACCATCACACGTAAATTTCAGTCATAAAGTGACCGGTACTCGTGATCTCTCATTATCAAATTACTGACACACGCAAACTTCAGTTTTGTCAAACCAGCCGACAATCATGATCATTCTTAAAGTTATTTATCATGCACAAACTAAATCCCCCAAATTACATCTGTGTGTGTCTAGTGTCATCTGATGATTCTGAAGTCTTAAAACAATTGAACGATTTTGAATGTACGACACTTAAGAGATTCTTTCACTTTATTGTAAAAACGTATGATTTGGGAAATGTTTTCGATTGAACACATGCAGTTGAGAACCGACCCCACATGAAGTGATTTTTTGTGTAAACAGAAACAAAAGATTACAGTAACAGACATTATGAACTAGGTCTATCTTGTTGTGTAAGATCCAGCTGAGTGGGCGGAACTATATCAGGTTGTAGCCATCTCAAAACGTATACATACCTCACTGGGAAAACACCGGAAAACACACGGGAAAAAACACGTGGAAACACACGGGAAACACACGGGGAAAAAACACGTGGAAAACACACGGGGAAAACACACGGGAAAAAACACGTGGAAACACACGGGAAAACACACGGGGGAAAAACACGTGGAAAACACACGGGAAAAAACACGTGGAAAACACACGGGAAAAAACTGAGTACACATATCAATGCATTCGCGCCGATAATCTAAGGATATGCCCATGGCGCTAATCATTCCACTTCATCACCAAGGGGTTAGAAAAAACAGCTGACTACAAATGTAAGCCTAACTGAGGACACTAAAGCATATATAAAGACTAGCCTGAATTACCTGAAATTGCTTCTGCACATTACATTTCCTCAGAGCCATAATTGCACTTAACACATGTACCCAATTATCAACCCAAACAAAGTGTAAATGACTTTATATAAGGCATGAACGTAACAGAACCAGCAGGGCAGAACAGGAACAGGAAGACCTCACAAAACAAAGAAGCAAGGCAGAAACAAAGCGGGTGACAAAAAAGAGGAAAAATTCTCGCACAAAAATTCAAGAAGATGGGGATAACAAGTGTACTGAAAAAGCCCCCGGCATTCCCACAAGGGTGTATTTGTTTTGAAATAGCAGTACCCAACACACACAAAAAACTGAACTTTGAAAATATTTCCTTCTTCAGACGTGATGTTGACAAATTATTTCATCGTCAGGTTTTAGGCTGGAAAACAAATCCACACGTTATGAGGCAACAAACATGAATTCAAAATAATTTAAATAAGACACCCAAGACCTTGCCAGCGCGTAGGGCTTATGCGTAGGTAAAGGATTTATATCAAGACCATTTTAGACATTACATTAATGATCTCATGGGATCTGTGCTGTCAATGCCTATGACATGTATTCCCAGCGCCATAAATGATATCTTAGGAAACTGAAAAACTGAAACCGACACTGAAATAGAAAAGTTAATGTTATTGCTCACCAATCCGTTTGTCACATCCAAACGTGTTCTGTTTTCAGCCAGCAAAACGTTACTTCTATATTTCAGTGAACATCAGTCTCTTCTATTAATAGCAAGTCCCATCATGTCTACCGTGAATGCCGTGTGCTATATCTTTTTTCTCAAGTTCCCAGCAAGGTTAACGAAAAAAGAACTAGCGGTCAGACGAAAAAGAAATCCTTTGCCAGGATTTCAATTCTATAACGAGCATGTTTTTTCATCATTTTCTTCTTAAAAAGATGTCACGTGGTGTCAGTTCCCAGGGCGTGCTGTAGCGAATCGTAATTGGAGTCACCGGGTGCTGTACGCGTTATATAATCATATCGGTACGGTTTCATTATCTCCTAAGCGATAGAATTGAAATAACTCATTCATTCCAATTGTTAACTTCAATGATTGAAAAATGAAACATGTTTTGAGCACATAGCTTTTCTGTTGTAATGATGTAGTAGTAGTAACAATTATAATAATAATAATAATAATAATAATAATAATAATAATAATAATAATAATAGTAATACAACAAGGACAGTAATAATAACAAAAACAAGTTATAGCGCAACATCCTAAGAAGCAAAGTCTCAAATGCTTTGCAGTTTACAAAAAAATGTTTTACATGAAAAAACGCGTCAATGATATAAGCATGGTATATAAAACAAGAAAAAGGAAGCAACAGTATTGTACATGTGTGATACAAGAGATATCTACCATATATGAAAGCACACGCTTGCGCACAGGCGTGTATCGCAGAAACGCAGGCGTGCGCACGGAAAGAGACAGACACAGAGAGTAGAGAGATGAGATAGAGGGAGGGAGAGAGGGAGAGAGAGAAATAGAGGGAAGGAGGGAAAGAAAGAGGGGAGAGAAAGAGGAAACAGGAAGAAAGAGAGAAAGGAGTGAGAGAGATGAGGGAAAGAGAAAGAAGGATGAGATAGAGATAAGAGAAAGAGGCGATAGAGAGGAAGGAGAGAGGGAGGGAGAGAGAAAGGAGAGAGGGAGGGAGAGAGAGAGAAAGGAGAGAGAGAGAAGATAGAGAAAGCAGAGAGAAAGAGGGGGCAAGAGAGAAAGAGGGAGAGAAAGAAAGAAGAGACAGGGGAGAGAGAAAGAGGGAGGAGAGAGAAAGCAAGGAGAGAGAGATGAGAGAAAGAAAGGAGGGAAAAAGATCAGACACGTGAGCACTTATGCATGCAAGTACGTAAACACCTACATAGGGACTCATGACGGCGAGCGCATGTACACTGACGCACGCTTGCAAAAAATCTATGAAAGACTTAAATAGCAGTATCTCATATACAATATTGTTTGTAGAGAAGTTTTTAGTATTGTCTTAAAAGAGGGCAGATTACAAATGACGAATATATGAGGGAAGAGTTCCACTGTTGTGGTGCACAGAAAACGACTGAACATTGGGTCAAAAGTCAATTTTACTTAAGACAGAATGCATTTATCTGATGATCACAGCTATCTAGGAGGTCTATAAATGTTGAAGAGACCAGAAATACTGGGAGGTAAAGTTTCAGAGAAATACTTTTACAGAAAGTTGAGAGCTTTGAGTCTATCCGGACTTGAACCGGAAATCAGTGAAGTTTGCAAATAAGGGGCTAGGCAGTATATTCTCGATCCTTCAAAACTCTTCCAGAAAAAAACTGAAACCTTTCATAATTTTCAAAGAATGTCTTGTGGGCAACCAAGGAGAATAACATCGGTATGTTTTGAACTAGACAAAGACAGACCAGATTCAGCCTCATTTCTTTTGTCAAAACACCTTCAACGTAATTATGGCCACCACAGAAAGATTAAAACGGAAAGAAACGAATGCAGATGGGAGGGGGGGTGCCACAGAATACGTGTATTTATGAGTCGCGTGGTTGAAAACATTCGTGTATAATGTCTGGCAAATTCGGAGTGAGCATAGTCTTATGATTCACAGGTTAAGTCTACGAACGCTTGGGGTGTTAGTAATATAAGGCCAGAGGTTGTCAGTAATGTAAAGCCAGAGGTTGTCCTTTGCTACAGGTACCAACTCAAGCAACTAGTACTACCTGCTACCTTAGGGAGTGAACTCTCACAAATTTCGACCTGGAGATGGATGGCCTCCGCCAGGTTCGATTTGCCTAAGATATGCTGTATGACAAGAATACGGAGACCATACCGGTCATTGCCCATGTCACAAAAGACCGCTATTCCTCGACCTTCACCATAGCAGACGCACACAAAAAATGTGTTACTGGGTGAAAACGACAGAACACCTGTGGAAAGAACATCACGATAGCCACCTGGAACTAGACAAAAAAAAACCTCCAGACATGTCATGTACCACAATGGAGAAATGGACAAAGATGTACACGGAGTGTCGTTTTTGATCAGCAAAACTATGAGGAACGCTGCACTGAGGAGCTGTCCCGTTTCCAGCAGTATCATTACAATCCGTTTGTGCACGAGACCATTACACTGAATACCACGGTGGTGCAAATTTATCTGCCTCACATCAGACTACGAAAATGATCAAGTTTTATTAAGTTTACACCTAGCTTCAAACGGCCATAAAGAAATTTAACAAGAAAGGATATCCTCATTGTACAAGATGACTGGAACGCCAAGGTTGGTGTGAATGCCTGAGAAGATTAGAGGAATTTTGTTATGCTCAACTTTTTTTTTAATTTGTTCATAGTGGTTTTTGAGTAAAGATATTTTCATGATTTTAGGTAGGGAAAGAATAGAAAACATTTTCTGTGTAAAACGTTTCTTGACATTTACATCTATTGATGTCATACCTATTTTTAAGCTACATTTTGATGCCATACTTCATTTTTAACGTACATTTGCTGCACTTCTTGACGTCATTTTCAAGCTGCATATATTTGCTGCACTTATTGGCGTCTTGTTTTCTGAGCTACATACATTATTGTAATTACTGACGTCATTTTTAAGTTTGATGTTCACTACGCTTATTGGCGTCATTTTGAAAGTCAAAAACATGTACTGTACTTACTGATGTCATTTTAAGCCACAGATACTGTACTGCTCTCACTGACGTCAAATTGTTTTGAATTGGTTTAAACAATTTTATTCAAAAAAAGAAGAGTCATAAATACAGCAAAGCATGGGCAGGGCATCAAGCAATGGCTTATGTTAGCCCTCCCCAAAATTGTTTTGAATTCATTTACTGCACTTACTGACGTCATATTTTTTCAGCTATAACAATGAAATATGTGCTGTTTGTGTCAGTCTGTACCTGGTATGTTTACCTTAGTTAAATTGTAACCTAGATTTCAAGATTACCATGCATCATTTATTTTGACCCGAAATGCATTCAAATTGTGAGGAACGCAAATCGAAGAGGAGAAACAAGTTCGAAAA
The DNA here is from genome assembly GCA_030674185.1 of Monoplex corrugatus. Lineage (NCBI taxonomy): Eukaryota > Metazoa > Mollusca > Gastropoda > Littorinimorpha > Ranellidae > Monoplex > Monoplex corrugatus. The sequence goes on from CM060314.1 coordinate 26,132,685, forward strand.
TGACATACACCAGCTGAAATATGTCGATTCCAACATGCAAAACAGTTACTTCTCACATCATTCAGGGCTAGGAAAACTATCACAAACCTGTTTATAAACATAACGTAATGCTCATATGTATTATATAGTAACAATTCTACAGCTATATTGCTAGGCCTAAAAATGAAAATATCTTCAAACTCTCATTGTATATGCCATCGATTCACTAATATGTATGGTAATAAGCCGATAATGATTGTAGTTATTTAAAAAGAATTAATTTCCGTTTCTGTATAGTATAGAGGCCTCGAGCAAAATGCTACGTTTTCAGTGCAATGCATGCATGTTCCTTTAACGGGTATATATAACTGCTATTTTTAAGTGCAAAATATGGCTGTCTTTTGAATGGAATATATAGTATTCTACTCTTTATGACAAATTTTCTTACCACTTCAAAGAGAACAAACTGCTCCTTTTAACCGGAATACTTAATTGCTTCCGTTTAAAAAAATATTTCTTGTTAAGCACTAAAAATCTACTTATACAACCAAAGAAAAAATTCAGTCAGCATGCACAGAGTTACTATATATACAGTCAATGGTTTCATCCAAGATAAACAGTCACACTTGACAAATGAGTGGGGGGGGGGGGGGGGGCTTTTCCAGTCTACTTGGTTTTCTTGGTGGTAGTTTTGGCCTTGGATTTCGGTTTGGCATCAGGAGTCCTCTTCGTCTTCTTCGGTTTGGGGGAGTCCTTCTTCCGCGCTGCTTTGGTACCTTCGCTCGCCTGCAACAGTAAAGGAATAGATACACAGTAGAGTCTCATCCGCTTCAAGGATGCGTCAGTGAGGGTGTTGCTAAAATCTTTTGACCACCATCGCAGGCGTCTGTGTCTCTCAGGCCTGGTTGACCCCAGAATATCTTAAAATGGTAAGCATAGAGTGCAGCCTTGTCACAGTCTCAATCCTAGGTGTAACTGCATATCATTACGATTATCATCGTCATCGTCATCATCATCACTGCATTGTAAATACTATGCCATCTTCTGTGGCCATTAAGGTAGCGTTGAAAAAATAACAGAAGCAAAGCAATTCGGAAAAAAATAAGACCCGACAATGTTAATGATTACATTATCTTAAAACGCAATGTGTTCATTACCTTTCCAAATTTAAAAACCTACCTCTTTTCCCAACAATGAATTCTACGACTACTACTTTCCCTCTGTGTATTAAATATTGTGAGGTGGTCTTTGTCGATTGTATGTGTATGTCTGGTGAGTGAGTGCACTTTGATTTGAATTGTCAAGATTTGGCGCCGTATAAATACTGTAATTATTATTTTATTACCTTAGCGGCTTTCTTAGCGCCAACAGCCTTGGCTTTGGCTTTGGCCTTGGCCTTGGGCTTCACGACTTTTTTGGCTTTCTTAGAGTCAGCAGAGGCACTCCGGCTGCGTTTACCTTTCTTGGAACCACGGCTCCCAGATCGTGACTTGCTCTGTGACTTGCTCTCCTTGGTTTTCTTGGCAGAACGACCAGTGCTGCGGGATTGGCTTCGCTTCTTGCCCTTGCCTTTCTTGGCATCAGCACTGCGAGACCTGGACCTGCTCTTGGACTTCTTAGCCTGTGTGGCTGCCTTCTTTGATCCTGGTACTGGTTGTCCTCTTATGGGCTTTTCCCCTTTAGTCCTGGAGGGACTGGAGGACGATGTCCTGGGCTTTTTCCTTGGCCTTGACGGCCTTATCCTGCGGCACCTTCTGCACACAAAAGATGGTTTATTGTTAGAACTACGCAAGACATTAGACCTAAACTTGTTGCATGCAAAATTGTAAAATCATGATGGCAAAAAAGAAAATCACAAAATTGTTTCTGCAAATCACATTTGCTCAGACTCAAAAATGCACTCAATACATGTACCCAATCATCAGTCTTGAGAGAACGTATGTAAGGTTATGTAGAAAAAAGTGAATGGGCCAGCAAGGCAGAAACTGATCGGAATGACAAGAAACAGTAAATTCCTAGCACAGAATTTCCAGAAGGTGGGGATACCATTTATATCGAGAGAGCCCCCGGCATTCCCACGGGCGAAAGTACTAGCGCACCCGACTTTTTTCAAAGATCATCATCATCATCATCATCATGTGCTATACCACACGGCGTTCGCAATTATGGCCCTCCAAACAAATCAATCCCTTGTCGCTGCAAGTACATCTCCCCCTCCCCGTCTCCGTCCTCAGCCACCCTGCAAGTCCGTCCAATATTTTCTTCCTTGATCTACCTGGTATTCTCTTTCGCTCCAGCTTTCCTTTTGTGACCAGGTGCTCTAATTTCTCTTTCCTTATAAAATGTCCTATAAATGTTGCACGCTTTTTTCTTATCTTTATTAATGATCTTCTGTCTGCCTCCTTCAAGACTTTCCCGTTCGTTTTCTTTGCTATCCGTGGAATTCTCAACATTCTTCTCAGAAACCACAGTTCAGTTGCCTCAATTTTCAAAGACAGGGAAGACAAAGAAGCGAGTGAAGGGAGGTGATGGGTACCATCTACATAACGATGGTCACCAGAAAAGTTTGGTCTCCACCACCCCACTTTCTTTACCCCAGGATTATGGGAAGACCTTTAACCTTTAGCTTGTTATCTACCTTTTCGGAGATCCTAAAGATTATGGGGATGACCTTTAACCTTTAGCTTAGCCTGCCTTTTCGGATAAGGTAAACGTGGGGAGTGGGAAGACACCAAAGCTTGCAAGTAAATAAGATCGATATACTCTACACGAGAGGAAAGAAAACTTGATGTTCGTAGGAAAACATAGGTGATCAAGCCATTCCCACCTGAAATTTTGCCTTCGTATATATATATAAGTAGTAATACAGTATAATATCCTGACGTTGTGTCCTTAAAGCAGCATCAGACGAAATTAAATATGTGAAGCGAGGACAATGATAGATTGTCACAACAATGAAAACAATGTACACATCGTATGTTTATGTATCATGTGCATATGTGTATGTATGTGTGTATGTCTATGTAATTGTATGTATGCTTTTTGTTTGCTTGTTTGCTTTTGAAAAGGGAGAATATCAAGAGGGCGGAAGCAACGATGGTGTACGACACCCAGAAAACAAGTTTCTAAAGGGAGAAAACTTTCCCGGCTATTATATTGAAGTGGCTGACCCAAACCGATCGTTACTTATCCCTGGTAATTATCCTTACTATGTTTAAAACTTATAAAAACAGACTTTAATAACTTAAAACTGCTTATGTACATCAGTACCTTGGGGCCAAAAATGCAGTATCAATACTCAATGATCAATAATTAATAGAAACTATGTTAAGACTTTACAGAACACACGTACAGGTGACTGGACCAGCAGGGCAGAAAATGATAGATGACAAAGCAAAGGAGCAAGGAAGAAACAGAGAAAAATTTCTAGCGCAGAGTTTTCAGAAGGTGGGGATACTTTTTATACTGAAAGAGCTCTCGGTATCCCCACAGGGGCAGGACGGGGGGGTCAAAGATTAGCTGAAAATACCCGACAGATTTTAGAATGGGACATACCACGAGGTCATGATTTATGCAAATGAAACAAGATGGTTAAGCTATTCTGAAAATCACCCTTTTATACAAAATGTATCACAAAATCTAGATTTTTATACTTCAAGGTCACCGTTATCTTGAAGTCAAATAGAAAAAAAAGCTGACGAGCATAGACTCCAAAGGTAGACGGTAACAATGAAAATAGATGTTAAAGCAGCATCAGATGTTCTGGAAGGTCTGTTCACACCTTCCTCAAAAATGCTGATTTTAGGCACTTTTTTTGGGCCCGTGTGGCACTGACCTAAGAACTTTATGTAAACTTATTCTGTCGCGATTCCTCTATGGTCCACAGCTATGACCAAAATTTGGTAAAGATTCACTCAAAGAACTTAGAAAATCTTGATACATTCTTCCTCTTTCTCTATCTCCCTCTTCCCCTCCTCTCGTTCTCTCCCCCTCCCTCCCTCACACACACACCAAACACACCTCACACACGCACGCACATACACCAAACACACATACACACGCACGCACGCACGTAAACATACACACAAAAATCGGTATGAAACAATATTTCTTTTTTTTTAGTATTTTAAAACACGCACACAATATGTTCACATTGTCGGCAGAAAACTTTCTAAAAAAAATTCGGTCGACAGTCCATCAGGACAAGGTCCGACTCTAAGGACCGTACTACAATAAGGAAAGCGCATATTTTAAGTGTTTGCCCCTATAAGTCGACATTAAACATGACCGAGCATGGTTGCAGCCTGGACCTATATATATATATAGTGTGCGTGCGTGCGTGCGTGCGTGCGTGCGCGTGGTGCGTGTGTGCGTGTGTGCGTGTGTGCGTGTGTGCGTGTGTGCGTGTGTGCGAGTGTGTGTGCGAGTGTGTGTGCGAGTGTGTGTGTGTGAGTGTGTGTGTGTGCGCGCGCGCGTGCGTGCGTGTGTGTTCTGTGTATGTGTGTGCTGTTTTCTCTGTGTGTGGGTTTGTCATATTGGCAGATGTGATGCGTCTAGTGTGTCGGCTTCAGCCTGCACCGCTGGCTAACACTGCTGCTTGCAGCCATGCGAAAAGAAGAGCAGAAGGCGCAAGTCTCTTCCTGCCAGTACATAGCCTCTCCATCAGCAAGCCCTACGCTGTGCCTCCTCATGGTGACAGGCGGTAACTGAGCACCTCACGGACTCAGGCTGAATCTCGTAGGACTCGGAGGTCTGGCCCCCAGACGTGAGGCACGCAGGCCCACCGGCTTGTGGATATGCCCTGGTGCCCACGAACCAGACCCCCAAGCTATGGGTGAATAGCTCCACTGCCTTGTGGACATCTCGGGAGAGAGTAAGGCTAGCGGAGAGACCGTACACAAACCGATCGAAGGCAACGGGAAACCACCATCGTAATTTTTCCCAGGTTATCATGGACAGAAACAGAAAAATAAATCACGACAACGACGTAAATAGGTGCTCCTATAGAGCAGCTTCGTCCGGTAGGGACCGTCATGCGGCGAAGGTGACACCAGACCGTCAGCAAATTACTGCGAACCCTAAACTCAGATTTAAAAACATCAAAGTTGCAACATGGAATATAAGAACACTGTTGCAGGGTAAATTAGAAAATATCAAAACAGATGGAAAGACTTAACATCAGTATTTTAGGACTAGGGGAAGTGAGATGGAAGGGGGCAGGCATGATAACATCAGCAGAATACACAATGATATACTCTGGTGGTAACTCACATGAAAGAGTAGGAGGCATCATGATGGACAAAGACAAATCAAAAGCAGTTAAGGGATACTGGGCTGTGTCTGACAGAGTATTGCTGGTCAAGTTGGGAGGCAAACCATTTGATATCATCATTCAGATGTATGCACCAACATCCGCAAGTACTCAGGAAGACAGACAACTTCTATGAAGTATTAGAGATGGCCAAAGTCCAATGTAAATCACAAGAAGTTACTGTAACAATGGGAGATTTTAATGCTAAAGTGGGACAAGATAGGGTGGAGGATATAGTTGGACCTCATGGCCTTGGTACGCAAAATGAAAGGGGTGAGAAACTTGTAGAATGGGCACAGATGAATGAGTACATAGTAGGAAACACCTGGTTTGAGCAACCAAACAGAAGAAAATGGACTTGGAGGAGTCCAGGAGAAAATACCAAAAATCAGACTGACTACATCCTGATCAACAAAAGATTTAGAAATTCTTTACTGTCAGCAAAAACACTACCAGGCGCAGACTGCAACAATGACCACAATCCTGTAGTGGGAAGATTTAGACTGAAATTGAGGAAAAGGAAACAGATCAAAAACATCAAACTAAACCTTGGACTCTTAAAGACAGATGAAGCGATACGTCAAAAATTTAATGTACATGTTCAAAAATTCAGTGCTCTGGAAGACGCTCGTGACAGTGAGGAACAATGGACAAAGTTGAGGAATTCGATAAATGAAGCTTGAGGAAATCCCTAGGACAGATAGAAAAGCAAAAAAGGGCTGGATGACTATTGAAATTTTGGGCTTGGAGGAAAGGAGGAAGGCAAAGAGAAAAGAGGAGATCTAAAGGAAGATAAGATCAGGAATAGATGCAATGAAGCTAAGGAAGCTTGGCTGAAAACGAGTGCAAAGAAATGGAAGACCGACACAAAACGGATCCTCAGGGTATGTACAGACGAATTGAAGAAATTGTCCACAGAAAAAATACATGCACATCAACTGGATGCTTGAAATCGAAATGGAAAAGGACAAAATATTAGATGGGGAGAGTACATTAAATGCCTTTTTGAGGATGACAGAAACGAAGAACACACAAAAAAGAACTTTGAAGGACCACCCATCATGAAAGATGAAGTTAGAGCGGCACTGAAAAAGAAGAAACCAGGAAAAGCCCCAGGACCAGACAACATTACTACAGAGATGATTGAAGCCCTGGAGGAATTTGGCATAGAAAAAATAAGTTCTCCTGAACGAAATTTACGACACTGGAAAAATCCCCAAAGATATGTCAAAATCAATTTTCATTGCACTTCCAAAGAAAACAGGGGCTATAGAATGCGAACTCCATCGCACAATCAGTTTGATGAGTCATGTAACAAAATCCTGTTAAGAATAATCATGAGGACAAGGAATAGAATCAAGAGAAATAGCAGAACAGTGTGGATTTGTGGAAGCAAAAGGAACTATTAATGCCATATACATCCTAAGAACTATCAGAGAGGTCAAATGAGATGAATAAGGATTTGTGTTTATGCTTTGTTGACTACACCAAGGCTTTCGATCGAGTAAAACATGAATTGATCAACCAACTGGAGAGACTCAATGTTGATGGAAAAGATCTACAAATAATCAGAAATATGTACCGGGAACAAACAGCTGCAATGAGAATAGAAAACAATATAAGCTCTTTCCAAAATACCAAAAGAGTCAGACAGGGTTGTGTTTTGTCACAAGATCTGTTTTCACTTTACAGCGAAAACATGAGAAACCTAGAAGACCCTGGATTAAAGGTTGGAGGGAAAATGATAAAACATTCGATACGCAGATAACACCGTGCTAATTGCAGAAAGTGAAAGGGACCTACAATATACTAGAAATAGAAAGCAAAGGTAAGGGGCTGGAACTAAACAGCAGGAAGACAAGTCATGGTGATCAGTAAAAAACATGAAATCCCCTCATGCAAAATAACAGCAAATGGCACAACCTTGACACAGGTTGATAAATTCAAATTTCCTGGGAACGATCATTTCATCAGATGGCAGATTCACATCAGAAATAGCCGGCAGAATCGGCCAAGCCAAACAGCATTGGGAAGATGACCAACAAATGCCTGTCAATTATCAGGAAGAGAGTTCTTGAATGTTATATAGAACAAATACTGTTGTACGGATGTGAGGCATGGACAGTCAACAAACAAAGCCAGAACAAGATTGAGGCAGCTGAGATGTGGTTTCTAAGAAGAATGTTGAGAGCATGGACAGCAAAGAAAACAGATGACAGTCTTGATGGAGGCAGAACAAGTAGATCACTCATAAGATTAGGAAAAGACAGGCAACATTTATACGCCATTTTATGAGGAAGGGGATTTGGAGCACTTGGTCACAATGGGAAAGCTGGAGGGAAAGAGCACTGGGTAGACCCAGGGAAAAAATGCTGGATGGACTTGCAGAGTGGCTGGGGACGAGGGGGTGGGAGAGATGCTACGGGCAACGAGAGATAGAGAGATGGAAGTCCATGATCGCCAACGCCATGCGGCAGGGCATCTGATGTGTTTTCTCTGTGTGGGTTTTTTTTTTTTTCTCTGTGTGGTGTGTGTTAGTGTGTGCATGAGTGCAGTGTGTTTAGTGTGTGCAGTGAGTGCAGTGTGTGTTCGGGTTGTTTTGTTGTGGTTTGCACACACAAACTACAATTCTACATTATGTATATATGTAATATATAAATATACGGACTTTACCTTGAAGTGGCCGCGCAGTCCTACACAGTCCTTGTACCTGGCAGGCCGCGCGATGACTCCGGAGTCCAACAATTTCAGCAGCGATCGTTTTAGGCGATATTTGAACGCAGGCTTTTCCATTTCTAAAGGGTATTCTGTATTGAAGAACTTCTTGATACCTGCGTAACTCAGCGTTCCGTAGCCTTCATTGTAAGCGGTGTCGAAGGCTTCCATGAGCATCCTTTTCGTGCCAGAAGCGACTTG
>CM060314.1:26148390-26158390 GCA_030674185.1 Monoplex corrugatus
CACCCTCCTCATCCCCACCACTCTGCAAGTCCGTCCAGCATTCTCTCTGGGTCTACCTGGTGCTCTCTTTCCTCCAGCTTCCCCGTTGTGACCAGGTGCTCCAAACCCCCCTTCCTCATAAAATGGCCTATAAATGTTGCTTGTCTTTTCCTAATCTTCCTTATGAGTGATCTACTTGTGTCTGCCTCCATCAAGACTGTCTCGTTTGTTTTCTTTGCTGTCCATGGAACTCTCAACATTCTTCTGAGAAACCACATCTCGTCTGCCTCGATCGTCGCAATATTGAGAAAAACTGTCCCAGATTCTGTGGCCCTTCCTCATTCATTCCCTGATTTCATGGTTACTGGTTTCAGTGGGCTTGGAGAATTGTTTGAGAGCTGAAATGAGCGGTGTGAGGGGTAGAGAGACACAAGAGTGAGGCACATGATGGGGGGGGGGGCAGCCTCCCCTCCGCCCCCCACATTTGACACCCAATGAGGACATTGCCCTCCTGCAGTAGATCTGTTTCTGTTGAGTGAGAACCCAGACAGTCTCTCCGTTTCAACTCAATTTACAACACTCTCCTCTCGTCATCCTATTTCACTGAGTACACACACACACAACACACACACACACACACACACACACACACACACACACACACACACACACACACACACCAACACACACTCTCTCTCTCTCTCTCTCTCTCTCTCTCTTCTCTCTCTCCTCTCCCTGTCTGTCTGTCTGTCTGTCTATCTGTCTGTCTGTCTGTCCCGTCTGTCTCTCTCTATCTCTCCTCTCTCCCTGTCTGTCTGTTTGTCCTGTCTATCTGTCTCTCTCTCTCTCTCATTCTCTCCATCCCTCCTCACTTTTTCTTTCTTTGTTTGTCTGTCTACCTGCCTGCTGCCTGTCTGTCTATTTGCCTGTCTGTCTGTCTCTCTCTCTCTTTCTCTCTCTCTCTTTCTCTCTCTCTCTTTCTGTCTCCCTCTTTCTTTTCTCCTCTCTCTCTCCCCTCTCTCTCTCTCACTTTCTCACTCTCTCTATCACACACACACACACACACACACAACACACACACACACAGACACAGACACACACAACACACACACACAGACAATACACACACACACACACACACACACACACACACACATACACACAACACACACACACTCACAGAGAACTGTAAAAAGACATCACTCCCCCTTTCCTCTTTGCCTGCCTAGATGATCGTGGTGTTGTGAGTTGTTTGTCAGCCCTGATTCAATTGCAGTGGAGGAGGCCAGAAAGTGACAATCCTACAATCTCCTCTCCCGCTATCACCCAGCGGCGTCCATGGCGTGACTCAAGGACACGTGCAATAGGAAGAGGGTCCGGTGGGTGGGGTAGGGGTAGGGGTGGTGGCTGGAAAACGAAAACGAAGTTGAAATTGAGATATAACCAGAAAATATGACGACAATGAAACGAGACAGACAGAGACAGACAGACAGAGAGACAAAGACACAGAGACAGAGAGACAGACAGAGAGATAGAGAGACAGAGAGACAAGAGAGAGACACAGAGAGAGACAGAGAAGAGAGAAAGACAGATCGAGAGACAGACAGACAGAACAGAGAAAGAGAAAGACAGACAGAGAGACAGAAACAGACAAAGAGAGACAGATAGACAGACAGAAGAGAGACAGGCAGACAGACAGACACAGAGAGCGAGAGAGAGAGAGGAAGGTGATGTTGAGGGGTATATAAAGAAAGTGTAACGAATCTGAACAGGTCGATGGACTCTGAAAACTGCGTTATTGTTGTTATGTTTCTGTCTCTTCCCCCCGTCCCCCCCCCCCCCCCGCCCTAAATGAAATACCCTGAAGGCTCACAGAGACTCCATCTTGTATTTTCTTTACACGTCAAATGAAGAGACAGGGTCGCTCACAGAGTCGCCCGTTGTTGTGATCGGCGTGGTTTTGTGCTGAAGAACAAGAATAAAAAGAAAAACGGAAACAAGACCAAGAAAAAGAACAAGAGCTTGCTTTTTACCGTTTGCTTGTAGTGGTGTAAGCAGAATGAACGTTTGTTTGTTTGTTTGTTTGTTTGTTTGTTTGTTTGTTTGTTTGTTTGTTTGTTTGTTTGTTTTTTTGTTTGTTCTTTTATCCCAGCCCTCTCCAATTGCGAGTCTTCTTTATTGCAAGTACACTTGTATAATCCCCATGGAGGGTCTATACTTGTACAAATTAGCCATATAGATTTAAACATACCGAAGCAACACAAAATTATGATATCTGTAGTACTCAGAAGGAGAGAGAATAAGAGAGAAAGAGAGAGAGATAGACAGACAGACAAACAGACAGACAGAAAGACAGAGAAGGAGAGTTGGAGAGAGAGAGAGAGAGAGAGATTTTGTAACATGTAGGAACCATTACTATTACCACTGTTATTGATTCTCTTATCAAAATGAAAATAATTTTCACAAACGTTTCAGTTAATACTGATACCAAAGAATGTAAGCCAAAGTGAGTGGTATAGCAATGAAGACACCAAGGCGGTATGAAAAATGGAACAGTCAAAAATATTAAGACAAGGTCTTTGTTGGAATTGTGTTCTTTTCTTTCAGGTGTTGTGCCATAGTATCCATTGCTTGTCCCTTGCATATGGCATCTAAATAAACAGCCTCAAAGACTGAATTCATGGTTGAACATGTCATTTCATTTCGTCCAGATGCTCAGGATTGAAACGGATCTGATTTATGGGTGCAAGAGACGTCACGGTCCCTTCATTCATGCTTTCTTGAAGACTAGACACTTACATATCAAGCTTGCTGTTTTCTAATCTTCACTCATGCGTAATACAGATTAGAAAACGGCAAGCTTGACATGTAGCCGTTTTTGTCTTCACGAAGGGATGCCGTGTGACACGTTCTTTTGTAATGAATGACTGGAAGTTTGGGAACTGCACTCCGAAAAACTCAGTCACAGCTGAAATCTTGCTTCAGTCTCAACAAATGTGTAAGTTACTGCTTTGTCGTCTCAACCTATGTGAGGTCTTTGAAATGATGATACCATACGTCTTCAACTCCTGAACTAATGATAAACATACCTGTCTTCATCTATTGAACCAATAACAAACATAACTGTCTTTTAACTTCTGAGCTGAATATATACACATATATATATACACATATGTATATATATATATACATATATATATATATATGTATGTATATGTATATATATATATATATGTATATATATATATATATATATATATATATATATATATATTATATATATATATATATATATATGTAGAGAGAAAGAGACAGATACATAAAACTGCTTTCACCTGTTGAACTGTAAACATAATTGTCTTCGTGTGTTGAACTAATGGTATACAGAACTGTCTTTAGCCATTAATTTAATGATGAAGATAACTGTCTTCAGCTATTTTGAGATTATGTCATTGTCTTTGACACTTTTGTTTACAAGCATCAGGAATGCCAACATTGGATATTGATTTGATGGCTTTTGGCATATTTCCTAATTGTTAATTAACAAGGTCAGTAACGTTTTCCTTGAGTTGATGGCCATCAAAATGGTAATACTTCACTAATATAATAATAATAATTACAATATTTTTATAGGCAAAACTCGATAAAACAAATCTAGCGCTGAACATACACTTACGCACCCACACCACACACGCACACATGGCTATAATGGAAAAATAAAGCAATGGAATTAGGGCATATATATACAAATATATACATGTATTCCCTCGAGGAGACAGCTACGAGGGGAGGGTAGATTTTGCAGAAAGGTGTTTTGAGCGACTGAAGAGACAAAAGAGTTGCTGCGACTGAAAGGAAGTTTTTCCAGGAGAGTGACAACAGGAAGTCGTGACCATAGTATGAGCTTGGTGCGTAGAAGCGAAATAGAGGATCTATATAACCAATTCTAAATGGAATGGGAATACACATCTCGTCAGTTTGCAACAGATTTCTAGGTCATCTTCAATAGAATGGATATTTCCACACTTCGTTGAAATCAGACACAGATGTGAATTTGTTTCTTGTGCATACAAGCTTGAAGATATACCCCATCCAGTATCTTGCACTACCGTCTCCTTTCGTCTTTCGTCCATTTTCAAGAACAGATCTTACTTCTTCCTACTTCGCATTTCCGAAGTGTCCGCACTTCCATTTAAAAAGCAAGTTGGGAAGTTGCTTCCCTGTTCCCAGGCGTTGACTCTTTCACATGTAAAACTTGTCACAGATAAACAGATGTGTGTCTGTCTCTCACTTTCCAGTTCCTGTTCACTTTTATTTTCAATCTTAGCATTGATCACGCAGGCTTGGCAAAGCTTTTTAAGTGACAAGCTGTCGTTCTTCTTTCTTAAGAGTTTAAGTGTACAAAGCGAAATCATATTAAGTTTCTAATCTCTCTTTCAGGAAAAAGGAATTTGGTTTGAATCAACCTTTAATGGGTGTTCATGTCTGTCTGTCGTCTGTCTGTCTGTCTGTCTGTATGTATGTATGTTCTGTCTGTCTGGTCTGTCTATTTGTCTGTATGTCTGTTGATCTGCCTGCCTTAAAGATAACAAACATATTTATAACGATTTGTTGTTGTTGTTGTTCTTCTTCTTCTTCTTCTTCTCTTTTCTTCTTTATTTTTTGGGGGATGGGGTGGGGGGGGGAGGACTGATCGTTTAAAATCAGTTTTACTAACACTGTGTTAAATGTCTAACAACAAATTACATTTGTATTGAGGTGATCAAAACTGAGAAGTTTATCAGTCATAATTTAGACGTGTTGTGGTCATCTTGACCTCACAAAAAAAATGTCACATCAATAAATTAGTTCATTGTTTGAATGGCAAAAAGTAACCAACATACTTTACACCTGCTAAGTCGAAGATCATCAACAAATTGAATGGCTACATGTTACACTACCATTTTCACTTGAGGAAAAAACTCCACTGGACATGTTTAACCTTTGACTCCTGCACCCTATCCCCCAACTGTAAAAACTTAACCCTTTGACTCCCTCACCATATCTTTCCAGCAAAAAGCTGGTGGATAGGGTGAGGAGTCAAAGGGTTAAGTTTTTGTTTCGCTGCCATGGTCGACAATGCAAGATACTGGTTGACAGAGTGCGGGATCAAAGGGTTAAAGAGTTAATTTCTTAAGCATACAAGCTTGAAACAAATGCTCTTGTTTCTTACGTCCAGCATCCCAAAATCTCTCCATCTCTTCCACATCGTTTCCACCGTCCTCTCCCCAGTTTCACATCAGTTCCTACCGCCTCCCCACCCCCACCTTCTCACACTTCCAGAAGTTTCACACTTCCACTTAAAACCATGTTTGTCCCCCAATCTCAGACGTTCCATTTGCTTATTCCTGAAACCCCCACCCCCTCGTCTTTCTTTTTTCCTCCTCTGTCACTTCATCTGTCTCTTCTGCCATTTCGTTCTTCCACCCTCACCCCCTAACCAAATCTCACACCAGTTCCTACTTTTCTCCATGCGGCCATTTCCCAGCTTCAAAGTGTCCTCACCTCAACTTTAAATCCAAGTCGTTCCCCTGGTCCTGGGCCTTGACTGTTACATCAGTGAAACCTGTCAAATATATAGAGATGTAGGGTCTGTCTCGCTCTTTCCATTTACTGTTCACTCTAATTCAATCTTGGTAAAGCTCTCACAGACTTGTCAAAACTTCCAAGTGGTGGGCTGTCATTCTGCTCTCTATATTCACGTTCAGTTTCTCGTTCAAGCGGACAAATAGGAAATCATCTGTGAAGCTTCGAATCTGTCTTTTTAAAAATAAAAAAAAAGGTATCGATTTCGATCAGTATTAAATAGTATCTTTTCATGTATATTTGTGTATGTCTTAATTATGTTGACAAAGATGTCAACGATTTTTATGGGCTTTAGTGAAGTATTGTTCAAATGTCCTCTCCACTCATTTGCCAGAAATATACAAAGTCTACGTATATTTTTATTGTTATGGTCCAGATTCGCTTTCTGTTTGTCTCCATTTCTTGTTCATATTTAATCCCGTCTTGGCATTGCTGTCTCAGACTGTTCGGAGCATCAAAGTGGTGGGCAATTTGTGTCCTCCTTTCAGAGGTTTTGTCCACTTTCTGTTAAAATGGACAAAGAAATTATATGTAATGTTTCCAGACACATTTTCAAGTACAGGATCATGGTTTTGATCAGCATCTATTTTTTGTTCATGATGTGTGTGTCTGTTGCTTTGATGTTGGCAAAAATATGCCATCAATAATTTTCAGCCAGTTGTTGCAATGCACACACAATATCTTTGACGTTACGTTGAAATTGATACTTTAAAAAACATACAATGGTATGTTATATGTATGTGTGCATGTATATATGTATGTATGTTGATGTATGTATGTAATGTATGTAATGTATGTATGTATGTATGCATGTATTATGTATGTCTATATGTATGTATGTACATGTATGTATGTATGAATTTATGTATGTATGTATGTATGTAGTATCTATCTATCTATCTATCTATCTATCTTTCAACCTATTTATGTATGCATGCATGTATGTGTAATATCTATGTATGTATATACGTATGTATGCATGTATGTATGTGTTTATGTATGTATGTATGGATGGATGGATGGATGGATGGATGGATGGATGGATGGATGGATGGATGGATGGATGGATGGATGGATGTATATGTATGCATATGTATGTATGTATGTAGGTATGTATGTATGTATGTATTTAACTACATACGTATGTATATATGTATGTATGTATGTATGTATATATGTATGTATTCATGTAAGCATTACGTACGTCCGTATGTATGCATGTATGAATTTATGTCTGTCTGTCTGTCTGCATCTATGTATGTATGTATGTATGTATGTATATATGTATGTGTGTATGTATGTACGTGTGTGTCTATGTCTGTCTGTCTGTCTGTCTGTCTGTATGCATGCATGTATGTATGTATGTATGTATTTATGAATGTGTGTGTGTAACGTACGTACGTATGTATGTTCGTACGTACGTTTCGTACGTATCTAGGTAGGTAGGTAGCTAGGTGTCTAGGTAGGTAGGTAGGTATCTAGGTAGGTAGGTAGGTATCGAGGTAGGTAGGTATCTAGGTAGTAGGTAGTTCGAGGTAGGTAGGTATCTGTAGGTAGGTAGGCATCTAGTAGGTAGGTAGGTAGGTAGGTCTAGGTAGTAGTAGGTAGGTATGTAGGTAGGTATAGGTAGGTATGTAGGTAGGTAGGTATGTAGGTAGGTATAGGTAGGTATCAGGTAGGTAGTAGGTAGGTAGGTAGTAGGTATATAGTAGGTAGAGGTAGGTAGGTAAAAAAACTTCTTGACAACTTTGGACTGTGTTGAGATCAGTGACCACTTGAAGACCAGACACAATGTATTATCACTGACTTGATTATGACACGTATTCAGATTAAAATGTTTCATAATCTAGCAGCCATTCTAAATTAATTAAATACCCGTGATTGTTACACATACATACATACACGTGCACGCCTGCACGTACACACATACATGCACACACATGCACGCAGACACACAGATACACACACATGCACACACATGCACACACACACACACACACACACACACACAACAACAACAACAACAAACAACATACAAACATATATACATACACACATACACAAAACACACACACAAAACACTCAAAAACAAACCCATGCCTGTACGAACACATACACAACACACACACAAAACACACAAGAACACACGAACACTCACACACACAAACACAGACACACACACTCACACACACAAAATAACAACAACAACAACAACAATACACACACACACAACACACAACACACACACACACACATATATATATATATATATATAATATATATATATATATATTATATATATATAATATATATATTTTATATATATATATAACATCTCACACACACATGCATTTGTTGGAAGTTGATCTCATCAGTATACAAGCTTGAAATACATGCCCCATTACCAATCATCCAATACCTTATACAAGCTTCTCCTTCCCGTCATCTTCACCCTTTTCTTCATCATCCTTCTCTTTTTCTTCTTCCTCCTCCTCCTCCTCCTCATTTTCCCTACCTCTTTCACCTCCCCTGCCTCCCTCCTGCACCTCTTTCCTCTCCTATCCCCCTCCCCAATAACATACTTATTCCTGCTTCTTCCCACTTTCCACTTTCCAAAGTGTCCGCATATCCATTTGAAAACAGGCTGCTCCACTGGTCCCAAGCGTTCAATATTTTATGTGCAAAATGTGCCAGACATACAGATGTGTGGTCTGTCTGACTGTCTGTCTGTTTGTCTGTCTGTCTGTCTGTCTCTCTCTCTCTCTCTCTCTCTCTCTCTCTCTCTCTCTCTCTCTCTCTCTCTCTCCTTCCATTTCTTGTTCCTATTTAATCCAATTTTCACACTGATCTCACAGACTTGTCAAAACTTTAACCCTTTGACTCCCGCACCCTATTCACCGACTGCAAAAACTTAACTCTTTGACTCCCTCACCCTATCCACCAGCTTCCTGCAGGAAGCTCGTGGATAGGGTGAGGGAGTCAAAGATTAAGTTTTTGCTTTGCTAGCATGGTTGACACTACAGGATACTGGTGAACAGGGTGCAGGAGTCAAAGGGTTAATTAAAGTGATGGGCAGTCCATCCGGTGTCTACAGTCACGTCCATTTTACAGTTCAAGAGGGCAAAAGGCAAATCAGGGAAATCAGTTGTGTTGTTTCCAATTGCTCTATAGAAAAGGGGGTGGTTGTTGTTGTGGTAGTGGCGGTGGTGGTGGTGGTGCTGCTGCTACTGCTGCTGGTGCTTTGTGTGTCGTATGGTTTATAGCACTTAGTGCCAGTGTAATATTGTCTATGTTTATGTGATAGAATGTGTAGGCAACGATTTTTTAATCGTCATCACTTTGGATCAAATGTCAATTTCAGTGGGTTGTCACAATGCAACAAGTTTAGTGGACAGCTGTGTTTTGATAAACCAAATGTTGCATTGCAACAGCCATGATTTTTCTGGTTTGAAATTGGATGATTAGTGGACATCATGACCCAGACAGTAATATTATATCAATAATCATTTCTTTGTTGCGACAGAAGAGTATAATAACAAGCAAAAAGTTTCTAATATCCGATTTCATAGACCGTATTCAAACTGATACAAATATCCTTTTTTTCTGAAAGAGAGATTGGAAACATTATAGCTGATTTGGAGTTTGCATCGCAGTACTTCCTTCTTCTCCACTTCCTTCTCATCTATTTTATCCTCCTGTTTTCACCTTCTTCATCACCTTATATCTTCTTCTACCATGCTCACTCTCCCTAGTTAGTCGGACCTGTGTGCCTTCTGGCTGGGCACGCTAAAGATTCCATGGCGGTTGAAAATCATGAAGAGCAGGGCGTTGCCCGACTGCCTTGGTATAAATCCATTGGAGAGATAGGTTGCTTTCCCAGGTCCCACCCATTGAAGACCAATTAGCCTTCTTTCCTTTCTGAAATCTTGGTTAAAAAATGTGAATATGAATATGAATTTGAAGCGAGGGAGGGGATGGGCTCTGCCTTCGTGGTGCTGGCCCCGGGAAAAGTTGAATCTCTGCCATCTCACTCCCTCACAACCCCGGGGTTATGCAACTATCTAGGTAGGACCTCAAGACCTGGCCAGCTCATGGGTTTATGTGCAGGCTTAAGGCTTGTGCCGTGATCATTCTGGATCTTCTCCATTACGTGGCACCTGTGACGTTAATGCATATGGAATTCATTCCGAGTGTGAAGACGTCTTGAGAAATTGAAACTGAAACTGAAATCTCCCTAGTTTCACACAAGCTCCTACATCTCCCCACCTGCCATTGCCCAAATGTCCACACTTTCACTTAAAAGTAATATGGTCCCTTGGTCCCAGGTGTTCAATATTTGGTGCAGCAAACCTGTCATTGACATAGAAATGTTTGGTTTGTCTCTCTCATTCTATTT
>CM060314.1:26165890-26175890 GCA_030674185.1 Monoplex corrugatus
TTTTTTTGTTAAGACTAATAGCTTTTTCCTTAACCAAAATTGTGAAGGTCAATATTAGGCATAGTGTGATGGTCACGCATGACCACTTCTACTGTAAAACTGTTGTTTTGATATTGTAAATACAGTATTACTTATATTGCTCTTTATTGGAATTTTCCATTTTTCTGTTTCCTTTATTTGTTTCCCTTTGTTTACATTTGTTGCCAGCATGAGAGGGATGAGTTATACCCCTTGGCGCTAAAACCATGTATATGGTTATGTCAATAAATGGCGCGCTAAGCGCGCGTCAAGCGTCCTCTCTCTCTCTCTCTCTCTCTCTCTCTCTCTCTCTCTCTCTCTCTCTCTGTCCATGTTTCTCTCTCTCTCTCTCTCTGTCCATGTTTCTCTCTCTCTCTCTCTCTCTCTCTCTCTCTCCCTCTCTCTCTGTCTCTATCTCTCTCTCTCTCTCCTCTCTCTCCCCCTCTCCCTCTCCCTCTCTCTCTCTCTGTCTCTCTTTCTCTCTCTCTCTGTCTCTCCCCTTTCTCTCTCTCTTTCTGTCTCTCCCTTCCCCCTCTCTCTCTGTCTCTCTCTTTCTCTCTGTCTCTCTGTATGTCTCTCACACCCCCTCTCCCTCTCACACGCACACGCACACACACACACACACACTCACAAACACACACGCACATATTCTATCTCCCTCCCTCCCTACTCTCTCTCTCTCTCTCTCTCTCTCTCTCTCTCAGCTCATTAATGTTTCTTCTTGTAATGATCCATCAAAATGAAATACGCGATTTTGCTCCTGTTTTCTCAGATTACAGAACTGAAGTTAAATGGACTGGAACGTGATAGGAATCTCCACGCATGCATTCATAATGACACGCAGTGAAAGAGAAAGCATTCGAAACAATGGGTACATTTTTCTGTGGTTAAAAAGAAATTATCAGAAAATCCAAAACGGCAGTGCGATATCTTTGCAGGTTTCGCCTACCCCTGTTTTAAATCCCTAGGAAAATGAGATGTGTTGGTTGGTTGGTTGGTTGGTTGGGTGGTGGTGGTGTGTGGTTTGGTTGGTTGGTTGGTTGGTTGGTTGGTTGGTTGGTTGGTTGGTTGGTTGGTTGGGTTGGGTGGGTGGGTGGGTGGGTGGGTGGTGGGTGGCTGGTTGGTTGGTTGTTTGATTGTTTGGTTGTTGGCTGGTTGGTTGGTTGGTGTTGGTTGGTTGGTTGGTTGGTTGGTTGGTTGGTTGGTTGGTTGGTTGGTTGGTTGTTGGTTGGTTGGTTGGTTGGTTGGTTGGTTCGTTCGTTCGTTCGTTCGTTTGCGTTGTTGTTGTTTTGTGTGTTGTTGTTGTTGTTGTTGTTGTTGTTGTTGTTGTTGTTGTTGTTGTTGTTGTTGTTGTTGTTGTTTCCTTCTAAAGATCTTTCATGCTTAAATGAGCGACTTTTTCCCATCTGAAGAAATTGCAGGAAGGAAGGAATTAGGTTTGATCGTTTGGAACATGATGGTGGTCTTCTCCTCTCCCCTTCTTCCTCTTCTTCGTCCTCTTACTCTCTTTTTTTCTAATACGTCATTTTCCCCTGCTCAATATGACTAAAACAAGTAATTCAACAGACGAAAAACCAGTCCTGGCGCTTTGGTGATTCTCTATAGACGATTAATATGTCACTATGTACCTGTCCCAGTCCTTTGGTCCATTTTTTTTTCACAAGAAATCTTAAACAAAGGTTTTAACGTGCCTTTATAACTCTCAGCCATGCCATTTGATTAATGGTGGTAAAGAGTCGTAATAACAGGCAGGACGAGAGTGATCAATATATGAATCTTTATTTATTTACAAAAATGAGATAAATGTCTGTACTGCGGCCCGAGCATTTTTTTAAACTGCATTGTACTCATTCGTTACTTTCTTTATTAATTTATTTATGTATTAATAAATCTTTATTTATCTACTAAACGAGAGAAACGTCTGCACTGCAGCCAAGCAATTTTTGAACTGTATTGTACTCATTCATTTCTTTCTTTCTTTTTTTTCTTTTTTTCTTTCTTTCTTTGTTATTTTATTTTATTTATTTATTTATTTATTTATTTTCTATTTATTTATTCATTTAATTACTATTTATTTATTCATTTAATTAAATATAAGATATTTATCTATTTAACAAGAGAAAAGTCTGCGCCGTGGCCAAGCAATTTTTTAACGGTATTGTGCTCATTCATGTTAGTTAGTAAGTTAGTTAGCTAGTTAGTTAGTTAGTTAGTTAGTTAGTCAGTTAGCTAGTTAGTCGTTAGTTAGTCGTTAGTTAGACAGTTAGTCAGATCAGTTCAGTCGTTAGTTAGTAGTTAGTTAGTAGTTCAGTCAGTCAGTTCAGTTTAGTCAGTCTAGTTAGTAGTTAGTTAGTAGTTATTTGATTAGATGGTTAGTTAGTTAGTTAGTTAGTTATTAGTTAGTTAGTTAGTTAGTCGTTAGTTAGTACAGTTAGTTCAGTCAGTTAGTATCAGTTAGTCAGTTCAGTTAGTCAGTTTAGGGCAGTTTAGTCAGTCAGTCAGTCAATTAGTCAGTTAGTTAGTTAGTTATTTAGTTAGTCCAATCGATTTGTGTAATTGGGCCGCTAGCGTGTGAAAGAGTACGCATCGCTGTATTGCAAGTCTGCCATTACTTTTCATAAACATGTTTGTTATATCTGTTTTCGTTTATGAACGGATTATTTTCCGTCAGGGATTACTGTTACAGTTGTGCATTGGATCTTTAAACTTTGCTTAGTGTTCGATGTTTCCTGCTAGTTATTTATCATAGAGAACACCACTTAGTGTGTGCTCCGTTATTGATGATAATGAGTATTACTCCAGAAGAGTTTAGACAGAATTGCCGTATTAGTTAGTTAGTCAGTTAGTTAGTTAGTCAGTTAGTTAGTTAGTCAGTTAGTTAGTTAGTTAGTCAGTTAGCTAGTTAGTTAGTTAGTCAGTTAGTTAGTTAGTTAGTCAGTTAGTCAGTCAGTCAGTCAGTTTAGTCAGTCAGTTAGTTAGTTAGTTATTTGATTAGATGGTTAGTTAGTTAGTTAGTTAGTTAGTTAGTTAGTTAGTTTTGTAGTTAGTTAGTTAGTCGGTTATTTAGACAGTTAGTCAGTCAGTTAGTCAGTCAGTTAGTCAGTTTAGTCAGTTTAGTCAGTCAGTCAGTCAATTAGTCATGTTAGTTAGTTAGTCACAATCGATTTGTGAAATCTGGGCCGCTCAGCGTGGAAAGAGAACGCATCGCTGTAGTGCAAGTCCGCCCTTCTTTTCCATAAACATGTATATCTGTTTCCTTTATGAAACGGATTTTTCCGCAGGGATTTACATGTACATTGTGGCCTTGGGATCTTTAAACTTGTGCTGAGTGTTCGATGTTTCCTGCTCAGATTTATCATACGCACAACACCACTTAGCGTGCTCCCTATTGATGATAATGAGTATGTACTCCGAAGAGTCAGACAGAATTGCCGTATCTCCCCCATCCTTCGCTTGTCATCCACGTCCCCGTCATTATTGGTTCGACTTTTACACAGTAAGCCCGACATTTTCGATAGTGTCTGGCCTTTTCTCACCCCCTCCCCCATCTCTCTCTGTCTCTGTCTCTATCTCTGTCTGTCTCTTGTTCTGTCTCTCTCTCTGTCTCTGTCTCTCTCTCTCTCCTTCCTTTGTTTTTTCAGTCTCTCTGTCTGTGTCTCTCTCTGTCTATATGTCTCTCCTCTCTCTCTCTCTCTCTCTCTGTCTTCTCTCTGTCTCTGTCTCTCTCTGTCTTCTGTCTCTCTCTGTCTGTCTGTCTCCCTGTCTCTGTCTTCTGTCTCTCTCTCTCTCTCTCTCTCTTCTCTCTCTCTCCTTCGCTTTTTCTGTCTCTATCTATCTCTGTCTCTCTCTATCTCTGTCTCTCTTCTTCTCTCTATTCTTCTCTCTCTGTGTCTCTATTCTTCTTTCTCTTCTTCTTCTCTCTCTACCGTCTGTCTCTGCCTCTCTCTCTCTCTCTGTCTAGCTCTCTGTCTGTCTCTCTGTCTGTCTCTGTCTGTCTGTCTGTCTGTCTCTCTTTCTCTCTCTCTCTCTCTCTCTCTTCTCTCTCTCTCTCTCTCTCCCTCTTTCTCCCATGTCTCACTCTCTCGCGTTCTGCCTCTTCCTCCCTCTCTCTTTTGCTTAAAATGCCTCATTAACTCCCCGTTCTCCAAACATTTGTCAAGCTGACACATGCAGTTAGCCCCCTTCTTTAACTAAGACGAGGTTGGACTGACTGCAGAACAACGTAAAATCCTGCCGTTGTTTTACACGAAAACTAGGAAACTGAGAGATGTGGTTTGTTAAGAATCTGTGATTTGTTCGTTGTGAGTGTTTGTTTGTTTGTTGTTTGTTGTGTTTGTTTGTTTGTTGTTTTGTGTTTGTTTGTTGTGTTTGTTTGTTGTTGTTTGTTTGGGTGTTGTTGTGTTTTTTGTGTTTGTTTGTTGTTTCTTTTTGTTTTTTTTGTTTGTTGTTGTTTTTTTGTTTGTGTTGTTGTTTTTGTTTGTTTTGTTTGTTTGTTGTTTGTTTTTGTTTGTTTGTTTGTTGTTGTTGTGTTTTGGTTTGTTTGTTTGTTTGTTTGTGTTTTTGTGTTGTTTGTTTTGTTTGTTGTTTTTGGTTTTGTTGTTGTTGGTTGTTGGTTTGTTGTTGTTTTGTTTGGTTTGTTTGTTGTGTTTGTTGTTTGTTTGTTGGTTTGTTGGTTGGTTGTGTTTGGTTGTTTGTTTGTTGTTTGTTTGTTTGTTTGTTGTGTTTGGTTTGTGTTTGTTGGTTGTGTTGTGTTGTTGTGGTTTGGTTGGTTGTGTTGGTTGGTTGTTGTTGGTTGGTTGGTTGGTTGGTTGGTTGGTTGTTGTTGGTTTGTTGGTTGGTTTGTTGTTGTTGTTGGTTGTTGGCTGTGTTTGTGTTGGTTTGTTTGTTTGGTTGTTGTTTGGTTGGTTGGTTTTTTGTTGGTTGGTTGTTGGTTGGTTGTTTGTTTGTTTTTGTTTGTTTGTTTGTTTGTTTTCAGTTGTGCAGAATTTGGTTTGTGCTTTCTTTTGTCTTTCTTGGGAATCTGTATCTCTCGGACCTGGTTGATGCTAGGATATGTTTTGAAGGGAAAAGTAGAGCAATGTCACTCCTAGACAGATCTGCATAGCACCATACTGATCATCATCCTCATTATCATGAATTTATCAGACATCACAGCATCGTGAATATTGTCTCCGATTCCGTGGCCCTGCCTGTCCTGACCTTGTTGTTATGCCTTCAGGTTCGGTTTCCCTATTGTGTCTGAGGACAGCTTGTACAGTTGTTGGTTTTTGCTTTTTTTTTGGGGGGGGGGGGGGGGGGGGGGGCTTTTTTCCGTCCCATTTTCTACGTTACCTTAATGGCTACAGAAGCTGGCATGGTTTGTTTGTTTGTTTTTTTTTACAATGCGATGATGATGGTGTCGATGAGGATGATAATGATGATACTATGGAGTTCCATCTAGAATTGAGACTGCATGACAGGGCTGTACTCTACGTTACTATCATCATATCCTGGCGTCAACCAGGCCCGAGAGATACAGACACCTGCGGTGCTGGTCAGAAAGATTTGAGCAACACCCTCAATGGTGCATCCGTGAAGTGGATGAGACTCGACTGTGTGGTCCCAGTCTTCCCAATGAGCCCATAGCAGTGCCCAACTCTGGGTAGGAGCAGGTTAGAACCAAAAAATCCCACAACGATTTTTGAAGGGACTGATGGGGATTTCGAACCCACAGCCTTCCAGTCGGTAGTCCGTTGCGTTAACCACACACCAGGCGACTGGTCGAGTTGTTGGTTAAAGTGGTTTGCGAGGGTGTCACTGGAGCGCTGTGATGGTAGTCTTCTTACTTTGGGGTTTTTCGCTCGATTTGACTTCACGATTCAGGATCTGTCTTATGAGCCCAGCCGACTACTAGAGCCATATCAGAATTAACACCACGTCTAAAAACGACAACCAGGTTAAGATAAAAGAAACAGCTAAAAAAAAAAACCATGCTCACCGTTAACCTTACAAGTTTAAAATGCAATTGAAAGAAAGACAGACGTAAAATCATTATGAACACTGTCATAAACAGGGAGCTTAGTTGGTAGTAGCCTTAGTAAGTTATTTGTGCATGCGTTTCAGTTGCAGTTCAGTTCAAGTTGCAGTCAGTTGCAGTTGTCTCAAGATGACGTCTCTGCGCTCAGAATGAATTCCACATGCACCGACTTCACACATCCATGAGTATGGTGATCACGGCAAAGCCTTAATTAGCCTGCACATGAACCCAAGAGCTGGCCTAGTAAGTTGACTTGGAACAGAAACTCTGCAGCCGTTATAAGTCTCCCCTGGTGGGTAGACCTACAGAACGTAGACATCGCTGACTCCTCCGAACGTAGAGATGTCATTTTTGAAAAACTGAAACTGCAACTGAAATTAAAACAACAAACTGAAAACCTGAAATATTAAAACAAACTGAAACTGAAATTAAAACAAACTGAAACTGAAATTAAAACAAATAACTGAAACTGAAATTAAAACAAACTGAAACTGAAATTAAAAACTAAACTGAAACTGAAATTAAAAAACAAACTGAAAACTGAAACTGAAATTAAAACAAACTGAAACTGAAACTGAAATTAAAACAAACTGAAACTGAAATTAAAACAAACTGAAACTGAAACTGAAAAGTCAACTTACTGAGGCTACTACCAAGTAAGCTCCCTGTTAATGACAGTATTCCCTCAGTCGTGCAGTCACTGGAATTTCGACTGAATGAACTTTGGGTTTGATGTTATGTTGAAGAGCTGGAATGAATGACGGGCCAACGTCACTGAAATATCCAAAGGGTGGGTCAGCAAAACATAAAGTGTATCCGTCCTGACTGAATATGGGAGAGATGTGGTACATAAGGTGACAGACAGTCCTGTATTCCCCTCTGTAACGTCGATCCAACGAATGAGTGGATTTTTAATTGCAGTTATTTCTTTTATGACACGGTGGATTTACCTCGTGAAATTCGGAAAGTTTCCCCCACCCCCACCCCCACACACGCTACACCTCTTTCAAACACTGGTGATAATTCATATATGTTGTAATCACATGGCGGGCTCCTTGAACATGCATAAAACCCTTTGCACTGGCATGGTCTTGACATTGGGAAGAAAGGTGTGTGGGAGGGGTAAGGGGGAAGAACGGGACCTGTGATCGATCGTCGTTCTTTGATGTAACGTCTTTTCACTATAAGTGATATTAGACGGAAATAATTTCGGGACCCGTGAAACATAAAGCTGATGTCACCAGAATGGTTGGAACGTTACTGGACAGCCTGCTGCCATGATCTGGTTCTCATGACGCTAAACCTTCCCTGTCCCCTTCACCCACACCCCGCTCCGGGTCTCCTCCCCCCTCCCCCCCCCCCCCCCCCATATCTCTTCCTTTCTCTCTGATCAGCTTCACTTCTGTGGAGATATTGGCTGCCTGCACTGCCTTGGATGTCTCATCTCGCCATTCTTCACGCTTCTCCAATATGTTGAAAATTTCTAGGTGTTCAGATCGTCCATTCTTTCATGTTTCTCATGTAGTTGAATTTAGTCTTCTGTGTCTTCTACTGCCCTCCATCTATCTTTGAATGACATCTTTCATTAGGGAGTACCTCTTTGTGCCAGTGCACGTCAAAAAAGTAATTTTTTCTTCATAATGAAACCTAACCACCCTCACAGCATTTAGATCTTTCCATGAAGTAAGAAACTCCAAACGAAAAGAGATTGTATGCACAAAGGAAAACATGTAGGCCCCTCGCGAAGTCCAACTGATAATGCCACGACTTTGTTCTCCACTGGTGGCCGTAAATCTTACCCTTGTATATCATATTTATTGGATTAACCCTTTATTTCCCGGACCCTACCGACTGCAAAAACTTAACCTTTGACTCCCTCACCCTATCCACCTGCTTCCTGCAGGAAGGATGGTTGATAATGCAGGATGCTGCTGGCAGGGTGCCGGAGTCAAAGGGTTAAACGAAAACTAAACAGTGAATGCCACTGTTCAAGTGACTGCATTATCATCTCACCATGATCTGGTTCCCAGGTCACGAGGCCCACCCCCACCCCCACCCCATCACCATCCCTGCCCCCAATGTCGCCTCTTATGAATAGGCTAAATGCCAGACACAATAAAAACCATTCGCAGTTCATTAGCATTTGCAGTGTCTGCAATCAGGTTGATGAGAAGGGATTTTTTTTTTATATTTCGTTTGAAAACATTCTACAAAAAACCTACAGTCTCATTACTCAGAGCTTTCTGGGACGCGTATTTAATGTAACAAAGCACACACACACACGCAAAACACACACACGCGCGTGCGCACACACATACAGACACACACACACACACACACACACACACACCACACACACACACACACACACACACACACACACTAAAAAAAAACACACAAAACACACACTCATTTTCTCTCTCTCTCACACACATACATATACACATTCTCTCTCATATACACTTACATGTACATACATATTCACACATACACACATTCTCTCTTTCTCTCTTTCTCTCTCTCTCTCTCTCTCTCTCTCTCTCTCCCTCCCTCTTATACACACTAACACACACGCACTCACTCACACACACACATACGCGAGCGACCACACACACCACACACACACACACACACACACACACACACACACACACACACACACACACACACAACCAAACAACGAACGAATGAACGAACGAGCAGACGAACGAACGAACGAGCAAACAAACAGACATGCATGCATACATGCAAAAAAAAACACGAAGAAATGAAGAAAAAAAGAAGGAATGAAACAACAAACGAACAAACAAACAAACAATTGAACGAGCAGAGAGATAGAGATGGAGAGAGAGAGAGAGAGAGAGAGAGAGAGAGAGAGAGAGTGAGTGAGAGAGAGAGAGAGAGAAAGAGGAAAGAAAGACAGAAAGAAAAGAAAAAAAGAACAAAACCCAAACACACAAACAAACAAAGAAGCACAAACAAAAAATAAAATAAAATAAACTGGGACAAATAAGCGAACTCAAAAAGACCTTTTACGCAGTTACAACTTTCTGGACCCAGATGCAGAAAACGTGTTAATCTCCTAGAAGTATTCTAAATATTAAAACTATTAGAGTTTAATCTCCTAGAAGCATTCTAAATATTAAAACTATTTTGAGAGTTTTCGTGTAAATATACACGTACAATTCAAATAGTTGTGACATTTAGAATGGTTACAGGGGACTGGTGAAATATGTTATACACCTGGGCTCTAATCTATACCAACACAAGTGAAACAGAAACCTTTGAGGCAGATATGTAAGTTGGCCTATTTCTCATATCCTCACCGTTGGAAAAGAATACTTTCATTTCATTCTCTCTTTGTCTGTCTCGCTTCTCTCTCTCTCTCTCTCTCTCTCTCTCTCTCTCTCTCTCTCTCTCTCTTTCTCTTTCTGTCTTTCTCTTTCACTGTCTCTGTCTCTGTCTCTATTTCTCTATCTCTCTTTCTCTTTCTCTGCCTCTGTCTCTATTTCTTTATCTCTCTTTCTCTTTCTCTCTCTTTCTCTCTCTCTCTCTCTCTTCTCTCTCTCTCTCTCTCTCTCTCTCTCTCTCTCTCTCTCTCTCTCTCTCTCTCTCTCTCTCTTTCTCACCCACTCAGAAATGTCCCTTTAGCGTTTATTTCTCGAAAAACTAATGGGGTATGAAATGAGCCATTTTTTATCGTATCGTCACTAACTGCGGAGAAGGGTTTTAATTGACCGAAACATGATCGGAATTTTCTGAAGATGCATTTATAATGATAGGCAGCAAAAAAAACAGAAACAAAATGTTTGAAAATTGTTCAGGGAATTATTTTTACGAATATTTTCTTCGTTTTTTTTGTTTTGTTTGTTTGTTTGTTTGTTTGTTTGTTTTTTGTTTGTTTTTTGTTTTTTTGTTTTTTGTTTTTTTTTTATAATCAGCAAATAGGTGTGTGTTTTAGAATGT
>CM060314.1:26183390-26193390 GCA_030674185.1 Monoplex corrugatus
TGTTCGCAAATGCATGGACGTATATACTTAATTAAATTTTCGTGTATTTTCTGTTTTAAGTCTACGAGATGTGTATGTGTTTTGAGAGAGTTATAGCCCTGATATGGTTCTGTACAGTCAGCTGGAGTTTAAATAGTAATGATGATAATAATTATAAATAATGATAAGAAGAAGGACAAGAAAAAGAAGAATAAGAGCACTTTGCAAGTATGTATGGACTCAAAGCAGGAATATTCATGAACTATCTTCCACATCTCTCTCTCTCTCTCTCTCTCTCTCTCTCTCTCTCTCTCTCTCTCTTCTTCTTCTTCTCTTCTTCTCTCTTCTCTCTTCTTCTCTCTCTCTCT
Source organism: Monoplex corrugatus (assembly GCA_030674185.1). NCBI lineage: Eukaryota > Metazoa > Mollusca > Gastropoda > Littorinimorpha > Ranellidae > Monoplex > Monoplex corrugatus. The sequence continues at coordinate 26,183,738 of CM060314.1, forward strand.
CTCTTTCTCTCTCTCTCTCTTCTTCTCTCTCTCTCTCTCTCTCTCTCTTCTCTCTCTTCTCTCTCCTCTCTCTCTCTCTCTTCTCTCTCTTCTCTTTCTCTCTCTCTCTCTCTCTCTTCTCTCTCTCTCTCTCTCTCTCTCTCTCTCTCTCTCTCTCTCTCTCTCTCTCTCTCTCTCTCTCTCTCTCTCTCTTCCTGTTTCTGACTTATTTCATTTGGTCTGTGTGTTCCACTTCCCGTCTTTCTTCTTCAACATGCCAGCAAACTTCATTCGTGTCCCTCCACCATCAATCATGATTTAGCCAGGGCTCATTTTCTTTCTTTTTAGTTTCTCACTGTTCCCATGTTCCTCGCTTGCAGGAATGGGGTTCAATTGATTAGAACATGGAAAAAAATCCCCCATGGACGTATTGCCATTTGCAGCAAGGGGAATTGTTTTAAGTAAATCAAGAAAGAACGATGGTTGCTGTTTTCCGATTCCCACAAGGACTTCTTTTCTTTTCTACTCTCTCGAAAGAAACAAATGACGACAGAGGAAAAGATGAAGGAGGAGAGAGGAAGAGACCAACAAGTGAAAACGCGTAGAGGATGAGGGAAAAGAGGAGAATGAGGGAGAGGAAGAGGAATGAAAGGGAAACAAAAAGGAGGAGGACGACGAAAATGATATTAACGACAACACCGATGATGATGATGATGATGATGATGATGATGATGATGATGATGATGATGATGATGATGATGATGATGATGATGATGATGACGATGACGACGACGAGACGACGACGACGACGATGATGATGATGATGATGATGATGATGATGATTACACGACGATGATGATGCGATGAGTGATGATGATGAGGATGATGATGATGACGATCTGATCGATGACGACATGATGATCGACTGATGATGATGATATGATGATGATCGATGAGATGACGACGACGACAACGACGACAATGATGAGGAGGAGGAGGAGAGAAGGATGACAATGGCGACGACGACGACGACAAAGAAAACGGCATTCTAACGATCTCCCCTTTTTATACAAATCTCATCACATACAAAATTCCGTAGTTTTGAGCTTCTCACGGTCAGATGCGAGGCAAGGACAATGGCTGTCTATCACAACAGCGAAAACGGAATTCAAACATTTTATTTCTGAAATAATTTCGTGTTCACACAGCTTCTTCAAAAAAATAAGTAATATCAGGCTTTTTATGAGGTCAGTGTGACCTTGATCTTGACGCCACAACTTCGAAACTTATGTATTGGCGACATCTCAAAGAACTACACCTTTGACCGAAATTTAATCATGATCCATCTAAAAACTCCTTTTCTTCATCTTCCCTTGTCTGTCCACTCTATCCATCTTGGGTGTTGCGGGAACAAACGGCATGTAGATAGACATACAGACAGACAGACAGGTAGGTAGATAGATAGATAGATAGATAGATAGATAGATAGATAGATAGATAGATAGATAGATAGATAGATAGATAGATAGATAGATAGATAGATAGATGGATGGATTGGATGGATGATGGATGGATGGATGGATGGATGGATGGATGGATGGATGGATGGATGGATAGATAGACAGACAGACAGACACGTACAGGTACAAAGATAGATAGATAGATAGATAGATAGATAGATAGATAGATAGATAGATAGATAGATAGTAGATAGATAGACAGATAGACAGATACATAGATACAAAAATACATAGACCGATACATACATACATACATACATACATACATACATACAACATACATACATACATAGTTAGATAGATAGATAGATAGATAAATAGATAGATAGATAGATAGATAGATAGGCAGGTAGATAGATAGGTAGGTAGATAGATAGGTAGGTAGATAGATAGATAAATAGATTTGGACATAGTGACAATAAAATTTAAAATGGAATGTAATTGAATATTCTGGTCACACACACACACACATACGCGCGCGCGCGCGCGCGCCCATACACATACCACAGAGAGAGAGAGAGAGAGAGACACACACACAACACACACACACTCACACACACACACACACACACGCACACACGCACGCACGCACGCACGCACGCACACAGTCACACACGACACACACACACACACACACACCACACACACACCGCGCGCGCACACACACACACATATATATATATAAATATATAATAATACGCACACGCACACACACACACACACACACACGACATACACACACACACACACACACACACACACACACACACACACACACACACACACACACACACCACACGATCAGCAGTGACCTGGAAGGCTTGAAGGTAGATGTGCTGTGAAATGTCTGTCTCTTTCACACCATCAGTCCAGGTTTTCCATAGTTTGCCTCTGATGTTTAACCCAGATAGCTTTTAGTCAGTCAGTTAGTTAGTTAGTCAGTTAGTTAGTTAGTTAGTTAGTCATTTAGTTAGTTAGATCATTTATTTATCTATTTGTTTGTTATGTTTTTAGTTTCCTTGTTTTTCTTTATTTATTTATTTTGTTACTTATTTATGTATTTGCTCGTTGAGCAGCTCAGATTTTTTTGCTCATTTTGCTAACAGGCACACAAACACATACACACACACACACACACACACACACACACACACACACACACACACACACACACACACACACACACACACACACACATACACACACAAACACACACACATATGTACAGACACATACATGTACCTACCTCCAGACAATACCAAGCAATAGTATTACACAAAAGGACAGGGAGATCCAGTCCCCCCACACATACACACACATACACACCCCATCCACTTCCCCTGCCTATTTCGATACTTTACCAACGCTTAGAGTTTTGTAAAGGTTCAAAGAGTCTGCGAGATAAATTGCTAGCAGATTTGGGTGGAGCGCATGTGGAATTGTCCGAGCTCGGTGACGAATTCCCTCTAGAGCAAAACAACCCCCTGAACTCCCTCCTTGCTTATTTTTTAAGGGGGCAGACCTACCCAGATTTGGGTACCAAGATTGTGATGTTCAGTGTTTCAGTTCTAATTAACCAATCACCATGATATTTGGCAAGAATATACCTCAGACAGCATTCTTTGGATTGAATATCTTTGTTGGGGTCTGTGAGTTATGAAAAGTTAACAAAAAGTAATTAATTAATTAATTGCGATTTTTCGCGAGATTGTATACATCAGACATAATATGTTCAAAAGTTTTCATCCGATTTTCTTGATATTTGGCACACATATAGCAAGACAGCTACCTATAGTCGGTAGTAAAATCTTGCAGTTCTGCTTGAAAGAAACATTTTTATCAAAAGTTGTATTGTAATTTTTTTTATTAAATTTATTCTAAAAATTGGTGTGATGATTGTACAGAAAATAATTATAGTAGAGCTAAGATTTTACCACATGCCATACATACTATACAGATGTGTTTGCTCACTAAATATCAAATTCCTAACATGAATATATGTGTAGTTTAAATGTCACAGTATGTACTATATTTTTTCATTTTCGCGAGAACATTTTTAATTAATTAATTTTTGTCAACTTTTCATAACTCACAGACCCCAACAAAGATATTCAATCCAAAGAATACTGTCTGAGGTATCTTCTTGCCAAATATCATGGTGATTGGTTAATTAGAATCTGAAACACTGAACATCACAATCTTGGTACCCAAATCTGGGTAGGTCTGCCCCCTTAAGGCACCTGTGTTCTACTGCCCCCTTTCCTGTGCATAGGCGTCGGGAACTTCATTCTTGTCCTTCCCACATCAATCAAGATGAAGCAGTGGTCATTGTCGTTTTCATTTCCCATGGTTCTTGCTTGTAGGGGGGCGGAGGAGGGAGAGGGGCGTTTGGTGTGGCAGTGTGAGGCGGTTCTATTGATCGGAACATGGAGGAAATCCCCCACGGGGATACAAAGCCATATGCAGGGAGAGAACTGTTTTTTTCAGGGAACCAAGACACACTACGTGTGTTTTACAGTTCCCACAAAGATTTCCTTCTGTTTCTTTCCTCTCTCAAAGTTAAGAAAGCTGACGAAGAAAAAGAGGAGGAAGAAGAGGAGACACTGATGATTGTATGATGATGATGATGAGATGATGAATGATGATGATGGGTGGTGGTGGTGGTGGTGGTGGTGGTGTGGTGGGGTGATGATGATGGCGACGACGACGATGATGATGATTGTGATGATGACGACGACAACGACAACACGAGAACGACAACGACGACAACGATTAGGGTGAAGACAAAGAACACAAACAGGAATAAGAATTTTTGGGGTCTAATGATAATAAATTTTCCAGGAATATAATTGAATGTAATTATCACACACACACACACGCCGCGCACACACACACACACGCACACACACACTCACACACAAATACGCACGCACACACACACACACACATACACACACACACACACACACACACACACACACACACACACACACACACACACACCACTCACTCACCCACTCATACTTCTATAAAATAAAATCGCTAGGAAACATATTATTACGGATTTTTCACACACACAAAAACAAAATTAAATATGCAATACAACTAGTAATCTGCAAATTTTAACCACTGAAAAATGAATGGAATTTGCACATACATGTGCACACATGTATACGCACATAAGCATGTACATATGTGTACACACACACACACACACACACACACACACACACACACACACACACACACACACACACACAACACACACACACCACCCCTAAGCATATATACATGCACAGATACAGATACACACATATGTGCGTGCGTGCAAAAACACACATACACAGACACATTCACGCACGCACGCAGACAACACACACACACACACACACACACACATACACACACATACACACACACATACATACACACACACACTCATACATACACAAACACGCACACACACACACATACAAACACACATACACACACACACACATACACAAACACACATACATACACACACAAACACACACATATACACACACACATACACACACACACACCACACAAAACACACACACACAACACACACACACACACACACACACACACACACACACACACACACACACACACACACACACACACACACACACACACTCCTGTAGCTTATTTTCGTTCTGTGCGTGTGTATTCTGCTTTATCCTTTTCTCTGCAGAAGGCCAGCACTCCTATTTTTGTCCCTCCACTGTCCATTCCATGATGAAGCAGGGATTATTTGCTTGTCTTTTCTTCCCCTCTTTTTTCTGTCTTTCAGTCTCCCTTATAAATGTTGGGGAGGGACTGCTTGATACCGACAGGACGGATGTGTCTGTCTGTCTGTCTGTCTGTCTGTCTGCCTGTCTGTCTGTCTGTCTGTCTGTCTGCTGGACGGTCGGTCGGTCTGTTTGTCTGTCTGTCTGTTCGTTAGTTCTTTGATTTTGCTCTTTTTTTCTTCTGTCTGTTGTCTTCTTGTCTGTCTGTCTGTCTGTCGTCTCGCCTGTCCGTCTGTCTGTTCGTCTGTCCGTCCACCTGTCCGTCTGTCTGTTCGTCTGTCTGGCTGGCTGGCTGGGTGGCTGGCTGGTTGTGTCTTCCTATCTTTCTTCCTGTCTGTCTGTCTATCTATCTGTCTGTCTGTCTGCTTGCCTGCCTGCCTCTCTGTCTGTCTGACCGTCTGTCTGTCTGTCAGTCGGTCGGTCGGTCGGTCGGTCTGCTTGTCTTTCTGTCTGTCTGTCTGCCTACCTGTCCGTCTGCCTATCTGTCTGTCTGTGACAAAATTGTCTGAACAAAATTTTCCATGTTATGTATGGGTAGGTCTTTACCAAATTTTAATCAAAGCTTTCAACTGTTAAGGAGTTGCGAAAGCATAAGCTTGATGAGTAAATCCTCCAATATCAGGACCACACACATCCAAAAGGTGCCTCAACTCATTCATTTCCGTAAGGAAGATGTGTCAACAACACTGTCTCAGAGACATCTCAATATGTTTAAAATCTGTTTTAACTGCTATGACAGTCTACCATTGTCTCCGATGCACGGTATATTTGGTTCCAACTGAAGCTTCTTTAAGGTCACGGTGACTTTCAACAGTATAGAATCTGATTCTTCTGAAACGATATTTGTATAGAAAGACAGATCGTAGGTATAGCTTGACCGTCAAAGTTTTTCTTTGAGGAGGGGGGGTTGTTTGGGTTTTATTTTGTTTTGTTTTGTTTTTGATTGTTTGTTTGTTTGTTTGTTTGTTTGTTTTGTTTGTCTGTTCGCTCGTTCGTACATTCGTTCGTTCATACGTTCCGTTTGTTCGTTCCTTCGTTCTTCCTTCCTTCCTTCCTTTCTTCGTCTGTTCGTTCGTTCGTTCGTTCGTTTCGTTTCTTTCTTTCTTTCTTTCTTTCTTTGTCTGTTTGTTTTGCTCGCTGTTCAGTTAGGGTTTGATTGATAAGAATTTGGAGGAAATCCCTAAAGATGCAGAGACATATGCAGTGAGAGAACTGTTTTCAATAAATCCATAAATAGATGTGTTTTTACTTGATGTTTCTAGCTTTGCAGAGTTTGTTTAGGAGGATGCAAATGTGTTTAACCTTAAAGCAAAAAGTCGATGAATTATTGAAACAGGCCATAAAGAAAGTCTAAAATGCATAAGTTCTTTTTTTTTCATTCCCCGTATTTGATTGTGACAGAAGATTTTGGGTTTTGGGTTGTTTGTTTGGTTTGTTTGTTTCGTTTCGTTTCGTTCGTTTCGTTTCGTTCGTTCGTTTTGGGTTTGGGTTGGTTTCGTTTCGTTTGGTTTGGTTGGGTTTGTTTGGTTAGTTTGCTTTGGTTTTCTCATAAGTTTTGTTCTTTTCTTTGTTTGTGTCTGTCTACTGTCTGTCTATCTGTCTGTCTTTGTTGTCTGTATGTATGTATGTATGTCTCTCTCCTCTCTTTTCTCTCTCTCTCCATCCTCCTCTCTCTCTCTCTCTCTCTCTCTCTCTCTTTCTCTCTCTCATCTCTCTCTCTCCTCTCTCGTCTCTCTCCGTCTCTCCTCTCTCTGTCATCTATGTGCCTTTCTATGTCTGCGTCTTTGTCTTCTCTGTCTCTCTGTCTCTGTCTCTCTCCTCTGTGTGTGTGTTTCTCCTGTCTGTCTGTATGTCTCTCCCTGTATCTCTATCTCAGTCCTTCCCTCTCTCTCTCTCTCTCTCTCTCTCTCTTCTCTCTCTCTCTTCTCTTTCCTTTCACCCTTCTTTCGCCCATTCTTTGCATCTTTTCTGTGTCTCTGCTCTGTATCTATGTCTCTGTCTTTGTCTTGTTGCTCCATCCCTCTCTTCCTCTCTCTCTCTCTCCTCTCTCTCTTTCTCTCTCTCTCTCTCTTTCTTTCTTTCTTTCTTGCTGCTTTCTTTCTCCCTCCTCTCTCTCTCTCTATGTATCTCTCTCCCTCTCCCTCTCCCTCTCTGTCTCTCTCTCTCTCTCTCTCTCTTTCTCTCTGTCTCTCTCTGTCTCTTTTCTCTCTCTCTCTCTCTTCTCTCTCTCTCTCTCTCTCCTCTCCATCTCTCTCTCTCTCTCTCTCTCTCTCTCTCTCTCTTTCTCTCTGTCTCCTTCTCTCTTCTCTATCTATGTATCTGTCTATCAAACTATCTCTTTCTCTATCTCTCTATGTATCTATCTTTCTATCTTTGTATAAATAAACATACATACGTGTATATATATATCTCTCTCTATATCTATTATCTTCTATCTTTCTTTCTTTCTTTCTATCTTTCTATCTATCTATCTATCTATCTATATATCTCTTTCTGTCTGTCTGTGTCTGTCTGCGTCTGTTTTCTCTGTCTGTCTGTCTGTCTGTGTCTGTCTGTCTGTCCGTCTGTCTCCCCCTCTCTCTCTCTCTCTCTCTCTTCTTTTTTTCTCTCCATCCCATGTTTTCTTTCGCCCTGTCTGTTTCTCACTCTTGCCCTACCTTCATTTGTCATTCACTGCTCACCACAGCCTCTCAGAAAGGAAGTACATTCAGCAGGGGATTACAGTGTCCACATCAAAATGTGTCCACATTTTCATCATTTTTCTGACTCATTGACTTCTTTCTTAATGTCAATAATCTCATGTGATGTGCAAGACTGTGCACTGCTCGTTATGGTTTCAAGGGCTAACAGTTTTTTTGATCTTTCATTGATTTTCGATTTTCCGCTGGCGTTGGAGTTTGTGTTTGTTTCTGTGTGTGTGTGTGTGTGTGTGTGTGTGTGTGTGTGTGTGTGTGTGTGTTGGTGTATGTGTGGTGTGTGTGTGTGTGTGTGTGTGTGTGTGTGTGTCTGTGTGTGTGTGTGTGCGTGCGTGCGTGTGCGTGTGTGTGTGTGTGTGCGTGCGTTGCGTGTGTATGTGTGTGTGTGTGTCTGAATCTATGTCTGTGTCTCTCACTTTCTCTCTCTGTCTCTCTGTCTCCCTGTCTCTCTGTCTCGTCTGTCTGTCTGTCTCTCTCTCTCTCTCTCTCTCTCTCTCTCTCTCTCTCTCTCTCTCTCTCCCCTCCCTCCCTCTGTGTGTGGTACATGTGTTTTTGTGGTGGTGGTGGTGGTGTTCTTGTTCTTGCTCTTGTTCTTGCTCTTGGTCTTGTTGGGGTTATTGTTGTCGTCGATGTTGTTTTTGGCGGTGGTGGAGGGGTCAGTGTTGGCGTTGGTGGTGGTGGTGGGTGGTGGTGGTGGTGGTAGGGGGTGTGTGGTGGTGGTGGTAGTGGCGGCGATGGTGGTGATGTCGTCGTAGTTGGTGGTGGTGGTGGTATTGTTTTTGCTGTTGCTTTGCGATTTTGTTTCGTCCTCATCTTTTGCACTGCTCATGCATTTTCATCCCATCATCGCTCATTTCAGCTCCGCATCAAAAATCCTAAATCTACCGAGAACCATGAAAGGAAGCAGTGTGGTGTGGTTGGTTGTTGTTCTTGCTTGCTTGCTTGCTTGTTGCTGCTTCTGCTTGCTTGCTTGCTGCTGCTTTTCTTGCTTGCTTTTGCTTGGTGCTTGTTGGTGCTCGATAGAAATTTGTTGTACGAGAGGGAACTGAATGGCTTCGTTCTACTCTGGTATGTTCATTTGAAGCCCGACCCAGATCTGTCAGCATTGATCTGTAAGACTTCACAAGCAGACGATAAGGCCTGTACACGGACCAAGTCTTGAAATGAAGAGGGGTGAGATCTGGAATCTGTATCAGATATTTCACTTGACAACCCCTAGAGTGATTGCCACATTGAAATGGGCGGCCAGAAGGCGTGCTTTGATGTCTTCGGCCTGGGACTGAACTTTAGGCATCAAGAATCTACAGACGATGGCTCCATCCAGAGTGTCTGAGTCTTTGAACTTGACAGAAGGTTAAGATCGGCATGGTGAAACTTAACCCTTCGACTCCTGTTCCTATGTCTACCAGCATCCTGCATTGTCAACCATGCAAGCGAAACAAAAACTTAACCCTTTGACTCTCTCAGCTTATCTACCATCTTCGTACAGGAAGCTGGTGGATAGGGTTAGGAAGTCAAAAGGTTAAATTTTTGTGGGTTGATGGATAGGGTGCGGAAGTCAAAGGGTTAAATTGAAGGCTGACAAACCTTCCATGCTCGTTGCCTTTGGTCGGTATTATCGGTTTTCTTGTGGTTTGGCT
>CM060314.1:26213390-26215890 GCA_030674185.1 Monoplex corrugatus
AGTAAGTGCCATTGATGAAAACAGTTTGTTTTCTGTTTGATAGATATGAAGTGAACCAGGAGAGAGCAGTGTCAGAGATGCCAAAAGTATGATGGAGTCTAGAAAGGAGAATACCATGATCAATGGTATCAAAGGCTGCAGACAGATCAAGGAGTGTGAGGAGAGAGACTTTGCCAATATCAGTTGCAAGGAGGAGATTGTTGAGAATGTGTAGCAAGGCAGTTTCAGTGCTATGGCACTGGCGGTAGGCTGACTGGAAAGGATTGAGGAGATTGTTGGCAGACAGGTGAGAGTTCAACTGGTTGAGGATAACTTTTTCAAGGAGTCTAAATTTTATTTCTTGAGGAAAGGGTGAACGATAGCAGACTTGAAAGAATCTGGGACAGTTCCAGTTTGAAGAGAAGTGTTGATGATATCAGTGATGAATGGGAGGAGAGTAGGGAGACAGTCGGAGTAGAGAGAACCTGGAAGAGGATCCAGTTCGCAGGTTTTGAACGACATGGATCTGATTGTGTTGAGAATTTCCTCTTGTGAGACTGGGGTAAAAGTAGTAAGAGGTGTGCCAGAGAAGGAAGGGTCAGGTGGGCATGGTTGACAGGGTGTCCTGTCAAGCCTGTAACTAATTCTGACTTACGCATTAAGGATTCAATTATTTTATCAATCAGACATTTGGTCCTTTCTTCTTGTTCTTCTTGTTCTTCTTGTTCTTGTTCTTCTTGTTCTTCTTGTTCTTCTTGTTCTTCTTGTTCTTCTTGTTCTTCTTCTTGTTCTTCTTGTTCTTCTTGTTCTTCTTGTTCTTCTTGTTCTTGTTCTTCTTGTTCTTCTTGTTCTTCTTCTTCTTCTTGTTCTTCTTCTTCTTTCTTCTTCTTCTTCTTCTTCTTCTTCTTCTTCTTTCTTCTTCTTTCTTCTCTTCTTCTTCTTTTTTCTTCTTCTTGTTCTTTCTTCTTCTTCTTCTTCTTTCTTCTTCTTCTTTCTTCTTCTTTTCTTCTTCTTCTTCTTCTTCTTCTTCTTCTTCTTCTTCTTCTTCTTCTTCTTCTTCTGTTCTTGTTCTTCTTGTTCTTGTTCTTGTTCTTTTCTTGTTCTTCTTGTTCTTCTTGTTCTTCTTCTTCTTCTTCTTCTTCTTCTTCTTCTTCTTCTTCTTCTTCTTCTTCTTCTTCTTCTTCTTCTTCTTCTTCTTCTTCTTCTTCTTCTTCTTCTTCTTCTTTTCTTCCTTCTTTTCGTGTGTACTTGTATGAGATTGCGTAGATAATGGTGCGTGTGTCTGTCTGTCTGTCCGTCTGTTTCTGTGTGTGTGTGTGTGTGTGTGTGTGTGTGTGTGTGTGTGTGTGTGTGTGTGTGTGTGTTGTCTGTGTCTGTGTCTGTGTGTGTCTGTCTGTCTGTGTCTGTCTGTGTGTCTGTGTTTGTGTCTGTGTCTGGGTCTGTGTCTGTGTGACTGAATGTCTGCCTGTATATGTTTCTTTCAGTCTGTCTGTCTCTCTGGCTGGTCGTGTTTTTAGAATAGGGTTTTTTGTTTTGTTTTGTTTTGTTTTGTTTTGTTTTGTTTTGTTTTGTCTTGTTTTCTGTACGAATAATCATCTCTGTGATCCATTTGATCACTGTACATTTCATGTGAACCCTCCATCTGGCATGAAAACAATTTCTTGTCATTTGTGTTACTTTTTTCTCTTTCCGTACCCTTTGTTTTCTTCGTGAAATAATGTGTGGGACTTGATGAAGTAAGAGAGTAGGGAAGGTTTTGTTGTTGTTGTTGTTGTTATTGTTGTTGTTGCTGTTATTGTTGGTGGTGGTGGTGGTGGTGCGTTTGTTTGTGTGTGTGTATATGTGTGTGTGCACATACATATATATATATATACATATATATACATATATATTGATACATATGTATACATATATACATACATATTTATATATGTCTATATGTGTGTTTGTGTTTGTGTGTGTGTGTGTGTGTGTGGTATGTGTGTGCGTGCGTACGTGTGTATGTGTCGCACCTCTCTCTCTCTCTCTCTCTCTCTCTCTCTCTTTTCTCTCTCTCCATCTCTCTCTCTTTCTCTCTCCATCTCTCTCTTTCTCTCGACCTCTTCCTCCCTCCCTCCCTCTCTCTCTCTCTCTCTCTTTGTCTCCTCTCTCTCTCTCTGTGTCTCTCTCGTGTTATAAAGGTCAAGGGTTTTATTGTAATTGGTTTTTGTTGTTGTTGTTTGTTGTTTGTTTGTTTGTTGTTTTTATTTTTATTTTATTTTGTTTTTTGTTTGTTGTTGCTACTGTTGTTATCATTGTTGTTTTAGATGTGTGTATTGTAGATATTGAGGACAATCTAATAGCATAATGAAAGGAGTTGTGTATGTTGTTTGTGTGTTTCAGCTGTACAACTTCTTCAACAGCATGATGACTCAATTTTCGGCAGGCAATGAAAATCAGGGCAAAATTATCCAGGCCTTCAGTGAAGAACAACAACGGTGTTTGTCTGCTGGTGAGTCTGTGACTTCTGTGTGTGTGTGTT
>CM060314.1:26218390-26223390 GCA_030674185.1 Monoplex corrugatus
ATTATCTTTAAGATGTTCTTATCATTATTACTATTATTATCTTTAAGACTTTATAATTATTGTTATTATTATCATCATCATCATCATTATTATTAAACAAACAGAACTGAACAGACAGATGTACAAAAATTTGTCAACAAAATGGTTAAATCATTCCGACAGAGTTCCTTTTCATTTTAATGCTCTTGTTTGCGTGTTCTGTGATATTGAGAATTTCCAGTAATATTGAATTCTAACATTCAAGGCTGCTATTATCCAGATAATGGACCATGTCCATTCCAGTTCATGCATTCTTGATTTGTCTGGATTGGATCTATTTTGTTTGTCTGTTTGTTCATTCGTTTGTCTGTTTGTTTGTTCGTTTGTTTCTTTGTTTGTTTTTGTTTGTTTGTCTGTCTGTCTGTTTGTTTGTTTGTTTGTTTGTTTGTTTTGTTTGTTTGTTTGTTTGTTTGTTTGTTTGTTGTTATGTCGTTGTTTTTTCATTTTTGCAAACTTATTCGCTGCCCGTCATGCCACAAGATTGAAGGCCAGCAACGGAGATCCTCCGCTCCAATCTACATGTATTCTGGGCCAGCCTCCGGCGAGCCCTAATGTTTAGGGAAAAGAGTGGTAGAATGGTTGAGACGTTTGCATACCAATAACTGAACTCGAGGTTCCAGAGCTCGTTTCCCGTAGAGGCCTCGACTTTTCTCTTCAGTGCGACCGGAAAATCAAAGTTCACGTCTAATCCTTCGGAAGGAGACGAAAAACAAATCCGTGCCGTGTGCCTTCTGGCCTGCGCACGCTGAAGATCCCAGGCAGTTGAAAATCGTAAAGAGCAGGGCATCTGCCCACCTGCTTTGGTATAAAACATTGGAAAGATCGGTTCATTTCCCAGGTCCCTTCTCTTGAAATCCAATTAACCATTCTTGCCTTTCTGAAGTCTTGGTTTAAAAAAAAATTGTTTGGCACTACACTGTGGCGACGTATTCTCAGCAGTCCAAGTTTCGCATTGTAAATCCATTGTGACAAAAAGAAATGAAGTTGAGTGAGTATAAATAATAGGTGTAGCATCCCAGGTGTGCTTCGGGGCCTTGACTATTTCCCTCTACTGTTCGTTGCCAGGCATTCTTGGGTCTTCCTCTTCTGCTTCTTCTTTCTGGTGTCCACTGAAGAGCAGTCTGGGTGATGTCATCCTGCGTCTTTTTGGACGATGTGTCCAGTCTATGGCCGCCGTCTTTTCATAATGAAATGGCCCACACACTGTGTTGTGTTGTGTTGTGTTTGTTTGTGTTGTGTTGTGTTGTGTTGTGTTGTGTTGTGTTGTGTTGTGTTGTGTTGTGTTGTGTTGTGTTGTGTTGTGTTGTGTTGTGTTGTGTGTTGTGTTGTGTTGTGTTGTGTTGTGTTGTGTTGTGTTTGCCCACACTGTGTTGTGTTTGTCCATACTGTGTTGTGTTTGCCCATACTGTGTTGTGTTGTGTTAGTCCACACTGTGTTGTGTTTGTCCATACTGTGTTGTGTTGTGTTAGTCCATACTGTGTTGTGTTTGTCCATACTGTGTTGTGTTTGTGTTAGTCCACACTGTGTTGTGTTTGTCCATACTATGTTGTGTTTGTCCATACTGTGTTGTGTTTGTCCATACTGTGTTGTGTTGTGTTAGTCCATACTGTGTTGTGTTTGTCCATACTGTGTTGTGTTGTGTTAGTCCATACTGTGTTGTGTTTGTCCATACTGTGTTGTGTTGTGTTAGTCCATACTGTGTTGTGTTTGTCCATACTGTGTTGTGTTGTGTTAGTCCATACTGTGTTGTGCTTGTCACACTGTGTTGTGTTTGTCCATACTGTGTTGTGTTTTGTCCATACTGTGTTGTGCTTGTCCATACTGTGTTGTGTTTGTCACACTGTGTTGTGTTTGTCCATACTGTGTTGTGTTTGTCCATACTGTGTTGTGTTTGTCCATACTGTGTTGTGTTTTGTCCATACTGTGTTGTGTTTGTCACACTGTGTTGTGTTTGTCACACTGTGTTGTGTTTGTCACACTGTGTTGTGTTTGTCCATACTGTGTTGTGTTTGTCCATACTGTGTTGTGTTTGTCACACTGTGTTGTGTTTGTCACACTGTGTTGTGTTTGTCACACTGTGTTGTGTTTGTCACACTGTGTTGTGTTTGTCCATACTGTGTTGTGTTTGTCACACTGTGTTGTGTTTGTCCATACTGTGTTGTGTTTGTCCATACTGTGTTGTGTTTGTCCATACTGTGTTGTGTTTGTCACACTGTGTTGTGTTTGTCCATACTGTGTTGTGTTTGTCCATACTGTGTTGTGTTTGTCCAACATTGTGTTGTGTTTGTCCATACTGTGTTGTGTTTGTCCATAATGTGTAGTGTTTGTCCATACTGTGTGTGTTTGTCCATACTGTGTTGTGTTTGTCCATACTGTGTTGTGTTTGTCCATAATGTGTAGTGTTTGTCCATACTGTGTTGTGTTTGTCCATACTGTGTTGTGTTTGTCCATACTGTGTTGTGTTTGTCCATACTGTGTTGTGTTTGCCCATACTGTGTTGTGTTTGTCACATTGTGTTGTGTTTGTCACACTGTGTTGTGTTTGTCCATACTGTGTTGTGTTTGTCCATACTGTGTTGTGTTTGTCCATACTGTGTTGTGTTTGTCACATTGTGTGTGTTTGTCCATACTGTGTTGTGTTTGTCCAACTGTGTTGTGTTTGTCAACTGTGTTGTGTTTGTCCATACTGTGTTGTGTTTGTCCATACTGTGTTGTGTTTGTCCATACTGTGTTGTGTTTGTCCATAATGTGTTGTGTTTGTCCAACTGTGTTGTGTTTGCACATACTGTGTTGTGTTTGTCAATACTGTGTTGTGTTTGTCCATAATGTGTTGTGTTTGTCCACACTGTGTTGTGTTTGTCCAACTGTGTTGTGTTTGTCCATAATCTGTTGTGTTTGTCCATACTGTGTTGTGTTTGTCAACACTGTGTTGTGTTTGCCCACACTGTGTTATTTGTCCATAATGTGTTGTGTTTGTACATACTGTGTTGTGTTTGCCCATAATGTGTTGTGTTTGTCCATACTGTGTTGTGTTTGCCCACACTGTGTTGTGTTTGCCCACACTGTGTTGTGTTTGTCACACTATGTTGTGTTTGTCCATACTGTGTTGTGTTTGCATCGGGCAAGCAGTTGTTGGTTGGAGATTGTGCTGGGCCATAAGATTGGTATCGCCTTCGGATATTGATTGTGTGGAATGTTGATAACTTGGTAATGCCGATCTCTGTCATCCTAGTATCTTCCGATGACTCTGAAAGCCCTTAAAACACAGTGATGTTAGTTTCTTTTTTTTTCTGTTGCTCTTTCTATAACGAACGATAGCATAATTATTAAGGAACTGACTGTTAAGCACCAACTGCTAACAAAGTTCAACAAAAGAAAGCTGACATTGTAGGCATCGATTAGAAACACCAAAACAGATCTGATATCAACGCTCTCCCAGGGGAAAGTTGAGGCGAGGAGAAGAAAGGGACGACCGCACACCTCCTACTTCAACAACATCGCTGATGTCTGTGGTGTGGAGATCCATTAAGTCGCCCACAGATGTCTCAGTCGATTGACTTGAAGAAGACTTGTGACATCGAGCGTGGCTCCTACCACCGATCCCGGCGAAGGAGAGAGATGAGGTGAGGTGAAGTTTCTATTACCAGGCTTTTCATCTGGGACTGGGTCGAAAGCCCTGTGCCCAACCCCTCATCGTGGAGGACCCCTGGATTACGCTTTGTCATGCCTTTAATCATCAACCTGACCGGCTTGGGTGGTCTTACCAGCAGCCCAAGGTACCCCAGCATATCTCTACACCCATGCAAAGAGGGCGCTTTTTTTTTCAAGACTGAGACCTTCAACAATAGCACTTGGACTGTCATAATATTTTGTTATGCAGAGATACATTCACATTTACTTTACAAGACGAGAGTTTTTGTTGTTGTTTTGGTTTGGTTTGGTTTGGCTTGGTTTGGTTTGGTTTGGTTTGGTTTGGTTTGGCTTTGGTTTGGTTTGGTTTGGTTTGGTTTGGTTTGGTTTGGTTTGGTTTGGTTTGGCTTGGTTTGGTTTGGTTTGGCTTGGTTTGGTTTGGTTCGGTTTGGTTTGGTTTGGTTTGGTTTGGTTTGGTTTGGTTTGGTTTGGTTTTTGTTGTTGTTTCCCTTTTTTTGGGGGGGGAGGGTTCTGTCTGTGTCCTATGTTACACACTGTTCATTGTTTGATAGGTCCTGTTACCCTAGTTGGGCAATGAAGGATAACGGCAAACAAAAGAGAGAGAGAGAGAGAGAGCTAGGAGAGAGAGAGAGAGAGGGAGGGAGAGAGAGAGAGTGAAGAAAAGAAAAGAAAACCCAACTGAATCAACGTATAACATTCAGCAAAAACAATCAAAAACAGAAGAACACAAAAAACTACATTTGAATTTGTCTTTCACTAGATAGCATACTCTAATGTTTAGAATAATACCAGACAATTTCAGAAAATTTGATCATTTTTGCTGATATCAACTGATCTTTTTCCTTCCAGAAATGAATTAACATAATGAGACCATTGATTTAACTGACAAAAAAATTTTTTGTGGAATAACCTTCAATCTGTAATTATGGAATTGAGGACATTCGAAATTGAAATGAAACTCATCGCCGAGGGCATCGTCATCACAAAACTTACACATTCTGCTTTGTTTGCATAATTCAGTTTTAAGCCTGTGACAGCTGCGTCGTAATGCCATTAAGGGGAAAACATGAAATATCTGGTAGTAGTCTGATACGTTTCTTTATTTTTATTTTATTTTAAGTAAATATAAAACATGAAATATCTGGTAGTAGTCTGAAACGTTTCTTTATTTTGATTTTGTTTTAAGTAAACTTAAAACATGAAATATCTGGTAGTAGTCTGATACGTTTCTTTATTTTTATTTTATTTTAAGTAAACTTAAAACATGAAATATCTGGTAGTAGTCTGAAACGTTTCTTTATTTTGATTTGA
>CM060314.1:26228390-26233390 GCA_030674185.1 Monoplex corrugatus
AGACACACACACACACACACACACACACACATACACACACACACACACACACACACACACACACGCGCACACACACACACACACACACACACACACACACACACACACACACACACACACTCACTCATTCACTACACACTACACACACACACACACACACAACAGAACGAAAACAAAAACAATTACGCCTCACCATCATCAGTAAACACAGAGAAACGTGGACAGAGTGAGACGAGCTAAATCATGCTGACATGAAACAACCCAGACAAACTGAGACCAAGTCTGAGCCCAATTAATCTGTCTTCCCGTCCACCTCTGTCCTGTTACTGAGACGAGAAGAAACAAAATAAAGTGGCAATAAAATATCAGGAAACATCGACAGAATATAATAATGACTTCAGTCACGATGGCACTAGCAAACTAGATCAAATAAACACAGCATTTGTCGACATCGTCTGATTGCTCATTAACTGCAGTGCAGAGGGGTGGGGGTGGGGGTAGGGGAGAAGGTGGTGAAGGTGGGGGTAGGCGTGGGGTGGGAGGGGTTGTGTGTATGTGTGTGTGTGTGTGTGTGTGTGTGTGTGTGTGTGTGTGTGTGTGTGTGTGTGTGTGTGTGTGTGTGTGTTCGTTCCTTGATTTAACGTCTTTTCACTATAAGTGATATTAGACGGATAAAAATGGCATGGAGGATGATTTGTGGGGGGGGGGGGAGGGGAAAGAAGGGAACAGAGTAAGAGACGGAAAAAAAATTAAAAGGAATCGGCAAGGTCTTTAGAAAAAGGATATGGATGATCAGAGAAATGAAACTAGAACAACGCTAACATCAAATGTAAAAGAAAAATCGTCATAAAAAGCAAAACAAAACAAAATAAGATAATGATAATTAAAATAATAACCTTAAAGTAACGCATTAACAGGACTGTGAACCAATGATTCTGAAATTTTAACTAACAGAACTTGATCTGATATCACTTCTTTAAAATGCTTTTCAAGATAGTTTCCTTGTGTAAACATCTTTGGTAAAAAATAACGAAGCTTTCTGCAGTAAAACAAACAGTGATACAATGTGAATTGTTCACCGCAAATACATAAAACGTTTTTACAATATTTTGTTTTCAAAGCGTTCAGTTGAATACGAAAATATGTGGTAACAATTAATCTCAAATGATATATCGAAGAATACTGCATTTTTTTACAGATATTTTGAACTGAAAGTTTTATTCTTTTTTGAGACACAAATTTTTCATTTAAATGTTCATGAAATCGAATCCATGATGCTAATTCTAGCGAGTTGTAAGCTTCTTTTACCGAGGTGTTAACATGTAATTCTATGGAATTTTCAAAACGGAGTGCACCGGATTTAGCTGCTCTGTCAACTACGTTGTTGCCGTGAAGACCAACGTGAGAAGGCACCCAGCATAAACTGATTTCCGAGCCATTTATCTTTAAACAGTGTATTAGATGATTTGCCTCAATTATTAAATCAGGTCTTGTGTCTGTATCAAAAGACTGTAAGGCATATAATACAGATTTTGAATCAACAAACAGAACTACTTTGAAAGGCACAGGCCGAAGGCTTATTAAATAATGCAACGCTTGAACAACAGCGACCAATTCTGCTGTATATATAGATACATTTGCCCCAATGAAAAAAGACTTTTTAATGTTAAATTTTGGAACATAAAACGCTGCTCCAGCGCTCTGATTTGCTAAGACTGACCCATCAGTAAAAATGTGGAGGTGGGTACGGTACTTTTCATCGATGTGTTCACAAGCTGTGGATAGCGTAATGTTGACATTATCATCTTTTTTAACGTCTGCATAATCGAGATCAAACGTGGCCTTTAGCATTTCCCATGTAAGGATAGGCGTTAACATTGGTTTTTCGGCTATTTCATCCATAGTTATGTTGGATTGTTTGATCAGGTCAGATATGTAAGTTGCGGTTGTAATTTGTGATGAAATGTTTTTTGCTCGTTTTGGAAAGTCAATATCAGACCTGATTTTAATTTCTTTGTTCACAAAATTATTCGCTTGTGAAGTAGTTCTAATTGCAAACTTTGCTGTAGCTAGCTCACGATGGTTGTTTAGAGGTAGAATTCCAGCAACTTTGTACGTTTCCAGAGTAGAAGCCGTTGGTACACCTAGTGCAATTTTAAGACTTTTGCAGTCCAAGTTCTGAATCTTTTTTAGTAAATATTTAGGTGCATTGAAAAAAACTTCTTGCGCGTAGGATAATTTAGACCTGACCAGCGCTGTTGACAGATGAATCAGTATATTTGTATCCATTCCCCAGGGTAATTTGCTTATTATCTTTAGAAAATTTAAGGTTTTTCGTGCTTTTGTTAAAATATAATCAAAATGAACATTCCAGCTTAATTTCGAAGTGATGTAAACTCCCAGAAATTTTACGACCTGTTTGTAATTTAACACTTCACCAAGCAATTTAAAAGTAGGCAAGTTATTTGAGTTACCACCAGGATCAAACAGCATCATGTTAGTCTTTTCTGCCGACAACGACAGACCATTTTCTAACATATAGTTTCCAAGATTATCAAGATCAATTTGATACAATTTCCTGATGTAATTCCGTGTTCTCTGTGGAGTTGTCTTTTTTAAAGTGATATTCATCCAAGTGCATATATCATCAGCATACTGTACTAAAACAACACGATTTGAAAAAGCTTTAGGAAGATCCTGTATAAGGATATTAAATAAAATAGGTGCTATCACTGAACCTTGTGGAATCCCCATGTCGAGGTGCCGTGAAGTAGAATAACTAGCTCCCACTCTAGCCTGTATTGTTCTATTAGCTAAAAAAGATTTAATGTAATTGTACATATTGCCAGATAAACCAACAGATTTTAGCTTGAACAATAAACGTTTATGCCAAACTTGATCGTAAGCTTTTTTTACATCAAAGAAAGTAGCTAAAACACTTTTTCTGCGGGCAAACTGTTGTTTGATCTGAGTCGTAAGTTTAACCAGGTGTTCAACTGCGGATCTCCCTTTTCTAAAACCCGCCTGGTTTACCGGAATAACGTTATTTTTATCACAGTAGTGTAAAAGTCTGTTTAAGATCAATCTTTCCATTAGTTTGCTCGTGTGGGACGTCAAAGCAATGGGTCTGTAACTGTTTTTATCAGTTTTCGATTTTCCTGCTTTTAATATCGGTATAACTATAGACTTTTGCCAGATTTGTGGTACAGTTCCGCTAACCCAGCATTTCTGCAAAATTTTGTGTAGGAAAATGAGATAGTTTTCAGGGAGATGTTTAATCATTTCAGTCGAAACTGCATCAATACCTACCGAACTCGTTTTGTTGTGTAGAAACAGTATTGTGTTTTTTAGCTCTTCTAAGGTGATTGGAGAATTAAACCAGAGATCATTCTGAGATATTGGATCAGTGTAGATTGAGTTGTTATCTTCCATTTCTCTGTGATGTTTGCAGTCTGGAGATAAACCTTCAACTTTACTGTTTTTAGCAAATAAGTCCACAAAGGTTTCTGCTTTGTCCATGTCTGAAGGAAATGTGTTACATGTTTCTATCATTATCGGACACCTAGGTAAGTTGGTTCCATTCTTCATTTGATTCATTTTCGTCCAGACTTTATGGAAATCTTTGAAATCTGAAATTTCTTTTTTGCAGAATGATGCCCAATAATCTTTCTTTGCTTCAGCAATGATTTTGTTACATTGGATGTTAGCTTTTTTCATTTCCACATGATCTTCAGGTTTCCGGCTTTTGATGTAGATTTTGAATTTCTCCCTTTTATATTGAACTGCTTTCTCACATGCCTCTGTCCACCAAACATTACCCAATCGATTATTCGATTTAGAAGTTTTGAGTTTCGGAATTGATACGTCTGCAGCGGCTAGAATTGACTCTTGGAATTTAGAAAACATAATGTCTACATTTTCACTTTCATAATGTCTGTAATCCTGATTAGCAAGAGCAGTTCGAAATAAGGACCAGTCTGCACGCTTGTAATTATATTTTGGAATAATATCAGGAGAGCTGTCTTTCATCCTGATGTTTTTGTCAGTTATGGTTATGATGATAGGTAGATGATCGCTTCCCAAAGTGTCTCTGTGAGTTTCCCAGGTACAGGATGGTGCTAATTCTGGTGATATCAGAGACAAATCGATGGCTGTCGCCCTGTGTTTGGAGACATCAGGGATCCTAGTGACACTACCATCATTTAGAAGGTAAAGCGAACTATCAACGATATTTTCTACCAAACGATTGCTCGTAACAGTAGAACAGTTCTTTTCCCAAAATGGGGAGTGGGAATTAAAGTCTCCACCTATTAGCCATTTACCACGCTGCTGATCTTGGATCGTGCGCAGCCATTCTGTGTTGCGGTCATTTGGACCTGTTGGCAGGTAGACTGATAAAACATTGATGTTTAAAGAATTGCTTAATTGGACAGTGGCAGCACAAGCGTGCAAATCGTCGCTTGATTTCAAAACCGGGGAAGTAAGTAAGCAGTATTGTAACTCTTTGAGTATGTATATCGCGGTGGATACTTTCTTCCCGTGATTCCCACATTCATAGACTGGAGGATAGTAATAATTGGGGAAATTGGGAAGATTGGTTGCAACAACATTCATCGACTGCAGAATCAAAACTTCACATCTATTTGATGTCAGGAAATGCTCCAAGTATGCCGAATTGGTGGAAAGGGATCTACAATTCCATTGCAAAAACTTGACTTGGGATTGTTGTCGCATTACTGATACTGGTTTATCTCCAACTTTCTATTGACTGTTATTTATGGTCGATAATAATGAATACTTTGATTTTCTGTGTACAGGAGAGATGGGCAGAAAGAAAATTACGCAATTACTTAGACTACGAAGTAAAGATAACAAAATTGTAGCAAAACGATGAAAAGAAAATTACACAACGTAGAAATAACTTATTGAAGAGATATTAGATTACAATGGATAACAAATAACCAATAAACAAAATAATAGCATACACGTCTTCAAATGAA
>CM060314.1:26238390-26245890 GCA_030674185.1 Monoplex corrugatus
CTTCTTCTTCTTCTTCCTTCTTCTTCTTCTTCTTCTTCTTCTTCTTCTTCTTCTTCTTCTTCTTCTTCTTCTTCTTCTTCTTCTTCCTTCTTCTTCTTCTTCTTCTTCTTCTTCTTCTTCTTCTTCTTCTTCTTCTTCTTCTTCTTCTTCATCTGCTACTTCTTGCTGCTGTTGTTGCTGCAGTTAGGTTTACATTGCCCTAATTACAACTAGTTCATCAATGTCGAAGCCTTGTTGGACAGATGTGGCACGTCCACTTCAAGTCTGACAGTATGAACCTGCACATGTGAGCAAACCTGTGTGTGTGGTGTCACCAGTATACCCAGCTCTGAATAGGTACCTTATTGTTATTGGTATTGTTATTTAGACCCCAGTCGACTGCATAGAACCATATCAGGGCTGTAACCGCTTCAAAACACACAAAACTTGAAAAAGAAAAATTAAGAAAACAAAACAAAATTAAACACACATATCAATGCATTCACGCACATGCCCCTGGCGTTGACCACTCCATCCAATTTATTGTACAAGGAATTTAAAAAAAACATACCTGAATATAAATTTAAGCATACCTAAGGACACCAGACATATGTAAACGGGCATAAATTAAATAAGTTTGCTTCCGCACATCTCACCTCCCTAGAGCCAAAATGCGCTTAATACATGTACCCAATATTCAATCCTAAGAAAAAGTACGAAAGACTTTATCGCACATATACAGGTGAATGGACCAACAAGGCAGAAAATTATTAGAAGAAAATGACAGAAAGCAAAGGATCAAGGCAGAAACAAAAGAGAGTGGCAGAAAAGAAGAAATTTCTAGCACAGAATTTTCAGAAGGTGGGGATACATTTATACTGAAAGAGCTCCTGGCATCCCCATGGGGGAATGGGTACCTGATAACGACAATATCATTGTTTTACCTTGCCTATAGACAATGAGTTCACCAAAGGACATGTCCTTTCAGGCACAGTGATGTCTGACGAGCTGGAGAACGAGGACAAGGTGTTGTTGAAGGAGACAGACCCTGACAACATCACTGTGGAGAACTCTTACAAAGGACCTCACCTCACCTTCCCCATCACACGGGCACAGGTACAGAGTCTCGTGCAGGCCTTCAAAAGCAAGCAGGTAAGTCTGGGAAAAAATAGTTGTTCTAAAAAAACTGATAAAAAAACAGAAAAATCCAACAAATAAGAACGAGTAACTAATAGAACAAAACAAAACAAGTACAATTTGCGGCCAACTGACCTTTGTCAGGCGTAAGACATGAAGAATTGATCAACCAACTGGAGAGACTCAATGTTGATGGAAAAGATCTACGAATAATCAGAAATATGTACTGGGAACAAACAGCTGCAATGAGAATAGAAAACAATACAAGCTCTTTCCAAAACATCAAAATAGGAGTCAGACAGGTTGTGTTTTGTCACCAGATCTGTTTTCACTTTACAGCCAAAACATCATGAGAAACCTAGAAGAAGACCCTGGATTAAAGGTTGGAGGGAAAATGATAAACAACATTCGATACGCAGATGACACCGTGCTAATGCAGAAAATGAAAGGGACCTACAAAACCGTGTGAATATACTTGAAATAGAAAGCAAAGGTAAGGGGTTGAACTAAACAGCAGGAAGACTGAAGTCATGGTGATCATAAAAAAACATGAAAACCCCTCATGCAAAACTAACAGCAAATAGCACAACCTTGACAGAGGTTGATAAGTTTAAATACTTGGGAACGATCATTTCATCAGACGGCAGATGCACATCAGAAATAGCCGGCAGAATCGGCCAAGCCAAAACAGCATTCAAGAAGATGACAAACATTCTTACCAACAAATGCCTATCAATCAACATCAGGAAGAGAGTTCTTGAATGTTATTTAGAACCAATACTGTTGTACGGCTGCGAGGCGTGGACAGTCAACAAGCAAAGCCAGAACAAGATTGAGGCAGCCGAGATGTGGTTTCTAAGAAGAATGTTAAGAGTTCCATAGACAGCAAAGAAAACAAACGAGACAGTCTTGATGGAGGCAGACACAAGTAGATCATTCATAAGGAAGATTAGGAAAAGACAAGCAACATTTATAGACCATTTTATGAGGAAAGGGGAATTGTAGCACCTGGTCACAACTGGAAAGCTGGAGGGAAAGAGAGCACCCGGTAGACCCAGGGAGAAAATGCTAAACGGACTTGCAGAATGGCTGAAGACGAGGAGGGTGGAGGAGATGCTTGGGGCAACAAGAGATAGAGACAGATGGAAGTCCATGATCGCCAACGCCATGTGGCAGGGCACCTGATGATGATGATACAAAAGACAACAACAAAAATATTCAAATCAGTTTGTTTCAATTTCAGTTTCTCAAGGTGACGACTTCGCGCTCGGAACGAATTTCCATATGCGCTAATGTCACAGGTGCCATGTGTATGGTGATCATAGCACAAACCTTAAGCCTGTACATGAACCCATGAGCTGACCAGGTCCTGGGGTCCTACCTACCCTATGCTTTACCTAGTCTACAGTTTGTATACTAGTATTGTATCCGTCTATTATTGGAACAGTCTTGGTTACATGTAAATGGCATGTGTATCTGTGTATGTTGTCTTCAAAGAAAAGAACAGATAGATGAAATAAAAAAAATAATTAAAGGTCTGATTCACAAAACAACTAGCCACTCAATACATACTTGTCTCACATCACAGAAAGCTCCACCACCACGACTACCCCTCCATGAGCAGAAAAATAAACCACTAGACCACTTCATTGAGCAGAAGATGGTAGCTATTGTTTTCCGAGAAGGGGGAGAATTTATTTTCCTTTTTAACTGTTGATAAATGAATAAAAAATAAAATACGTTGAAAATGATCATATAGACAAACAGTTGTTGGTGAACTTTTGAAAAAGATTTCGTCTTAGCTTCGGTAATGTAATAGCTGTTCAAAAATGAAAGCATCAATGAAACAGTGGCCTAACGGAGCAAATCTGGAAGAACAGCTTAAGGGAAACAAAGAGGATTTGTTGAAGACTACAGCCTTTATCGAGACCACCGGACTGACCATCTGAGGTGTGCTCATATTCAGAAACAGAAGAACTTAACAGCATTCGCTGATTTTTTTCTGTTTTAGTACACTTGCTTATTCTGCTGCTGATGCCTTAATCTCGTAACAAGGGTTCTGTTCGTTACTACTTTTTGCGATCTTTACCAGCAGCACCAGTCTTAGTAGTAGTGACGATGATGCTGGTGCTGGCGGTAATGAAGATGGCAAAAGCCGGAGTGGTGGTGGTGGAGTGATAGTTGAATAGTATGGGATGTGTCAGTGAATTTGGTAATGGTACTGATGGTGGGGATGACAGCGGCAGTAGTAGAAGTAGTTGTGATAGTAGTCATTATTATTGTGGTTATTTATATTTTGCTTTCGTTTGCTGAAATGTTGCAAAACTGTTGTTTGTGTTTTACTTTTTTTTTTAGGGGGGGGTGGGGGTGGAAGGGTCTAATATCAGGTACTGTGAACAGACCTAAAATCGAGGCTAACAGATATTTTCCTTTCGTAAGCTATTCAAGGGAATTGATTTTACAGAAAGAAGAGTAGCACTTGCCAAACGACGAGAGCAATGGAGTGGTAAAGGGAGCTAAGAGCATGTTCTTGCTTATATAACGAAATTGTTTCCCTTGGACCTGAAACTGGTGTTCGAAATCGGCGGCCACTTCCGTTTTGTCTGTGACTTTTGTAGTGTGTGTGTGTGTGTGTGTGTGTGTGTGTGTGTGTGTGTGTGTGTGTGTGTGTGTGTGTGTGTGTGTGTGTGTGTGTCTGTGTGTCTGTGTGTCTGTGTGTGTGTGTGTGTGTCTGTGTGTGTCTGTGTGCTGCCTGTTAAAAGTGTCATGTACTTTCGGTCTCTCTTGCACATGTATGTAAGCAGTGAGGGAGGCCCTCTGAAAGAAACATGAACATTTGAAACACTATTACTCAAGAATAGCAGGATTAGGCCCACAGAACCTGCCTTTCATGTATTCTTTTGTCATTCTACACATACGATATCAGCATGAAAACATAAAAGTGAGATGCATTCATGAAAAGTATTGAGAAACGATTTTTTTTCAAATTTATAAGACCTTTTTTCTTTTTCAAAAAGTGCACAAATAATTTTAAAAAAAGAAAGAAAAGAAATCATTTAAACAAACAAGCAAACGAAAACAAAGAGGGAAGTGATAGTTAATGATGAAATGTCTGACGCAAGTTTATGCATAAAAAAAACAGGCCTGCATATCGGTCTACAAAGCGACATGTACATTTTTTCGGCACAAACGGGGCTTAGTCAGTAAAGCTTGCTATTAGCCTAGCTGATAGAGTAACATACTCATTACGCAGAGGCCAGGGGTTCGAATCTCGGGTGGACCACAGTTTTTAACGTGGGCTGCGTGGTTAGCTCATTGACTGACAGTACCGTGGACTCAGTATCTCATGTCTCGAGTTCAATCCTACTCGCCAAACATGAAACTTGTCTTGGTCGCTGCCCATCTTTAATCTTCCAGTCACTGTAGTGGTATAAGTGTTTTCATAGGTAGCGTCCCCCTCCCTATTTGAAAACCTTTGCCAAAACGTAGAGTTTTGCGCAGGCTCAAGGAATCTGCCAGATAATTGTTGGCAGATGTGGGTGGAGCAGATCATTGTGAGATTATTCGGCCACAACGGGCTGTTCTCCAGAGTTCAGCGAACAGCGTGCCATGGACTCATTGGGAAGACTGGGACCACACAGTCGAGTCTCATCCGCTGTGTCACTGAGTGTGTTGTTCGTATTTTTTGCCCAACACCGCAGGTGTCTGTATCTCTCGGATATAGTTGACACCAGGATATATTACGATAATAAAGCTTAGAGGCAATCTCAGTTTTAGATGGAACTTCATACTGAGCATCATGATCATCATCGTATAGTGAAAAATTGTCCTCTATTCTGTGACCAGTAATATGGCGGAGGAAATGGGACGGCAAAAATATGAATAAATAAATAAAAATAAAAATAAATAAAACACATGAAAAGCTTTTTTGTGGGGCACATATGGCATTGTACTAGTGCCATGAATCCCGATTGAACAAACTCCAGACTCTGAAAGAATCTACCAGCAGGAAAACCTGAAAGAAACCCAAGTGTACACAGATGTGGCAGTATATCACTAGTACTTTCCATGTCATTTCCCCTCTCTATAGACATTTTCGCAGGGCATCTTAGAAATCATCGGCAGTATAAAAACAATCATGTATATAATTTGATGACTCTGTTTCATTATTGTGCTTTGTGTTCTGGGCGTGTGGTGTGTGTGTGTGTGTGTGTGTGTGTGTGTGTGTGTGCGTGTATGTGTGTGTGTGTGTGTGTGTGTGTGTGTGTGTGTGTGTGTGTGTGTGTGTGCGTGTATGTGTGTGTGTGCGCGTGTATGTGTGCGTGTGGGTGTGCATGTGTGTGTGTGTGCTTACAGCTGCTGCACGTCAAGTATCTGCTGCAACTGCTGCACGAGGCACGCCTGCAGCTGAGGCAGTGTGGCAACATCAACCGTGCCACCACCTCCATAGGTCATCAGATCACCATCTGTGGCGATCTACACGGAAAGTTAGATGATCTGTATATGATCTTCCATAAGGTGGGTCTGTGTTTATATATATATATCTGTGTGTGTGTGTGTTGTGTGTGTGTGTGTGTGTGTGTGTGTGTGTGTGTGTGTGTGTGTGTGTGTGTGTGTGTGTGTGTGTGTGTGTGTTTTGTGAGTCTCTACATGTAAGTGTGTGTGTGTGTGCATGTGGGGGGTGGGGTGGGTGGGAGGTTATTAGATCGCTATATGTGGCAATCTGCATGGAAAGTTGGATGATCTGTACATCATCTCCCATAAGGTGGGTGTCTGTGTTTATATCTGTGTGTGTGTGTGTGTGTGTCTGTGTGTGTGTGTGTGTGTGTGTGTGTGTGTGTGTGTGTGTGTGTGCGTGTGGGGGGTGGGGGTGGGAGGTTATTAGATCACTATCTGTGGCTATCTGCATGGAAAGGTGGATGATCTTTACATGATCTTCCATAAGGTGGGTTTCTGTGCGTATGCATATGTGTGTGTGTGTGTGTGTATGTGTGTGTGTGTGTGTGTGTGTGTGTGTGTGTGTGTGTGTGTGTGTGTGTGTGTTTGCATGTATATATGTTTTGTGTTCGTTCGTTATTTCTTTTAACGTCTATTCACATACGTGCTTTTATACGGGTATGTTTGTGTTTATGTGTCTGTGTGTGTATGTAACTTCGTGCGTGTATATGTATATGTTTGTGTGTATGTGTGTGTGTTTGTGTCTGTGTGTTTGTGTGTGTGAGAGAGTGTATGTGTATTTGAGAATGAGAGAAAGAGAGAGAGTGAGTGTGTGTGTGTGTGTGTGTGTGTGTGTGTGTGTGTGTGTGTGTGTGTGTGTGTGTGTGTGTGTGTGTGTGTGTGTGTGTGTGTTGGCGTGTGTGTGTTGGCGTGTATGTGTTGGCGTGTGTGCGTACGAGTCTGTGTTTGTATGTGCGTGCGTGTGTGTTTTATTTTGTTTCGTTAGGTTTGTTTGGGTTGGGAATGTTTGTTGTTGTTGCTGTTGTTGTTATTGTTGTTGTGTTGTTGTTGTTGCTGCTGCTAATGATGATGCTGTTTTTGCTGTTGTCGTCGTTGTTGTTAATGTTGTTGTCGGGATGGGGGGAGGAGGATTGATTTATTTTCAGTTTCCCATTTGTGTTTGTGTGTATGTTTGCACAGAATGGACTTCCCTCAGTGGACAACCCCTACGTGTTCAACGGGGACTTTGTGGACAGGGGAGGTCACTCTGTGGAGGTGGCAGCACTTCTCTTCGCCTGCTTCCTGGCCTCCCCCAATGAAGTCTACCTTAACAGGGCAACCATGAAGACCACCTGATGAACATACGGTGACAGAACATAACATTTGGTCATCTGGGGGCCTGGGGGAGAGGGAGGGGGTTGGGAGTGAGCCTGTGTGTGTGTGTGTTTACAGGGAGCTGTGGATATGATGAGGGAGTCAAAGGGTTAAGTTTTTTTGCAGTTGGTGGATAGGATGCGGAAGTCAAAAGGTTGTGAACATAAAATTTGATAATCTGCCGGAGGTGGGGTGGTGGGGGCCGTATGGGAGCTGAGCGTGTGTGTGTGTGTGTGTGTGTGTGTGTGTGTGTGTGTGTGTGTGTGTGTGTGTGTGTGTGTGTGTGTGTTTGTGTGTTTGTGTGTGTGTGTGTGTGTGTGTTTGTGTGTTTATTGCAGGAAGCTGGTGGATAAGATGAAGGAGTCAAAAGATTAAGGTTTTTTTGTTTGTTTGTTTGTTTGTTTTTTGCGGTTTTTCCAGTTGGTGGATAGGATGCGGGAGTCAAAGGGTTAAACTTTTTTTTTTTTTGCGTATTACCTCCCCTGACAGTCATCATCAACAACCAAGAGATCAAGACTGTAGAGAAATTCTGTTCCTGGCCAGTATGGTAATCAACAATGGAAAAGGAAGACA
>CM060314.1:26250890-26253390 GCA_030674185.1 Monoplex corrugatus
GACAGATGCAGCGGGGAAGAATGTGGCTTGACAGCAACAGAGGAATAACGAAGATAACACTTTATAGGAGGGCCATGCCGAGTCAGTAACCAATAGCGGGGGAAACGAGCAGGCATAAACCCAAAAGTATGATGATGAGACACACTTCCACACCAGAGATGCTGTCTGGGAACAAAGCTGAAGAAGAGAAAAGAATGGATTACAACAGATGCTTAGCAAGACATTTAAACAGGAAAACCCTGAAGAACAGTTTATGGAAGGCCAAGCCGCAGAAACCAAACGAGATACAAGTTCAAGTACAATACAAGGAAGCTGACTGAACAGTGGAATGATGGCAAGGGCAGATAGCGGTGTACATGACAACTTGTAAGTTAGCAGAAGTGCAGCTAGCAAGCAAACAAAGGAAATTGTACAAGATCATTAAGATGGTCTGTGGCAAGTATCTGGAACACAACACATCATAGACAAGCAAGGAAGACATCTTACACCAGAAACAGGAGAAGAAGCTAGATGGGCTGAACACTTCAATGAATTTTTCCACCCGACTTTACGGCTGAGAATGCTGGAGAATGACTGAAAACCACTTTCACAAACTTTCAACCTTCCACTCACACACAAAAACTACGAAGAATCAAACGAATCTACTGGTCCAGCATCATCTACAGCCAGCAACTGTTGACCAGTGAAATGAAGACAGTACGGACACTATCGTCATACAAGGATGATGGACATGGATTGGACAAAACATCCACAGACAGCAGGATAGCATCACCCGAACAACCCTTCAATGAACACCAGAAGGAAAACATAAGAGAGGAGAAGTGTTGAGGTCAAGCTGCACGACTTAATTTTATTTGGCACTGACTAAAACATGCGCACATAACCAATAGTTGACTCAATAGTCATCTTAGGAAAAATGTATATTTACAAAAGTAAACTCGACAAAAATCTACCAAACACCATTTCTTTTACTATATATCTTACAAAAAAATATCAAATAGAAGAATATAATACAAAACTGGGATGGAATTCACACGCTTTTAAAGAAAAATGGTTGCCATGTCTGTCCCTGGTTTCAGATGAAGTTTGATGTGACTTTCAAATGAAGTTTGATGTGACATTTAGCTTCTTTACGAGATGTATGCGTGATTTCTGTATAATCTGCCTGTTTATATTTGAATGTTTGTCTTACATATAATTGAAAATGACTGTAAATTCATGCACACAGAACCTTTATTGAAGATGTAGGCGTTTTGATGTGTTTTGAACTTTGGGTATCATGTGGATAATCTTTCTTTGCTAATGCGTGTATCGTTGGCATTTTGCTGAGAGAGAATACAAATAAAATACAAACAAACAAAGAAACAAACAAATAAACAAACAAACAAACAAACAAGCAAACACCAACAACAACAACTAAAATCTAAAACTGTATGAATCAAGCCACCTCATATTGTTTAAGAAAACATAACAGACTAATAGATATGGCGTATGTATATGATTTTTGTTCAATCCATTGTATACACATCTTGTTCTTTTTTTCAATGATATTGTAATAATGTTCAGCAAACATTGTATTTATTTGTGTTTTGTCAAAAAAAAATTTTTTTTAAATGTTTGAGAAAAAAAAGAAGACATAGGAGAGGAAGACGTAAAAATGCGTGGCGACGAACAACAGGAGATGTTAAGACCCTGAAACACACTTGGGATACTATACATAAGAGACTAGCCCAGAATAGACAGAAGTGGAGAACCTTCGTTTTTGTGCAACCAGCCAATGCATAATGGGCATAAGTAAATAAGTAAAAAAGTTATGAGATACCAGCCTCGTTGTGTGTTACCTGTAGACTATGACTACCTACTTACACTTCCATTACAGTTTTGATTTTTACGTCTACATCTGTGTGTATATCACACCTGTTTACGTGCGTGTGTGTATGTGAGAGAGAGTAAACAGGTGTGACAGATTTTTCTGTATGTAAATGGGTGCGCGCGTGCGTATGTGTATGTATGTGTGTGCATGTGTGTGTGCGTGTGTGTGTGTGTGTGTGTGTGCATGTGTGTGTGTATGTGTGTGTGTGTGTGTGTGTGTCCGTGTTTAGTAGTGTGTATGTGTGCGCGTGTGTGTATATGTTGGTACGTGTGGGCGCTCGCGTATGTGCGTGTGCGTCTGCCTGTCCGTGCATACGGAGGGAAGAGAGAGGGTTGTAAGAGTGGGTGTTAAGTTCCAGTGGAATGTCTCTAAATAGAACTTTGAAGTTTATGTGTTCAAGAGCGATTCATCACACTCCGACAACTCCATATGCGCTCCGCCAAAATCTGCCAGCAATACAATTACCAGGGAATCAATCCCTGAGCCTGCGGAGAAATCTACGCGGTGGCAAGATTTTAAGATGGGAAGATGGGAGGAAAACGAGACCCACAAAACACTGAAACTGGCGAGGACTTTGAGAAAAGCTGCAAACAGGCCAGCTTTTAATATCGCGGGCCGGGATCGAAC
>CM060314.1:26263390-26265890 GCA_030674185.1 Monoplex corrugatus
TTTGTTTTTATTCTTTGAGTTAAAAAAAGAAGATGTCAATTATTCGGTTTGACTTTAATCCGGCATGTGTGTGTGTGTGTGTGTGTGTGTGTGTGTGTGTGTGTGTGTGTGTGTGTGTGTGTGTGTGTATGTGTGTGTGTGTGTGTGTGTGTGTGTGTGTATGTGTGTGTGTGTATGTGTGTGTGTGTGTGTGTGTGTGTGTGTGTGTGTGTGTGTGTGTGTGTGTGTGTGTGTACTCGCGCGCGCGTGTGTGTGTGAAACTGTGTCTATGTGTGTCTGTCTGTCTGTCTGTGTGTTCGCTCAAACGTTCTTTTTTCACATGGTCATCTTATCGCAAACGCTTAAATAGGCATGGTTCAAACTGGGGGCTTGGTGAGGCTAGGCATACATACCCACAAATATTCAAACCAAAATGGCATACATACCCAAAAATATTCAAACCAAAATGGCATACATACCCACAAATATTCAAACCAAAATGGCATACATACCCAATAATATTCAAACCAAAATGGCATACATACCCACAAATATTCAAACCAAAACGGCATACATACCCACAAATATTCAAACCAAAATCGTTTGCATATACCGAAAAATATTCAGACCAAAATCGCATACATACCCACAAATATTCAAACCAAAATCACATACATATCCACAAATGTCCAAACCAAATTGCATACCTCGTACATACCCAAAAATATTCAAATCAAAGTCGCTTGCATATACCCACAAATATTCAAACCAAAATGACATACATACCCAAAAATATTCAAACCAAAATGGCATACATACCCACAAATATTCAAACCAAAATGGCATACATACCCACAAATATTCAAACCAAAATGGTATACACACCACAAATATTCAAACCAAAATCGTTTGCATATACCGAAAAATATCAAACCAAAATCGCATACATACCCAAAAGTGTTCAAACAAAATCATACATATCCACAATGTCAAACAAATGCATACCCACAAATATTCAAATCAAATCGCATATACCAAAATATTCAAACCAAAATCGCATACATACCCCAAAATTCAAACAAAATCGCGTACAATACCCATAAAATAATTCAGACCAAAATCGCGTACATACCCCAAAATATTTAAACCAAATTTGCATACATATCCAAAAATATTCAAACCAAAAGATCCGGATGGTTTGGAATACGGAAAAGTGGCCTCGTGGTTTGAGACCCGCCCAAGACTCCACAAACCCGCGTTCGAATCAAGGATCGGAAGGAGAGTTTTGTTCCTCCCCCATTCCACTCGATTATGAGTAGTGGTCTGGGTGCTAGTCTTTCGGATGAGGCAATAAACCGAAGTTTCAGGCACAGCTTAAACTTAGCGCATGTTAACGATCCCGTGGCAAAAGTAGAGTTGCCCGTGACGAAATTCTTCAGGTGAACAAATCAAGAAAAATGTACGCTCACGTAAAAGAGGATATGAGAAACAGATTTTTTACGCAGCTTGAACCTAGCGCACATTAACGATCCCACGGCAGAAGTAGAACTGTTCGTGACGAGATTCTTTAGGTGAACAGAACAAGCAAAATGTATGCTTACATAAAAGCAGATCGAGAAAAAGAAATAAGTAGTACCATGCAAACGCAACATGTTTTCTCCACAAAGAGCAATCCGCATATCATGCCAACAATTTTCCGTTGTGACAATACAAATAAAATAAAATAAAAGCAAGCCAGTCCAGTTAGGTCTTCCTTCCTTCATTCCTTCCTTCCTTCCATCCTTTTCTCTTTATTCTTTACCTATTTGTCCAAATACTTTTTTTTACTTTTTGATGCGCTTGTGATTTTTTTAACGGGACTTTATACGATCATTTGGTTGTCTTATCATAAGCCTACAGCTGACTCAAAAAAAGAATGTTGAAAATTGTACAAGTGTCCACAAATTAATGTTCATTTCCTATGTCACAGCAACATGAAACAGAAGAATTACACAACCAAAATGGCAAGGGAGATCAGTCTATCACACACACCTCGTTGTTAAGTCCCTTGTCTCATAAAAGGAGATCCGTTTATCACAGACCTCGTTGTTAATTCCCCTGTGTCATAGTGGGTAGTTTGTATCAGAAAGGGAGGGGTAATTACGTGGCTTTACTGTTTGTTTTCTCTAAAGTTTTGTATTCGTTATAATTTAACGACAGGATCATTGCCATCATTAGAGCATGAAGCGTGGTCCGCTAATCCTCAGAAAGATCGTGTGAAGTTTAAACTGACGTCAGGACTTCACTCTCGACTAGGGGGGAAGGGGGGAGGGGGGGTTCGGTCAGTCTTGTTTTGGTGATTTAAGCCAATACTGTTGTTTGTAGCGAGCGGGGCTAGTCAGTGGCCTGAGTGCCTTGAATCAGAACAACCACTGTTGTATCAATAATGATAATGATATTGACAGTCATCATCGTTGTCGGCGTCAGCAGCAGCAGCAGCAGCATCATAACGATCATCATCATAATCATCATCATCATCACC
>CM060314.1:26268390-26275890 GCA_030674185.1 Monoplex corrugatus
CTTTTTTTTTTCACCCAGACCGCCCAGGATGCCCTGTCAGTGACGGAGATGCTGTACCGCCACAAAGACATCCTGGAGACCATCTTCCGCATCTTCGACAAGGACAACTCGGGCTTCATCTCCATGCAGGAGTTCCAGGAGGCTTGCGGGATCCTCACCAAGCACGCGGGCATCAGCATACCCTCGTCCCACATCAGTGACATCGCCCATAGTTTGGATCTCAACAAGGACGGCTTCATCGACTTCAACGAGTTCTTGGAGGCCTTCCGCATCGTGGATATGGGCAGCGGAGGATGCTTGGGAGGATGGCCCTCCGGTGACCCTGTGGGAGAGTTGGACGGGATCGAGGAGGAGGAGGCGGATGAGGAGGAGCTTCGGATCGGGAAGGATGTGCTTCAGATTGAAGATCTGGAGTTGAATGATGATGGTGGTGATGTTGGGAGCAAGAACCATAATGCCACTACTCACAACAAGGCGGTCTGATTTATGAAGTTGCTGCTCTCTGAGTCTGGTGTTTTTTTGGAGTATGGCTTTGAAGACTTATCGGTGTGAGCTTTTCATGTTTATATGGTTGAAGCAAGAGGAATATTTTCGCTTTCAACAAGGCACTCTGACCATCCGGTTTTTGTCGACAAGACAGTGTAATTATGAAGTTGAGATCTGTATGGTAGGGGCTTTTTATTAACATGATGGAAGCAAGAAAGTACTTTCCAGTGTGGAGTTGGAGACTACAGACAGAGGCTTTTTATCAACACAGTGGACATAAACAATTACAGAGCTCATCTCTGATATCGCCTCCGCGGAAGCTGGGCTATGAACAACATAAATTGAACTGAATCACAAAGTAGCTCACAAGGCAGTATAGGTATAGAACTGAGGTCCGTGTGTGAGGGCTTTTCGTTAATATTACAGAAACAAAGAGCAATGATTGTGCTCCTAAAAGAGCAGCGTAAGCATATAGATGAAGACCAACTGTAGATAGGGACTTTCCATCGCTGTAATTGAAACAAGAAAGTACAGGATTGCTCTCAGCATGGTAGCATGAAGATTGAGCTGTGGACTTTAAGTTGGGGCTTTTCTTGTCATCAGTTAGGTGGAAGCAAGGATTGCAGTACTGATCTCATCAAAGCAGTTTCAGTATGGACGTGGAAGTTTTTTTGTTTTTGTTTTTTCTTTAACATGGCGGAGACCAGAATTGTAACTCTGCTCACTACAAAACAATGGGAGTGTGAGGTTGGTATATGCAAAGCACTTTTGGATATAAGAGATAAGCTATATAGGTAGGGGAATTTCATGAGCGCGGTTGAAACAAGAACTGCACCGCTGTTTACAAGACAACAGTCTGAGGATGGAAGTGCTCTCCTAAACGCAGTTTGAGCATGTCTGTCTATGGCGTTGGTCTGTCTCTGTCTCTCTGTCTCTCTGTCTCTCTGTCTCTCTGTCTCTATCTGTATCTCTGTCTCTGTCTCTCTGTCTCTGTCTCTGTCTGTATCTATCTCTGTCTCTTTCTCTCTCTCTCTCTCTCTCTCTCTCTCTCTCTCTCTCTCTCTCTCCCTCCCTCTCTTTCTTTCTTTCTTTCTCTTTCTCTCTCTCTCTCCCCTCTCTCTCTCTCTCTCTTATCTCCCACTCCTCTCTCCCCCAGTCTCTTTCTCTCTCACTGTTCAGCACATGGCAGTCACATTTTTTATTTGTGAGCTTGGGTAGGTGGTTTTTCTGTTTAGAAATATGTATTGTTGATTCCACAACCGTAACTCTTCCCACAAACTTATCACTATTGATAAAGAGACGACAGCTGTACCGGCCTTTTTTTGCCAATGAAAGGAACTGAGTGTGGTTCCACAGCGTTGTGAACAGCTTTAAGTCAAGTCAATGTTGCACTTCGTGGAGACCTTTTTTTTTTTTTTTTTTTTTTTTTTTTGAGAGATTCGTGTGAGTTGTTGTGCTTGGCTTGTTGTCAACGTTTTCAATGCCTTCTCCTTGCTTCCTCGAAATCTCTTTCGTCTCCCCTCTCCCTTTTCCTGCTCCTCGGTCTCGGTCCCTCCTTTTTCCCTCACCCCTTGTCCTCTGTCTTCCTTCCTCATTCCTCTTCCATCCCCAGCCCCTCCCCCCTCCCCTCCCCTCCCCTGTCTTCACCTGGGCCAGACCCAAGCCGCACGTCCCTCTTTCTCACTCAACAGAGCAGCCTGAGAATGAGACAACGTTGGGCTTTTTTTTATTACCTTTCTTTCTCATCTTTTCCATTTTGTGATACAAAGATTTTACATGCACCATTTTGCAATTTTGATGTCATCAATCGACTTTTTTTTTCTTTTTTGTATGAAAACTTTCAAGGCAGGCTTTGAAGTCAAAACACAGAACTCTTACAAATGCCCTTTGAGGAGGATGGAAATAACCAGATTTGTTCGTGATAGAGCAGTTTTTTTCTTTGGAGAATTTTGTTATTTTGTTTATGTGACTGTTGTCTGTTTCATTGTTGTTGATGTTGGTGGTGGTGGTGGTGGTAGTGGTCGTGGTGGTTTTTATCGGGGGGGGTGGGGGGGTTTGTTTGATGGGTGGGTGTGGTGGTGTTGGGGTTGTGTTGGGTTGGTTGGGTGGTTTGTTGGTTGTGTTGGTTGGTTGGTTGGTTGGTTGGTTGGTTGGTTGGTTGGTTGGTTGGTTGGTTGGTTGGTTGGTCATACTATTAGTTGTTAGTCGATTTGTTCTTTTTGAGAATCCTGTGAATTGTTTATATGTACGACTCTTAACGTTTTATATTTGTGAGACGATTTTTTTTTATTGTTTGACACAATTACTTTTAAATGTGAACTTTTACCACATTGATATATATCAGCAATGTGTGTTGTGTGGGATTCAGAGTGTTTGGCTAGAAATTACCTTATCAACCTTTGGTATATGAGAGTTGGAATGGTTGGTTAGAACTTTCATTAGCAACTTTGGGGGGGGAGGATTATTGCACTCAGGGATGTTTCCTTTGTGCTCACCTTTTCTTTTTAAGTCCCATTTTCTACGCCACCTTTAATGGCCGCAGAAGCTTGTACAGTTTTTACAATGCGATGATGATGAAGAATATGAGGATGATAAACATGACGCTATGGACTTCCATCTAGGAGTGAGACTGCGTGACAAGGCTGTACTCCACGCTTACTATCATGATATATCCTGGGGTCAACCAGACCCGAGAAATACGGACACCTGCGGTGCTGGTCAGAAGATTTGAGCAACACCCTAAATGATATATTCGTGAAGTGGATAAGACTCGACTGTGTGGGCCCAGTCTTCCCAATGAGCCCATAACACGCTCAACTCTGGATATGGGCCGGTTAGAGCCGAAAAATCGCGCAAAATGTTCAAAGGGACTGATGGGGATTCGAACCCACAACCTTCCAGTCTGAAGTCCGTTACGTTAACCACTACACCACAGCGATTGGTTCATTAGCTAGTTGTGTTGTGTGAGATTTTGGTAACAGCCTTTGTTGAGTGAATTTTTGAGTGCTTAGTCAGAACTTAATTCAACAATCTTTGGTGTGTGAGACTTTGAGTGCTTAGTCAGAACTTAATTCAACAACTTTTGTTGTGTGAATTTTTGAGTGTCTAGTCAAAACTTAATTCAACAGCCTTTGTTGTGTGAGATTTTTGAGTGTTTAGTCAGAACTTAATTCAACAACCTTTGTTGTGTGAGATTTTGAGTGTTTTGTCAGAAATTAATTCAACAACCTTTGTTGTGTGAGACTTTGAGTGTTTTGTCAGAAATTAATTCAACAACCTTTGTTGTGTGAGACTTTGAGTGCTTGGCAAAACTCGAAGTCAGTGACTCAGCACTGTGCACACAGCGGTGTGAGCATGACAAACACACTGAAGTTTTCCTTTGTGATAAAAATACTTAATGCTTTCTTGTGTGACTGTTTTAAATTTTGAGGATTCATAACTCACGTGTGTGTGTGTGTGTGTGTGTGTGTGTGTGGTGTGTGTGTGTGTGTGTGTGTGTGTGTGTGTGTGTGTGTGTGTGTGTGTGTGTGTGTGTGTGTGTGTGTGTGTGTGTGGAGAGAGAGAAAGAGAGAGAACGTGGAGGGAGGGAGACAGAGTTGAGGAAGAGACAGGCAGACAGAGAAACATAGAGAGACAAAGTTGTTTTCCACTTTTCTTGTTTATTTCTCCAAGTCTGGCGCACATTCAAAAGAATAGCGTTTTTCGCATTGTTATTCCTTAGATTCTTTTTTTTTGGGGGGGGGGGGGGAGGAGAGTGTTATAAATACTCATTTGTGACTCTGTGCCGTTGGTTGGTTGGTTGGTTGCTTGCTTGCTTGCTTGCTTGCTTGCTTGCTTGCTTGCTTGATTGCTTGCTTGCTTGCTTCTTTGATTGATTGATTGATCGAATGATAGATCGATCGATCGGTCGATCGGTCGTCGGTCGGTCGGTCGGTCGGTCGGTCGGTCGGTTGGTTGGTTGGTTGGTTGGTTGGTTTGTTGGTTGGTTGGTTGGCTGGCTGGTTTTTGTTCTGTGTGAAATGTGGTGACTTGCACTATTGAAACATATACCCTTTTCCTCGTCTGTTTCACGATGAAAACGATAAATTCCCATCGCAATACATCAATTTGGTGTTGAGAGAATGATTAGCTATTTCTATGTGATATGGATACTTTTTTGTTGTTGAATGTTTTCCAAGTTCATGATTCACCTACAACGTTTCTTTGAATGAGAAAATCATGTCGAGTACTCATCTTGAGCTCTCAGAAAAAAAATATTCTCCAAGATTTATTTTCTCCGCTTTGTGTCTGTTTCGTGTGCATGTGTGTGTACATATATTGTTAGAATACGTAGAGGTGTGCTTTATGTGACTTGCCAGAATGTGTGTGTGTGTGTGTGTGTGTGTGTGTGTGTGTGTGTGTGTGTGTGTGTGTGTGTGTGTGTGTGTGTGTGTGTGTGTATGTGTGTGTGTGTGTGTGTGTGTGTGTGATGTTAGTTTGTTGTTCGAGATGTTTTGTTGTTGTTGTTGTTGATTCTGTATGAGATTTCTTTTTCTGTATGAAAATTTTTTTTCTTCTGTGAAGTTAAACATTATAGTCACATGTTCTTCCAGCACCGTTGATTGTTGTTGTTTTTCTTAATATTCCAATGATAATTGCGTGTGTTAAAGAACAAAGAGAACATGACTATTTTGTCAAGTTTTCTTTGGTGAGAAGCCAGTACCGCCAGACTCACAATCATGCATATTATCACTGTTTGTGGTCGTGTATGTTCGTTTTGAATGCACATCTCGCACTGAGAAAATAATGATGCACAGTTTTGCTCATCCATGCATCTCACATTTTTAAGGGGGGGGGGGGGGGGGGGGGCGTGGTTATAGGAGCAGACGACAAACACCGCTGGTGTGTCGCACTTTGATTGAATGCAACTGCGGAAGGGGGATAATCGGAACAGACGACAAAAGCCCAAACCGCCAAGATATGTCGCACTTTGATTGATTGCAACATGATTGAAACTTCGGGAGGACACGATGAAACTTTTTGAATTTATTCTGTATTTCCCTTTGGGTAGTAGTATGTGTGAGCTTAGATAGTTAGTATAATGTTTAGATGTTTTCTGTTCGTTGTTCTTTGCGTTTTGAAACCTTTTCTTTCTTTCTTTCTTTCTTTCTTTTTTTTTTTTTTTCTTTCTTTCTTTCTTTCTTTCTTTTTTTTCTTTCTTTCTTTCTTTCTTTCTTTCTTTCTTTCTCTCTTTCCTTCTCTGTGTGTGTGTGTGTGTGTGAGTGTGTGTGTGTGTGTGTGTGTGTGTGTGTGTGTGTGTGTGTGTGTGTGTGTGTGTGTGTGTGTGTGTGTGTGTGTGTGTGTGTGTGTGTGACAGTGAGAAGGGTGTATGTCTTATGAGTTCAGTTTTGAAGTTAGCAGGTGTAGTCTTTGCGCTTGCTGTGTGAGCCCCAAAATTCTCAAGTTGTATACCAAAGCAATGTTCATTCTTAATCTGAATGAAAGTGTCTGCCAGCGCTCAAGCAAGCAGAAACCACAAACATAGGGAAACAGATGAGAACGTGTGTGTGTAAGTATAGAAACAAAACAAGCTCAAGTTTCTTGGTTAACTGGGCTTTCTCAAGCTTGTACATCAAAGACGAGAAAGAAACTTATACGTACATTAGATTTAGAACAAAAACAACAGATCAGCTAACTTTGTATAAAAAATAACGGATGAGCTAACTTCTTATAATTTGTTGTGCATTTTATGGAACGACAAACAGACAAAAACATAATGAGCAAATAAACTTATTTCACATATAGTGTCAACAGCATGTTCATATTTATCCCACATCTATGTAGAATTTGGTTTTTGCGTTTTGTGGCGCAAAAAGAGATCAAACATAACGAGCAAATAAACGTATTTCACATAAAGTATCAACAGCATGTTCATATTTATCACACATCTATATACTATTTGGGGGTTTTGCATTTTATGGAACACAAAACAGACAAAACATGACGAGCAAATAAACCTATTTCATATACAGTATCAACAGTATGTTCACATTTATCACACATCTTTGTACTGTTTGGGAATTTTATGTTTTGTGGAACAAAAAATAGACAAAACAACGAGAGAAAAAAACATATTTTATGTGTAGTATCAACAACATGTTCATATTCATCACAGATCTATGTATATTAATACAGCAGAAAAGTATTAATATTACTGACAGACCTCGTGTGGAAAAAATCAAAGTTGCAAATTTTCACAAGACAACTTGAAATGTATTAATGTCTGGTCCAATAAGAAGATCGACTATAGATATTTCAACAATCTTCATGTCTACTAGCGTTTATTTTATTCATTTATTCTTTTCTTTGAAGATAATACACATAGATCACAAGATGTTTCAATGTAACCAAGACTGTTCCAGTGATAGAATGTTACAATAACATTATAAAAAAAAAGACATAAGCTCGGTAGGACTACAAGACCTGGCCAGCTCGTGGGTTTATGTGCAGGCTTAAGGCTTGTGCCATGATCCCATGCAGGCTTAAGGCTCGTGCCATGATAACCAGCGCAGGCTTTAAAGGGGCTCGTGCCATGATCACCATCAGGCTAAAGACTTGTCCATGATCACCATGCAGCTTAAGGCTCGTGCCACGCACCACTAGATTTTCACCATGCAGCTTAAGGCTCGTGCCACGATCACCATGCAGGCTAGACTTGACATTCACCAGCAGGCTTGTGTGCCAGATCACCATGGAACCTGATAATGACAGACATGTGACGTTAGTGCATATGGACTTCATTCCGAGCGCGGAGATGTCATCTTGGGAAACTGAAACTGAAAGAGAAATACTAGCATTTTGTAGAAACCCAGTCATTTTTAAATGCCATGTTCATTAATATTATTTCAGAGCAGCTTACTGCCTTGGTGTTTCATTGAGCTTTGAGACAAACAAAAAGCGTCAGTTAATCTGTTGTTTTCGAGACAGAAATAGTGGTGTGTGTGTGTGTGTGTGTGTGTGTGTGTGTGTGTGTGT
>CM060314.1:26285890-26288390 GCA_030674185.1 Monoplex corrugatus
GGAAATTGTGTGAGTAGAAAGTACCGGAATGAGTCGCTTTATACTAATGCAAGAAAGTAAATGACTGGTCGTTATTTTCTGTCCACAAAGACAGACAATATTTCTGGTGTACTTTGTTTTTAATGCATCGAGTTTCCACCTATACATAAGGGACTGCATAGTTCTATTTATGGTCAACTGTTTACTTATTTTGCTGATTATAATATTCACGCTATTTGTATTGTACTTTTTCTGATTATCTTGAAACAGTTTCCAAACATAGGCATCCACTAAGTTATAAGATTCATTCAAGGAGAGAGAAAGCTTTATGTTGTTTGATTCTGGTGAACCCTTAGCTCCTCGTTTGGCGGCCCTGTCAATCACATCGTTATGATGAAACGAACAATGAGATGGTATCCAGCAGAAAGTAAGATCAGTGCCTCTTAAGGATAAGAAATGAATTAAATGGCTAATTTCTATTACCATTTCAGATCTAGTGTCTAACTTCATTAGTTCAAGAGCCTGAAGCACTGATTTCGAATCAACGCAGAAAAGGATTTGTGATATATTCCGAGGATAGCTTACTAAGTAATTCAAAGCCATCAGTATTGCAAAGAGTTCAGCTGTAAATATTGATTTGTTGTGTCCAATATGGAAAGATTTCTCTATTTTAAGAGCTGGTATTAAAAACGCAGAACCTGCTTTTTTCTCAATTAATGATCCATCTGTGTAGATTTTTAAATGATTGGGATAAAAGTGTTCAATATGACATTTAACTCGACTCGCTAATAAGTTGATATTATCTTCTTTCTTTAAATCAGTGTGGTGTATGTCAAAGTTTGCTCTTAAGAGTTCCCAACTGGGTACTGGTGAAAACGAAGGTCTTATAGATATAGGATCCGCTTCTAGATCAATTCCAGAGCCATTCATGATGTCGTGTGTATACGTTGCAAGTGTGGCCATGTGAAGATATTGATCTAGCTCGTTTCGGAAAATCAATGTCTGATCTTAAAGTTATATCAGGTCTCAAAACATTTTCAACGGTGGTATTCCTTAGCAGAAATTTGGTAGAGACGAGTTTCCTTTGTTCATCAAGCGGCAACATATTAATCTCACCGTATGTTCGGAGATTGGAAGCATGCATCGGAAGACCAAGGGCAAGTTTAAAACTTTTGCATTCTGTACTTTGTAGTTTTTGCAGTAAGTGTCTCGGTGCGCTAAAGAATATTTCCTGGGCATATGTTAGTTTAGATCTAATGAGAGATTTACATAAATGTACAAGTGTTGATGGATCATGTCCCCATGGTTGCTTGCACACTATTTTCAAAAAATTTAGACTCTTTTGGGCTTTTGTGAGTAAGTAGTCGATATGCAGATTCCATGACAATTTTGCTGTAAAGAAAACACCCAAGAATTTAATAGATTGGTTATACTGAAGAACGGAATCTCCTAGTTTAAAGGTGGGCATTTTGTCCGGGTTAGACCCACTATTAAATAAAATTATCTTTGTCTTCTCCGTAGATAGATGGAGCCCATTTTCTGCCATGTATTGTGCTGTTTTGTCAAGTTCTAATTGATAAAGTTTGCGTGCATAGTTGATACTGCGAGAAGGAGTGTTCTTCTTCATGTTTACCGGCATCCACATGCATAGATCATCAGCATACTGGACTAAAGTGACAACTTTAGATATTCTACTTGGTAAGTCATTCATTAGTATCACAAAGAGGAGGGGTGCTAAAACTGATCCCTGTGGGATACCCATCTGAAGGGTTCGTTTTGTTGAATACACGTTTCCAATTCTGGTTTGAATTACTCGGTTTTCCAACAGACACTTCACGTATTATAAACGCGACTGTTAGCCCTATGCTTTTAATTTAAATAGTAATCGGGAGTGCCACACTTGTCGTATGCTTTGGTTATATCAAAAAATGTGGCCAATATACATTTACGTCTTGCAAATTGTCCCTTTATGTCAGTGGTTAGTTTAGTTAAGAGTTCCACTGTTGACCTGCCTTTTCGAAAACCAGCCTGATTGACAGGTATAATGGTATTTTTTTCACAACAGTGTAGCAACCGCTGTACAATAATTTTCTCCATCAGTTTACAGACGTGAGAAGTTAGTGCAATTGGCCTATAGTTTTTCAGATCAGTGTTACATTTACCCGGTTTTGGGATAGGAACCACTATTGTTTGTTTCCAATAGTCGGGTATTTTGCTACTATTCCAACATTTTTTAAAGATAGTATGAAGCAAGATTACAAAATTTTCGGGTAAATTTTTCAACATCTGATTTGAAATGGCATCTAATCCTACTGACGCTTTTTTATTTGAGATAGACTTGATGGCATCTTT
The DNA here is from genome assembly GCA_030674185.1 of Monoplex corrugatus. Classification (NCBI taxonomy): domain Eukaryota; kingdom Metazoa; phylum Mollusca; class Gastropoda; order Littorinimorpha; family Ranellidae; genus Monoplex; species Monoplex corrugatus. Next base: position 26,288,222 of record CM060314.1, read on the forward strand.
TAATTCTTGAAGTGTAATTGATGCGTTCATGTAGTGTGTATTATCTGGGGCAGGATCCTTATAAACTTCTGTCTTTTCTTCTCGTTCCCTATGATTTTGACTGGAAACAGGTAGGCCGCCAGTATGTGTGTGTGTGTGTGTGTGTATGTGTGTGTGGTGTGTGTGTGTG
>CM060314.1:26290890-26293390 GCA_030674185.1 Monoplex corrugatus
ATATACATCATACACGTACACAAATAATACAATACAACAAGTCTAAACATACGTACACAAATACCTATGAACACATGAATGATTCCTGTGAAAATACTGACTGTTACATAAACCAATTTTCCAACACACCCTTGATCTTCCTAGAAATCTTGGACTATCAAAAACCAGTTTTCCCACAGCCCCAGTTTTCACAGAAACTTTTCACTGTTAAAAAAATCAATCTTTCCACAGGCCCCAAGTTTCACAGAAACTGTTGACTGTTAAAGACCCATTTTCCTACAAATCTTGAATCTTCACAGAAACGTTTTACTGTTAAAACCCAATTTTCTCATGGCCTTCACCTTCACAGATACCTTAGACTGTTAAAAACCAATTTTCTCAAAGACCCTCGATCTATACAGAATTTTTGACTGTTTAAAACCAATTTTTCCACAGGCCATTAATCTTCACAGATACTTTAGACAGTTAAAAACCTATTTTCCACAGACTCTTATTTTCACAGACACACTGGACAGTTAAAACCCAATTTTTCCTCAGGCCCTTAAATTTACAGACATATTGGACTGTTAAAAAACAATTTTCCCACAACTCTTAATCTTCACAGAAATATTGGACTGTTAAAATCCAACTTTCCCACACTCTTACTCTTCACGTATACCTTAGACTGTTAAAAACAATTTTCTCACACGCCTTTACTCTTTACAGAAACATTGGACTGTTAAAAACTTATTTCCCACAGACACTGTATCTTCTTAGAAATGTATGGACTGTTAAAAACTTATTTCCCACAGACACTGTATCTTCTTAGAAATGTATGGACTGTTAAAAACTTATTTCCCACAGACACTGTATCTTCTTAGAAATGTATGGACTGTTAAAAACCGATTTTCCCACATACCCCAAATCTTCACAGAAATATATGGACTGTTAAAAACCGATTTTCCCACATACCCCAAATCTTCACAGAAATATAAGGACTGTTAAAAACCGATTTTCCCACATACCCCTAATCTTCACAGAAATATATGGACTGTTAAAAACCGATTTTCCCACAGACTCTTAATCTTCACAGAAATATAAGGACTGTTAAAAACCGATTTCCCACATACCCTAATCTTCACAGAAATATAAGGACTGTTAAAAACCGATTTTCCCACATACCCCTAATCTTCACAGAAATATAAGGACTGTTAAAAACCGATTTTCCCACAGACTCTTAATCTTCACAGAAACATTGACAGTAAACAAAAATCAGTTTCAAATCAGTAAGTGGAGTGTGTGGCCTAGTGGCGAAAGCATCAGTCTAGGACACGAAAAACCCGGGTTCGAATCACAGATAGGATGGGAATTTTCCTTCCTCCTCCATTAGATCTTCAGTTGTGGTCTAAGTGCTAGCCTCGCGGATGAGACTATAAGCCCAAGTCTTGTGTGCAGGATTCATTCAGTGCACGTTAAAGATACCTCGACAACAACAGAGTTGCCCATGGGCAAAATTCTGATGCAAAAATCCACTTTAATAGGTGATCATAAATACACGCATATAGAAAAATCAAAATGGGTAGGGTTGCATTACGACTTTCACATGACAAATCCTTTGTATGACAAGAGAAAAAAAATCCATTACTATATCTTGAAACATGACACTACTCCTTGAACTTTCCGTGATAGTTCTTATATGAGTTGCTTGTTTGTCTCGCTCTGTTCGTGTGTCAGTTTGTAACTCACTAAAAAAATGCGTCGTGTGCTGGAAACAAAGAGAGACTTTCCGAGTCTTTCCAACTAGACAAAAACACACATTGTGTTACTTTAAAGTGATGGTAAAACAAATAAATAAATAAAGAAATTAATCAAATATATGATTAGTTTCAGAATGAAAACTGCAATCTATTGTCAGACAAAACGACGTATTGTATAACTTTAAGCTGGTGTAATAAACTGAATTTATTATAAATATGATACCAAAAAAAGTTTCAAAATTAGCAGTCTTCGGTTATAAACAAAAGGACTCATGGCGTTAATGTAAATTGATATACAACCCAGCTAAAACAGTGTAATGTCAGTATCATGGGGTCGTGAAGAGCAAGAATGATGGAGAAGAATCAGGCGCTGACAGGTCAGAAGATTTACATGTTGTGTTGCACGTGCTATTATCTGCCGGGGTTACATGTATACGTACATCAACAGGTCACAGAATCACATGACCCATTCAAACATTTGATAGATGGCGTTTTTGTTCCTAGTCATGTCCAATTCTCGGAAAACAAATATCTGGTTTTTCGTTTTGCAAAAACGAAAAAGAAAAGAAGAAGAAAATGGTGAAACCATTTGACAAGTTTGTTTTGCCTTCTTGATTAAAAAAACGTATTTGAAAAATCCAGATCTTGTACATCTCAAGATCACTGTGACCTTGAAGACATTTTGGTGGCAATAAAACTGTTCGTGCATTAAAGACAATGGCTTACTACTGTAGCAAAGAAACAAAATTTAAAGATCATCAGTT
>CM060314.1:26300890-26308390 GCA_030674185.1 Monoplex corrugatus
GCAAAGCCTGAACAAGACTGAGATAGCCGAGATGTGGTTTCTAAGAAGAATTTGAGAGTTCCATGGACAGCAAAGAAAACAAACGAGACAGTCTTGATGGAGGCAGACACAAGTAGACCATTCATAAGGAAGATTAGGAAAAGACAAGCAACATTTACAGGCCACTTTATGAGGAAAGGAGAATTGGAACACCTGGTCACAACGGGAAAGCTGGAGGGAAAGAGAGCACCGGGTAGACCCAGGGAGAAGATGCTAGACGGACTTGCAGAGTGGCTGGGTACAAGGAGGATGGAAGAGATGCTTGAGGCAACAAGAGATAGAGATAGATGGAAGTCCATGATTGCCAACACCATGCGACAAGGCACCTCATGATGATGATGATGTTGATGATGATCATTATCATTATCATTATTCTATTGCTCTTGTTCTTGTTGAGTTCTATCATTGTTCTTGAAATCTTTCATTCAGGCTTTCAGTAATTGCGAAATCTAATTGGCGTAGAGGTACAGCTCCCCCCTTCCATTCTCATTACAAGAGTTCGAATCTCACTCAGGAAAATGTTTCTGCTATTAGCAGTCTCTAGCGCACCCAGCTGTGAATAGACACCCGACTCCATTCTGGGCTAAGGAAGGTAAAGAGCCGTGGATGAATAGATGGGCTCCGCCACGTTCATAATGCGGCCCCCATGAAAAATTGAAGTTCGGCCACTTCACGTTTCTACGACCTCAAGACTATGGAAATCTTTACCTGTTCGTTTTGTTTTGTTTTGTTTTGTTTGTTTTGTATTTTTGTTTGTTGTTTTCTTAATTATTCTGTTTTTGTTTAGGGCAGAGTAGGGAACTTTCTTCATCTTTGGTTGTGTTTTGTTTTGTTTTTTGTTTGTTTGTTGTTTTGTTTTTGTTTTTCGTTTTGTTTTTGTTTTGTTTTTTGTTTTTGTTTTTGTTTGTTTGTTTTTTATGCTTGTACTGTATGTGTCTGTTAGGAGACCTGACCCTTCGACAAGAAAATGGTTGATTTTTTAAAAACTCTACAGCGTTTAGAGATCTCTTGCGTGTAATAATGATCTGATGGATGGTTATTCATTTGTTTATTTTTTTTGATTCATTTATTTATTGATTTATTTGTTTGTTTGTTTTGTTTGTTGTTTGTTTGTTTTTTGTTTGTTATTTGTTTGCCTGTTTGATTGTTTATTCGTTTGCTCGTTCGTGTGTTCGTTTATGCGTTTATTCGTTTGTGCGTTTATTAGTTTGCTTCTTCTTTGTTCATGTCTTGCTTTGTTTCTTTCTTTGTTTATCGTCTGTGTGGTTTGTTTGTTTGGGGAATGTTTGTATGTTTGTTTCTTGTTTTGTTTTTTTGTTCTCTTGTTTTTGTGCTTGATTTCTAATAATCAAAAAAAAGTAAAGAAATAAAGAAGTGAATGATGTCAGTCAGCTTAACTTAAACATTTTGTGTGCAACATTCAGTTTTTTCACGATAAAATAATGTATAATACGTAAATATACGTATCAATGAAAAATGATCGTTGCCAAACCTTAATCAACATAGAAGAACAAAACCAATCGTGTATGGTCTAAACCGTGGTCAAGCATGTACACAACTATTAAACAAATCCTAAATAACACAGTGAACAAACGATGATTAGGGGCACGATTTTCGGCTGGTTTTTTTTTTATTTACTTTTTGGACGGGGTGGGGGGTTGTTTGTGTTTTGTTTTTTTTTTTGGCAATTGATGTTTTTGCAATGGCATCGATAAACATCTACCCGCTGACTCTTTATTTAAGACTTACGCTTCATCTTATACTTGAAATGACAAGTTTGTCGCTTTTCGTTTGCCGATTTACAGCTTATTCCTGTTTTGTGTTCATAAAGAGTCGGCTGTACTGGCTAAGTGCTGAAATTAGATCTGGAACAGCTGGAAGACACATTAACACTGTTCACTTCCGGTAGCTTCACACAGGAACGACTGGTTGACGTCACTCAATAGAGCTGCACTGGAGGAAGAGAGAGACAGAAACAGAGAGAGACAGACGGATAGACAGACAGGCAGGCAGGCAGAGACAGAGAGACAGACATACAGAGACAGACAGACAGACAGACAGACAGTGATAGGGACAGAGAAACAGAAAGAGACGGAGACAAAGACAAAGAGAAGTTATATGGATAACAACAGACGGAGAAAGTCGATGTGGAGAGAAATTCAGTATTTCAACTTGCTTTAGTTTTGGTCAGTCTGAAATGAAACTGAAGTGGAAACTGAAGTGTAAGTGGTGAAGGTAGACCCATCAATTAATCAATATGGAAGAACATAATCAATCGTTTATGGTCCAAACTGTAGTCAAAAATCGTGTCCAAAAAATCCTCGTCGGCCAAATATATTTTCTTGACTGTGGAATCTGTCCTCCGAGCGAAAAGAACAATTAGAGTTTGACAGATTTTCCTGTTAATATTTCCTGGTGCCAGCTAAACTTTGAGCCTACACTAACTTTGAAAATAGGTTTTGCTTCGTTTCAACCAAGCTTCGAGTTATGCTGGTGTAGAAAATGGGTTCTGTATTAGCACAGTTGTTGCATTTGTAACTGTGTTTGATTCTTTGTTTCATATTGAGTAATAAAAACATAACTCATTTCTATTGTCTATTTCTATATGCACACACGCATATGCATGTACATGCTCACTCATGCACATTAAACGTAACATTCTTATATGTATGCACTCATACACGAATACATTGATCGATTGCTTGGTCCATCCATCCATCCATCCTTCGATACATACATACATACATACATACACACATACATACATACATACATACATACATACATACATACATACATACATACATACATACATACATACATGCATACATACATATACATGTACATACATACATACATTACTTACAATGCATACAATACATACATCACTACACACATTATAATTATATTATCAAAGGACTCCCCTATCCCCTCTCCAAATTTTTCCTTCCTTAACGTACGGACAAGTAATTTCGTTTGTGTGCAAAATTTCTATAGTCATTTTCAAGGCTCTGTATTTACTGAAATTGATTCTACGTTTGGTTGTGGTGGTTACGCTAGATAATTTTCTGTTGTTTAGTTACAGTTCACTTTCTTTTTCAATTCTCTGATGTGATTTTCTGTTTCATGCGCAGTATAATTTTCTGTTGTTTAGCTTAGTTAAAGTTCATTTTCTTTTTCAATTGTTTGATGTCAATTTGAGTTTCATCCGCATAATCATTTTCTGTTGTTTAGTTCGACTTCATGTTCTTTTTCAATTGTTTGATGTGATTTTCAGTTTCATTTTGTGTAGTTTTGCGAATATTTCTCTACGTGTTTGTGTGTTTGTATGTTTGGTTGTTTGGTTGTATGTAAGCTTGTTTGTTTTTCGTGTGTTTGTTTGTTTGTTTATTTGTTAGCTTGATTGTGTAGAAAAGCCAAAACTACGTGTAAAAAAAGATCCATCTGGACATAATGCCACGGCCCGTGAGTAATAAAGTGGTTTCAAGTTCGTTTCTGTTTCACAAACTGTGATTTTCTATCGTATTTTTCTTTCTTTCGGATTTGTGTGTGTCTGTATTTGTTTATTCTTTTTTGTTTTGTTGTGTTTTGCTTTTCTTGTGTGTGTGTGTTTTGTTTTGTTTGGTTGTTTGTTTGTTTGTTTGTTTGTTTGTTTTTTGTTTGTTTTTGTTTTGTTTCGTTTTGTTTTTTGTTGTTGTGTATTTTTGAGGGGTGCTGCTTGTTTGTTTGGATTTTGTTTGGTCGTCGTCGTCGTCATCGTCGTCGTCGTCGTTGTTGTTGTTGTTGTTGTTGTTGTTGTTGTTGTTGTTGTTGTTGTTGTTGTTGTTGTTGTTGTTGTTGTTGTTGTTGTTGTTGTTTTCCTTTGCTTAGCTTTGATGTTGTCGTTGTTGTTGCTGTTGTTGTCGTTGTTATTGTTGTTGCTATTGTTGTTCTTGTTCTTTTCTTGTTCTTCTTTTTCTTCTTGTTCTTGTTCTTGTTCTATTTGTTCTTGTTCTTGATGTTCTTCTTGTTCTTGCTGTTGTTGTTTTCTTGTGGTGGTGGTGGGCATGACAGGGGAAATGTGTGTGTTTGCTTCGATTTTAAGTGAATTTTTTTTCTAATTTCTGTGTAAATTGTTGACTTTTTGGGTTTCGATTGTGTAATTTCTGTGTAAATTGTTAACTTTTTGGGTTTCGATTGTGTGCGTATTTTGTTTATCTGTTTTGTTTTCTGACGGTTTTTTGTTTCTACTTTATATGTAAAATGTAAACATGTTTCCTCAAAAAAACTTACTGCATAGATGTTTTGGTGTTTCTTTCAGTATGTATGTTAGTTGTGTTTTTGCAAAACTTTGTGTGTGAAAATGACTTTTTCCATATTTTGTAAGCCAATCTGGGAACTTCTATGGTTGTGTACTGTGGTCAGTGATTTGTTCCTAAATTTGAACGCGAATTTCCATGGCTGCCTCTTAGTGGAGGTGGTTGGTTGAAGAAATGTGGTTGTGTGTGTGTGTGTGTGTGTGTGTGTGTGTGTGTGTGTGTGTGTGTGTGTGTGTGTGTGTGTGTGTGTGTGTGTGTGTGTGTGTGTGTGTGTGTGTGTGTGTGTGTGTGTGTGTGTGTGTGTGTGTGTGTGTGTGAGTGAGTGTGTTTCTCTATGTGTGCTGTTCGGTTTTGTTGTTTCTTTGATGAGTGTGAAAAAAATAACTGTACTTCAACTTTAGTGTGTGGTTTTTGTTTTCTGTTGAAGCTGTGAACTCTCTCTCTCTCTCTCTCTCTCTCTCTCTCTCTCTCTCCTCTCTCTCTCTCCTCTCTCTCTCTCTCTCTCTCTCTTTCTTTCTTCTTTCTCTCTCTCTCTCTCTCTCTCTCTCTTTCTCTCTGTGCCTCTGTCCTCTGTCTGTCTGTCTCTCTCTCTCTCTTTCTCTTCTGTGCCTGTCTGTCTGTCTGTCTGTCTGTCTGTCTCTCTCTCTCTCTCTCTTGTGCCTGTTTGTCCCCTCATCTTCTCTCTCTCTACTCTTTCTTTCTTTACACACACACACACACACACGCACACACACACACACACACACACACACACACACACACACACACATTCACCTCCCTATCCGGTCGGTATGAAATAATTTCCATTTTCATTAAAAAGAAACTAAGATTTTAAAACTAAGCAAAAGTAATCACAACTACAAACTATTGTTCTTTAGACATTAAGCCCAACAGTTACAATATTGGTAAGAGAAATTGAATGTTAATGCTTCCTAGAGGAAAGTGTTTACAAAAATTCATAAAATCTAAGACGTTAAACTTTTTTTTTCTTTTTTTGGCAAATAAGAATATATTAACAGAATCGTTGCTGAAAATATTATATCAAAAGCAATAGATATGACAACTCCAACAAACTGTACATTGCGTACCGGCACAATGACTTCATCAAAAATTTCCCATGGAACTACATGTATATACGTGTGTTCAATATTTCGGGAACTCAATGGAACAGTTGCGCGATAAACAGTGTGAAAATATCTTTTGTGTAAAAAGATCAAAACGTGTTGAACTCTTCACTGTAAATAAACATGTTAAACCAGATAAATTATTTGATCTCAATGTGCTTGCAAAATTGTATGCTTTTAATGATCCAAACTGACTCAAGTGTTATCCGAATATTTCGGCTTTTCAAAAGCCGTTGGATATGATACTCAGACCTGAACATTTTATTGCCAGATTAAACCTTTTGCTTGTCCAAGTTTAACCCTTTGGCTCCCGCATCCTATCCACCAACTGCTAAACTTAACCTTTTCATTTCCTCATCCTATCCACCAGCTTCCTACATGGTCAGACTATTTCCGACAATGAATGTCATCGTTTTTTGTTTCTTTTGGTTTGGTTTTGTTTTGTTTTGCGTTTTTTTGTTTGTTTTGTTTTTTGTTTTGTTTTGTTTTCCAGTAGAGCCTGGACTCAAAATCTGTTATCTCGAGTTCAGTTGCTGCCCGCAACATTTAAAAACTGGCCTGTTCCATCATTCTGGTGATGTCATATGTCCTTTCTCTGACACACCACCACCCCTCTCCTCCATTTCTAGGCTTTTCCAACACATAGCTTTTGTGTAGGTTCAAGAAGTCTGTCAGATAACCGCCAGTAGGTTTGGGCGGAGCGCATATGGAATTCTCTGAGTGTGATGAATCTCTCTCGAGTAAACTCCAAATTTCAGCTGCCGCCAGCTGTCGTGAAGCTCGCTGGTCAGACAGGTTACAGTCAGCTATGTCTCTTGTCACTCCACTTGATGGATAGAAGCCACATCGCTGCAGTCAGTGTTCAATTGTTTGATCCTTTTGACTGCAGGGGCAGATAAGTGATTGGCGTCAGTCTGAACTTGCCGTTTTTATCCATTCTACGATCAATGTTCTTATTATTCATACGTTAAGCTGGTTGTGGCCGCTGCGAAGTCTCAATAGGGCCTACTCTCTGGACACAGAATGGTAATCGCCTCTTTCGTTTTGTCGTAGCCTACAGTGAGCGGGGATCCACTGGAGTCATCATCGTCACTATGTGCCCAGCGGCATGGCGTTGGCGATCATGGCCCTCCATACGAATCAATCCCTTGTCGTTGCAAGTACATCTCCCACCCTCTCTGTTCTCAGCTACCCTGCAAGTCCATCCAACATATTATCCCTGGGTATACCTGGTGTTCTGTTTCCCGCCAGCTTTTCTGTCCACTGGAGTAGTACTCTTCAAACTGTTTGCTGAATTGCTGGAAGGCCATGTTTGAATCGGCTCCTATGTATGCACGTGCTTTCCAGCTTCAGCCCATCCTGCCACTAGTCTTTCATTCTTCAGGTGTGCTGTAGAAACATGCTTCACGCTTCTTTTACCAACTCTTCAATTAAACATAGATCTAAGCAATAACATGTCTATGGATTCATAACTCTTTTTCTATTTTCAATTAACAATGCACCATTTTCCTACCTCCACAGCGTTAGAAAACTTGAAAAACTTGAAACACTTTATCACTCAAAGATAGTAGCGGTAGGTCTCTTTTTCTCTTCTATACATGACCAAAATGAGCGTACAAATATAAAAATCGAATATATTACTTCAAACTAGACATTAAATGAAAATAATTTTTTTTAAAAACCAATAGAACATACAAATGAAGATAACGAAGACAGAAAAACAAGAACTACAATAAATGAAGACATACACGCATACATACATACATACATACATACATACATACATACATATACATACATATATACACACATACATACATACATACATACATACATACAACATACATACATACACACATACATACATACATACATACATACATATATACATACACACATACATACATACATACATACATACATACATCATACACGCATGCATACATACAACATACATACATACATACATACATACATACATACACCACATACATACATACATACATACGTACATACATACGTACATACATACATATATA